>JAGFNQ010004933.1:476833-876868 GCA_024364735.1 Boesenbergia rotunda
TTGATTGGTTGTTTCCGCAAGTGCACGGTTTGTCGTCAAGTAATAAAATATCGATCCCACAGGGACTGGGACAAGTACTAGATTTTACGAGTTTTAATTATCCAGATGAATGATCTAATGATAAATTTGCTCTAAATCAAACAATTCAAGCGATCGAAAATCAGCGAAAGTATTGAGGGATAAAAGACAATCTTAGGATTACGGTTTCACCATTCTAACTATTATCATGACAGTTCTCCGTTGACGACTACTTATACCCAGGTCGGTTTCTTTTATTCGAATGCAACTTTCCCTATCAAGGTTTCCGAAGTAGACGATCTTTTCATGCTTTGAAATCCTGTCACTAGATTCCCGCAGACCTATCTAAACGTCTACCAGATTCGTAAGCTGATTCCTAATTTATCGACGGCCTCTTTTGAAGATCACGCCAATGTATCTACTTTAATTCATCTCTAGTCCTATGGCATACGTACGTAGATGACTCTTACCTGCTTTGGATCCTGTCACATGAATCCTGCAAAGCCTATCTAAACAATTACCATTTTCGTAGAAACCAATCAAAGCATCATTCAACAATCGATACAACCAACAAGGATATGCGTAATCGAACAAACAGAGTTAATAACAAATCATGAAAATAGTTAGGGCTACTCCCTCTTCCTAAGATTTACACGACTACTCCATAAATCCGGAGAATTTGACAAATAGATAGGAAATAGACATTACAAATCCTCCTTGATGGTGTTTCCCCCTCCAAGTCTCGACAAAAGCCTCCTTTTCCCTGATTTCCGCCGCCTCCCCTCTGGTGTTAGGTCTTCTCCCCTTTTATAGAATCTCAGCGGCACGCCCGTGCTGATCGACACGGCCCGGACGTGTTCTCTGCGACTTCTCGTTCTTCAATAGCATGCCTTGCCCGTGCTTAACTGGCACGGGCGTGCTCTTCATGTGCCACGGCCGTGCTTATCCAACACGCCTTGAGCGTGTTGGTCGCTGGACTCTGCACGAAATTTTCAAGAAACACCACGGCCGTGCTTAGCCAAGACACGGGCGTGTCTTCACGTGCTGAGTGGTTCGACTGGTTTTGTGCATCCTGTCATCAAAATCCAACACACAGCAGTATCCTCGCCCAAAATATGTTAAACCAAGTAAAAACTATCAAATATGCCTCTAATAAGATAAAAACAAGATGAAATGCATATATATTTCATGCCCCAAAACTATACATGAGTTTCACACATCAAAGCCCCCACACTTGAACTTTTGCTTGTCCTCGAGCAAAGAAAAATAAAGACAACCTATGTGTGGAAGTCATGAAAACAGTTGTTAGCAATTCATCCCAAGATATAAAATTGGTCATAATTTTCTGAAGTCATTCCCTGAAGCTTAGCTCAAAAGATCCCTGTGTAGTGCATGTGAAAAATCAACCCCCAAGGTTTTGGATACCAATCTAGATTCATCATCCCTGTTACCGTGTTCCTCTCTTTTCTAGTGTAGAGGCACTTACCTGCCCTAACACGTGGTTCGTCCCCTCAATATCACACAAGGTCTCAAAGGACCACTTTCCGAGAAGAAAAGAAAGAAGGAATTAACGGTGGTCATTTCCCCAGTAACTAGTTGACCTCAAAAGGGCACCTCTTTTAGGTGTTTCCCTAGTAGCTACCTAGTCTCAAAGGGGTGCTCCAAAAGAAATTCCATCTCCCTTTTTTTTTTTCGAATCTCTACCATTTTGTTTTTTTTCGAAAACTCCTAGGATAAGTGTTTATCCAGTAACCAAAATGCTCATGAAGGTCACCATAGAAAATTGAGTACTAATCCGGTAAAGAAATTTAAATCCTTTTCAGATGCCTACACCTTAAGGGTTGTGTGAAAGTGAAACAGGGTTCTTAATGAATAAGCCAAAGAGAATTTCATAGATCCAATTAAGAGTCAAGTTATACTACAAGGGATGAGAGAGCAACAAAGTATAAAAGACTCTTAAACACATAGTGTCTATTTCAATTAAGGAAAGAGATATGCCATCATCAAAATGTCATGCATGAAACTATCCTACGTACCACAAATTATATCCCAGAAAATTAAAACTAAAACCAAATCTAAAATAGGAATGCAAAAACAACCAAAAATAAAGAGAAATAACAAGAAGAAAAGGTTACCTAATAGTTATGGCAAGGTAAGGTCTAAGATCTGCGATCATCTTCCTCTTGCCATCTTCTCCTTTGCTCTGCATGAAACTCCCTTTCTTCTTGCCAAAATTTTTCCTCACGCTCTCTTCTAGCGGCCTCAACTACAAAATATTCCTCAGCAGTAGAAAAAAAACGGTTAGCCCCTTCCATATACCCGTCAACTCGCTGATAATGCTCCTTTGAAGTATTAGCGAACTGCTCCCACATGTTTCGATCCGCAGTATACTCCTTGCTGAAGTCCTCGAATGATGTACGGAATCCTGAAAAATCAAAAACAGAAGGTCCTGCAGAAACATCATCAGTAACAGTCCTAGGGGGTTCCGGTACATGGGGTGGACTAGATGGCTCTCCTACCATGGGTAGATCTTGTGTCCTCACATCCCTAAAAAGCCAATTACGTGTATTGCGAATGGTTGTAAGATTACTGTTTGGAAGGGGGATTTTAATATCCTTTTGTAACATCAAACAATACCCCCCTCTAATCTCCCAATCATCTTCATATTCAAACATGCATCCAAATCCAACCGCGGACTAGCCGGACAAATCTCCAATCCATCCAACTCACACCCTAAAGCTAATGCAATCTTAGTCAAAAGTCCTCCAATAACAATGACTCCAGTCGAGCTATTCCCAATTTTCACAAGATGTCTAATTAGGTGGGCTCCAGAATCAATTTTAACATCATTAATCATGACCCATAAAATTGCAATTCACTTAGCCTAGCTACCCCAACACTGTCCCATCTCCCAAAAATAGTATTCGCCATGAATCTATGAAGATAGCGAAAAATTGGATTAGGGATATTAGATGATTTGGACCTAGAGGCATCATAGGGCAAGGGGTCTAAGGCAATTTCTTTCCAAAATGTATTCTCACAAAAATTTCGATGTATTTGCCTTTCCCCTCCAATAGGAAAATCAAAAATTTCATTAAACTCCTTCAAATTCATCCTATAATCGATATTCCTCAACCGAAATTCAATCAATCCTTCCTCACAATTTCTTCCTTGAATTATTTCGGCCGACAAGGAACTAAGGAATTCTAAAGTTATACTAGGGTAGGTAGGGTAATGGCTAGTCAAAAATTGTCCCCATCCCATCCTATCAGCCATCCAATATATATCTTCCTTGATACCTAACGCAGCCAATGTATAAGAATCCATATATCTAGTGGAGACTATTTTCCTTTTTCTAGCTTGTCAAAACGAGATTTATGGATATTATCGCGAAAGATCAAACCAAAAGGGTTATCAGAACGATCACCTTGGTCTCTTGCTTTCCGTTTTCCTTTGTCCTTTGAAGAAGAGGGTGCTTTCCCCGTTTTCACACGCTTGCTCATCTTTGTCGGAGGAAGATCTTCACCGGAGCACGTTTTGGAGATGAATGGGAAGAACGGAAACGATCTGGAACCGCCGGCGCGAGAAGAAAAACGTCGAAGGGTCACGGGCGTGTTTTGCCCTAAAACCCGTCTCGCCTGTCTTAAAACCCTGCGGCACGCCCGTGTCTCGCAACACGGCCCAGGCGTGTTCTCTGCTGGAAACCCGATATCAACCGACACGGGCGTGTTTGAAATCGCCACGGCCGTGTTCTCCTTTGTTTCCTGGACGTTTATTCTGCAAATAAAAAAATAAAATGAAATGAAAAATAAAATGAAAAATAAGGTAAAAGATGAAAATAAAAGGTGAGAATTTGGGTTGCCTCCCAAATAGCGCTTGTTTACGGTCATTAGCTTGACCAAAATGATGTAATTCAAGTTGACTCGAGGAGGTTCTGTTCTCCTCCCTTAGGAATTGGTTCGCTTAGATATTTTTTTAGCCTCTGCCCATTCACTTTGAAAACTCCGGAGGTTTCATTCGATATATCTACAGCTCCAAAAGGATAAACTTTCTTCACTTCAAAAGGACCTGTCCATCTGGATTTAAGCTTTCCTGGGAAAAGTTTCAATCGAGAATTGAACAATAATACCAGATCTCCCTCTTGGAATTCCCTACGCATAATGTGTTGATCATGCCAACGCTTAGTCCTTTCTTTGTAGGATTTTGCATGCTCATAAGCGTCAAGTCGGAGTTCTTCTAGTTCATCAAGTTGAAGTTTTCTTTTCTCTCCAGCATTCTTTAGATCGAAGTTCAATAATTGGATTGCCCAGAAAGCCTTGTGTTCCAACTCTATAGGAAGATGACAGGATTTCCCATACACCAAGCGAAACGGCGTCATACCAATAGGAGTCTTGTAAGCTGTCCGATATGCCCACAGAGCGTCATCCAATTTTGCTGACCAATCCTTTCGTGAATGTGTCACAGTTTTCTCTAAAATGCTTTTAATTTCCCTATTCGATACTTCCACTTGCCCACTGGTTTGAGGGTGATACGGAGAGGCAATCTTATGAGTTACTCCATACTTTTTGAGAAGATTTTCGAATTGTCTTTCAATAAAGTGTGAACCTCCATCGCTAATCACTGCTCGAGGAACTCCAAATCTAGGAAATATGATTCCCTTAAAAAGTTTTATCACAGTCTTCGCGTCATTCGTTGGAGATGGTATAGCTTCAACCCACTTAGACACGTAGTCCACTGCCACCAGAATGTAGACATTGTTATGAGACGGGGGAAATGGTCCCATGTAATCAATCCCCCAAACATCAAAAAGTTCAACTTCCAGAATTGAATTCAGTGGCATCTCATGTCTCTTTGAGATGTTTCCCGTCCTTTGGCATCTATCACAAGTCAATACATAATCACGAGCATCTCTGAAAATATGTGGCCAATAAAATCCTGCATGTAAAACTTTAGCAGCTGTCTTTGAAGTACTAGCATGACCGCCATAAGATGAAGAATGACAATGATAGAGTATATCTTTTATTTCATCCTCCGGTACACATCTCCTATAAATAGTATCCGCACACTTCTTGAAAAGCAGTGGATCATCCCATACATAGCTCTTGATATCGGCGAAAAACTTCTTTCTCTGTTGGTAACTCATCTGATGAGGTAAAATCCCACAAGCAAGAAAATTTGCGTAGTCTGCGTACCAGGGAGAGTCAATTCTTTTTATAGCAAGGAGATGTTCATCAATAAAAGAGTCATCAATTGGAAGGTCTCCCTCCTTGATCCAATTCTGTCCCTGATATAGTCTTGATAAGTGATCTGCTACCACATTCTCAGTCCCCTGCTTATCCTTTATTTCTAAATCAAATTCTTGTAGAAGAAGAATCCATCTGATGAGCCTTGGTTTAGCATCTTTCTTTCTCAATAAATACCTTATAGCTGCGTGATCTGTGTAAACAATAACCTTAGAGCCAACGAGGTATGATCTGAATTTATCCAAGGCAAATACAATCGCCAAGAGTTCCTTCTCCGTAGTTGCGTAGTTCATCTGAGCATCATCCAAAGTTCGGCTAGCATAATAGATGGCATGTACCTTCCGGTCCGTTCTTTGTCCCAAAACTGCTCCTACTGCATAGTCACTTGCATCACACATAATTTCAAAGGGTAAGGTCCAATCGGGAGCTTGCATTATCGGAGCTGAGATCAAAGCTTCCTTCAACCTGGAAAAAGCGTCCAAACAATTTTCATCAAAAACAAATTCAACATCCTTAACTAACAAATTTGTCAAAGGTTTAGAGATCTTTGAAAAATCTTTGATAAAACGCCGGTAGAATCCTGCATGTCCTAAAAAGCTTTGCACTCCCTTAACATTTGTCGGTGGAGGTAGATTTTCAATCACTTCCACCTTTGTCGTGTCTACTTCAATTCCTCGCTCTGAAACCAAATGTCCTAACACGATGCCCTCTCTCACCATAAAATGGCATTTCTCCCAGTTTAAAACCAAATTTGTCTCTTCGCATCTCTGCAAAATATTAACCAAGTTAGACAAGCAATTATCAAAGTTAGTACCATAAACCGAAAAATCATCCATAAAAACTTCCATAATATTCTCAATCATATCAGAAAAAATAGTCATCATACATCTTTGAAAAGTAGCCGGTGCATTGCAAAGACCAAAAGACATTCTCCTATAGGCAAAAGTACCATAAGGACATGTAAACGTGATTTTTTCCTGGTCATTTGGATGTATGGGGATTTGATAAAAACCAGAATACCCATCTAGATAACAAAAGTAGGAGTGTTTTGCCAACCTTTCTAACATTTGATCAATGAATGGGAGTGGGAAGTGATCTTTCCTAGTTTCTTTGTTCAATTTCCTGTAGTCAATACACATTCTCCACCCAGTAACCGTCCTTGTGGGAATCAACTCATTATTTGAATTTCTAACTACAGTCATCCCACCTTTCTTTGGCACAACATGAACCGGACTTACCCATTCACTATCAGAAATTGGATAAATTATTCCTGCATCCAGTAATTTCAAAACCTCCTTCTTGACCACCTCCTTCATATTAGGATTAAGCCTCCTTTGTCTCTCAACTGAAGGTTTAAAATCTTTCTCGAGTAAAATTCTATGCATGCACAATGAAGGGCTAATTCCTTTGATGTCTTCAATCGTGTACCCTATGGTTTTAATATGCATTTTAAGCACACGGAGCAGCTTTTCAGTATCCACTTCATTTAAACTTGCATTTACAATCACAGGGAATGTAGAATTATCACCAAGAAATTCATACCTGAGGGTCGATGGAAGGGGTTTAAGTTCTACCTGCGGTAATTCATAGTTTTCACTTTCCAGTGATTTTTGTTCTAACCCCGCTTCTTGAGTCATATGTCGCTTAAGGTTTATGTGTCCACCATCTTCCCTGCTCTTTGAAACGTCTTCTTCATTCGAGTACGTGTCCAGTGTATCGCTGAATCTGAGAAACGGTTCTTCTTCTTCCTCAACCTTCTGCACCTCATCAATCCTGCAACACATATTCTGCAGGAAGGGTTGTTTAATAGCCTTAGACAAATCAAACTCAATTTTTTTGCTACCCACGGCTAACGACAACTAATGATTTTTAACATCAATAACTGCTCCTGCAGTGGCCAAGAAAGGTCTTCCCAGTATAATAGGAATGTATGGATCTTCATCCATTTCTAGGACAACAAAGTCTGCAGGAACAACAAATTTCCCAACCGTGACAGGTACATTTTCCAATACACCTAAAGGATACCTCACAGAGCGATCAGCGAGTTGCAAGGCCAGTGTTGTAATTTTCAACTCACCCAAGTTTAATTTCTTACACAATGAAAACGGCATAAGATTTACACTAGCTCCTAGATCACAAAAAGCTTTGTCAAAGTTATGATTCCTAATCATGCATGGGACTGAAAAACTACCTGGATCTTTGAGTTTAGGAGGTAACCTGTTTTGAATTAGAGCACTACATTCCTCCGTCAACGCCACCGTTACACACTCCTCAATTTTCCTTCTGTTTGTCAATATGTCTTTCAGAAATTTTGAGTACGTGGGCATTTGCTGCAAGGCTTCCGTGAATGGAATGTTAATATACAACTTCCTTAGAATGTCAAGAAACTTACCAAATTGTTCATCAAGTTTGGCCTTAATTATCCTCTGGGGGAATGGAATCGGTGGTTCGTATTTTTCCACGCGTGCATGGATTCTTTGGCTTTCAGGCGTATTTGTTTCATCAGTGGCAGAGGATGACACGGCCACGGGCGTGCTCTTCAGCACGTCCTGGGTGTGTTGTTCACTGGCAGCTCTCTCGGTGATCGGCACGGGCGTGTTAATCAGCACGTCCTGGGCGTGTTGTTCACTGGCAGGAATTAGCTTTGGGTCCTCCTTAGGCTCATTTACTCTCCTCCCACTTCTCAAGGTAATCGCGTTACAATGCTCCACAGGATTTGTTTCTGGTCTCCCCGAAAATCTCCCCGGTGTTCTTGAAGACGAATCGGCGACCTGCGCAAGTTGATTTTCCAACATTTTAGTATGATTTGCCAAATTATCTATCTTACCTGATAAAAGGGAGATTCCTTCGGCTGTCTCTGAATGCTTCCGATTAGATTCCACCATGTGTTGTCGAAATTCATCATTTTGTTTCGTTTGGCTAGCAATGAAATTTTCCATCATAATTTCCAGGTTAGACTTCTTTTCTTGCTGAAATCCTCCAGATGCTCCATAATTATTCTGCCCGGATTGATTTTGATTGTTTCTGTAAGAAAAATTTGGGTGGTTCCTCCATCCTGGATTGTAGGTGTTTGAATACGGGTTGTTGTTTGGCCTTTGAGCAAAATTATTGATCGCTTCAACTTGTTCCACCTGCGCTCCAGTAGGTTGCGTGACCCCTACTTGGCAATTCATGGCCGAATGTCCTGTCACTCCACAAATCTCACAGATGATATTAGAAATAGCGTTAACATTAAAATTTTCAAATTTATAGGTTAATGCATCGACCTTTGCCGCAAGGCTGTCTAAGGTGCTCACCTCATACTTACCTGCCGATCGAACGGGATTCTCTCTCTCTCTCGCCCATTGATGATGGTTCAACGCCACGCTTTCGATAATATCGAATGCCTCCTCTAATGTTTTGTTCATGAGCGCACCACCTGCAGCAGAGTCTAAAGAGACTTTAGTGGAGTAGGAAATTCCGTTATAGAAGGTATGGATTACGAGCCATTGTTCCAGTCCGTGATGTGGGCATTGCTGCAGTAGTCCATTAAATCGATCCCAAGCTTCAAAAAGAGATTCTCCATCTTTTTGCACAAAATTTGTGATTTGGCTACGGAGTGAAGCGGTCTTGCTTGGTGGAAAGTACTTGTCTAAAAATCTCTGCTCGAGTTGCTCCCATGTTGTGATACAGTTCGATGGAAGCGAATGTAACCAAGCTCTTGCTCTGTCCCTTAAGGAAAAAGGAAAGAGTCGCAATCTTATCGCATCTGTAGAGACTCCATTAAATTTGAGAGTTTCACAGAATTCCAGGAACACTTCCAAATGAAGATTTGGATCCTCCGTAGGCGCTCCTCCGAACTGATGTTGTTGGATCATAGACAGTAAAGCAGGCTTCAGTTCAAAGTTGTTTGCTTCAATTGGAGGCCTTCTAATGCTAGATCTCAGGCCTCTAGCACTTGGCGCAGCATAGTCTCTCAACGGCTTGTTCTCTACCTGATTGTTCTCTTCTTGATCAGCCATTTCTCGTTGTTTTTGAAGTCGTCTCAGAGTGTGAAAGGTTCGTTCTATTTCAGGATCAGCTTCAAGAAGGACTCCCTCTCGATCTGACCTAAGCATTCAACGAGAAAGGTATACTTCCAATGCAAGTTAGAGAGCAAAATTGCAAAAAGGAAACAGGACAACTACGCAGAAATCTGGATTAATCAAACTGCAATATTCCAATATTGACGCAGTCCCCGGCAACGGCGCCAAAAACTTGATTGGTTGTTTCCGCAAGTGCACGGTTTGTCGTCAAGTAATAAAATATCGATCCCACAGGGACTGGGACAAGTACTAGAATTTTACGAGTTTTAATTATCCAGATGAATGATCTAATGATAAATTTGCTCTAAATCAAACAATTCAAGCGATCGAAAATCAGCGAAAGTATTGAGGGATAAAAGACAATCTTAGGATTACGGTTTCACCATTCTAACTATTATCATGACAGTTCTCCGTTGACGACTACTTATACCCAGGTCGGTTTCTTTTATTCGAATGCAACTTTCCCTATCAAGGTTTCCGAAGTAGACGATCTTTTCATGCTTTGAAATCCTGTCACTAGATTCCCGCAGACCTATCTAAACGTCTACCAGATTCGTAAGCTGATTCCTAATTTATCGACGACCTCTTTTGAAGATCACGCCAATGTATCTACTTTAATTCATCTCTAGTCCTATGGCATACGTACGTAGATGACTCTTACCTGCTTTGGATCCTGTCACATGAATCCTGCAAAGCCTATCTAAACAATTACCATTTTCGTAGAAACCAATCAAAGCATCATTCAACAATCGATACAACCAACAAGGATATGCGTAATCGAACAAACAGAGTTAATAACAAATCATGAAAATAGTTAGGGCTACTCCCTCTTCCTAAGATTTACACGACTACTCCATAAATCCGGAGAATTTGACAAATAGATAGGAAATAGACATTACAAATCCTCCTTGATGGTGTTTCCCCCTCCAAGTCTCGACCAAAGCCTCCTTTTCCCAGATTTCCGCCGCCTCCCCTCTGGTGTTAGGTCTTCTCCCCTTTTATAGAATTTCAGCGGCACGCCCGTGCTGATCGACACGGCCCGGACGTGTTCTCTGCGACTTCTCGTTCTTCAATAGCATGCCTTGCCCGTGCTTAACTGGCACGGGCGTGCTCTTCATGTGCCACGGCCGTGCTTAACCAACACGCCTTGAGCGTGTTGGTCGCTGGACTCTGCACGAAATTTTCAAGAAACACCACGGCCGTGCTTAGCCAAGACACGGGCGTGTCTTCACGTGCTGAGTGGTTCGACTGGTTTTGTACATCCTGTCATCAAAATCCAACACACAGCAATATCCTCGCCCAAAATATGTTAAACCAAGTAAAAACTATCAAATATGCCTCTAATAAGATAAAAACAAGATGAAATGCATATATATTTCATGCCCCAAAACTATACATGAGTTTCACACATCAGTGTTCACCTTGGGGGCGCCCGGGACACTCCGGGCGCCCCCCTGGTCAGCTGCTGCCTCACTCCTTTGAGTCTCTCTGAGCTGCAGACACTCGTTCCTTCGGTCCTGCATCCAGGGTTAGTCCAAAACACCATAAACCAATAAGATGTTAGTTTATACAGCCTTAGCTGTCTTGGTTCTGACTTTGGGTCTCCAAAATGGAACCATAGGTCGAATCGACGCCTACTGTTCCCTCGATGGGAAACGCGTCCTCACCTACTCCTCTCGGGAGAATGCACCTGATGCCAACCGACTCCTCCGGTTGGACTTTTGCCTAGCGGTCCTTCGCCAGGTCTTGGATACCAAGCTGTCCTTCGCCTGGTGCCTAGCATTCCTTCGCTAGGTCTTCAGTCCTAAGCTGTCCTTCGCCTGGTACCTAGCAGTCCTTCGCTAGGACTTTTTACCCTGGCATTCCTTCGCCAGTGCCTAGCAGTCCTTCGCTAGGACTTTTTACCCTGACATTCTTTCGCAGTGCCTAGCAGTCCTTCGCTAGGACTTTTTACCCTGCACACTTGAGTAGCATGTTAGATGACAAATAAGACTTAACTTTTGAACCATTTTGCCATTATCAAAACTCAGGTTCGACTTGGGTGCTTTTTGCACCAACAAAAACTTCCCAAGAAGATTCTTGATGTTTTCAATTTCACTCTTCAAGGTCTTGTTTTCATCCTTAAGAACCTTAATATGCAAATCATCTATGTTATCATCCTTAGACGTTTTCAATTGTTCTACTTCTAATCTTAATGATTTTACCTTGTCCTTAGATTTTTTAAGCAAGTTTGTCAAGAAAGCTATTGTTCTATAGAATTTATCTAACTCGAGAGAGATTACCTCTTCATCATCCGAAGATGATGAAGCCGCGGTTGAGGAGTCACTTGATTTTGTTGGTGCTTGGATGGCTATAGAAGGGGGGGGGGGTGAATGTAGCCAGACACAAAACTCTTGCTCTCTTTGAACTCTTCTGCACTAGGTTAGCAGCAGCGGAAACAAAACAAATAGAGAAACAAACTTAACAGAAATGCATAATCGGAGAATATAAACGACAGACGCTAACACCGCGATGTACAAGGTTCGGGGATAACTTGCCCCTACTCCTTGGCGTGCCCGTGAGGTGGGTGATCCCTTGATCGTCGGCAGATCAAGCCCCAGGTGACCCCGGATATAACAACGCCTCCTTCTCGGTGGAGAAACCTCTCCACAATTGCCTCAAGATGATATGAGACTAAGTGCACTCGACAAAGAGAAGGATTACTCACAAAAATACAACAAGAACACTCAAGCACAAAGCCACAGAGAGCACACAATACAGCCCAGCCAAACTCCTCAAGTTTTCTATCTGTTTCTCGCTTGTCGCTCCTCTACTTCCAGCTTTGTCTTAAGCCTCTTCTCCTCGTCGCCATGCCTCGTCAGCATCCTCTGAGCACAGCCTGAACCCACTGACCTCCCTGAGCACTCAGTCCACTGAAGACCTCTTCAGCTGAGCCTCCGTCAGTCGCCCCGGCCACTCCTCAGAGGCCGTTGAAAGCTGAGAAGAGAATCCATCCAAAACTGCTCAATGGAATGTCCCATTTGACTATCCTCCACTGTTTGAATCATCCCTGTAAAGCCTGCACACTCCAACAGAAGCTTAGCAAATGCATATCAAACTATATCACATAATATCAGTAGGTAGTAGAGAAAATGCAGATGCGATTAGAAGTCTGACAGTGATTTCAAATTAAAGTTCAGCTTCTGATCGGTCACCATAGGCCGAGTCCGATAAGGCTCCAACCTGATCGGTCCCCAGTGAGAAAACTGGGATCGCGACTTCTCGTGATCGATCACTAGATCGATCCCAGGTCGTGGACCGGTCACCAGACTGATCCACCCCTTTACTGAGGCTTTTTCATCTTAGCAGGCCGAACCTACTTATCGGTCACCTGACCGATCAGGGTGTTCCCTGATCGGTCTGGTGATCGATCAAGCCACTCCGTGACCGATCAGGTTCCAGCCTGATCGGTTATAGTGAGGAGCTCGCGATGTTTGATCGGTCCAGCAGACCGATCAAGAGTTTCTCCCCAAGGCTACTGACCTCTCCCTGATCGTTCAACAGAACGATCAGGAGCTCAACAGAAACCTTTCTGTTCTCTCCCTGATCGGTCACCAGACCGATCAGCCTCCTCTGGACCGGTCACCAGACCGATCCACAACAGGAGTTTGTGCCAATCTCCCTGATCGGTCACCAAACCGATCCAAAGACTTCCAATTCAACCCTAAGTCAAGAGAACGAGCTCCCTAGCCGTCTCTAACTCGTGCTCAGTCCCCCGGACCAAGACTCCGTGCCCAGCTTCACTCACCGAGACTTCATTCAACCTACCTTCACTCACCAGGGTTTCATCCAACCTAGCTTCCCAAGCTAGGACCTGGCTTCACTCACCAGGGTTTCTGGCTTCACTCACCAGGGTTTCATCCAACCTAGCTTCTCAAGCTAGGACCTGACATCACTCATCAGGATTTCAATCACCTAGCTTCACTCACCAGGACTCGGTTTCACTCACCAGGATTTCAATCACCTGGCTTCACTCACCAGGACCCGGCTTCACTCACTAGGATTTCAACCTAGCTTCACTCACTAGGATTTCAACCTAGCTTCACTCACTAGGATTTCAATCACCTGGCTTCACTCACCAGGACCCGACTTCACTCACCAGGATTTCAACCTAGTCCCACTAGGTCTTTTCCACTTCATCTAGTCCCACTAGGTGTGCCTAGTCCCACTAGGTCTTTTCCACTTCACCTAGTCCCACTAGGTGTGCCTAGTCCCACTAGGTATTTTCCACTTCACCTAGTTCCATTAGGTGTGCCTAGTCCCACTAGGTCTGTTCCCATGCCAGCGTGCGATCTCCCGATCCACCTGGACTTCATCCGAATTCATTCAACCAAACTTAAATCGTTGTCAACACCCAAACAACAATCGGGCCAGACTGCATCAACAATCTCCCCCTTTTTGTTGTTTGACAACCCGATTTAAGTTTAGGTATTAGATCAATTGACTTCCATTCAATTATCGTAAGGGAATCAAGATCCTCCCCCTACAATGTCACAGCTCTAAACTTAATCACTCATTCTCTCCCCCTTTGTTAATCATCGAAAAGGGTATGGTTATTAAGTTTAAATATACCTCCCGCTTAACCGAGGGACTCTCCCCAAAATGATCAAAGGTAATTATGAATTGCACATGAAGACATATACAGAATAATATCATGGTCAAACATGTATATGTTTCATATGACAAGTAAGTAATGCAGCTCTATTAGACTGATGATCGATATAGAAAAATTTCTGATTTATCTATGACCAATCAGTTTTTAGAAAAAATTTCTGTAACTCTGATTCATTCAAGATTAGACTGCATTAACAATTGAAGTTTACAAAACTCATCCGACCACACGGGTGTAGACAATAGATATTTCAGAAAAATTTCTGTAATATGACATGAGTTTACTCATCAAGGAACATGAGTCATGATTCAAACAACCCGTTCATATGAATTTCAAAAATTCCAACACGGGGTTGTATCGAATCAGTATTAAGTTTTGTTCAAAGTATGATGAGTACGTTTCAATTATAATCAATTTTCCAAGTATGTTCTTGAAATGACCCATGTGTTCTATTGATAATTCATCAAATTTGATGAAAGTGGATCGGTCGGATGATCAGACTGAGGAATTTTTGGATCACTCAGTGAGTTCCTTGATCAGAACTGATCTGATCGGTCACCAGACCGATCAAAATGATCCCTGATCGATCACCAGACCGATCAGGGTGAGTACTGATCGGTCGGTGGACCGATCTGGTCTGATACAGAAAGTTTGTTTCAGAAACTAGCTTGTACCGATCAGATTACAGAAATGAAAGTTCAGAAATCTGATTTTGGTTTAAATCTCAACCACTCCTAGACCCTTATACAATCAGATTTGATCCATTTGTTCCTAAAAGGGGTCCCTTAACCAAAATGTATATTTTCATATCATCAAGAAAAACCATCAAAGACACTCATTTCCTTGGGGATTAAACTTCTTAAAACTAGGCATGTACAAGTTTGCATCAACATGTTTTAAGTGAGTTCAAAATATATATCAAGTCGATAATCCCCAAATTTCCTATCAGGTTTGTATCAAAATCCCAAAACAAATTTTGTGCATCAATTCAGTTCATAATGTTGTATTTCGTCCAACATGAATTTATCTCATTTAGAAAGTTCCAAATTCATTTCAGAAGCATACATTGATCACACAAAAACATGAAGCTGCCATGGAATTGTCTAAATTCTCTATAAGGAGGCAGTTAACTAAACTATCTTCATATATTTATCCAATCTAAACAATTTTAGAAAATTCAAATTATTGATCACCAAGATATGAAATTGTCAAAAATCTATAAATGCAAGCAATTAAAGGAACCTAACTTAGACCTCAGATATTGCAATAATGAGGCTAAACATCCTAGACAATTCATACTTTTAATTCAAGTTCGTATCATCAACCCAAAGCATGTTTACATATTAATTTTGTATCCAAAAATAATTTTCCCCCGATCATTTGTTTGGAGCACCCATTATCAACCACCCATGTTGGTGGATGCTCCCCCTCAATCAATGCTATACAATTCTAAAGATAGAAGTTTTAGGTACCCAAATTTTGGGACCTAAAGCATTTACAATGCAAGACTTTGGCACCCATGCCTTTGTCATTTTCTTTCTAACCTTTTGAACCTTAGACTTATTTCGTGATCTAAAATGGGTTCTAGTCATTAAAGATATGACACTAGGTTCTTTAGGTTGGTAACCCAAACCAACCTTGTTGTAAGCCGCCTTTTGTGAGTTTAAGATCATATCTAAGGTTTTGGAACTTGTTGAAAATTTCTCAAGAATACTCTTGAGATTTTCAATTTCACCCTTCAAACCCTTATTTTCATCATGCAAGTCATCAATTACCTCATCCTTAGAGGTTTTCAATTCCTTTACTTCTAATCTTAATGATTTAACCTTATTCTTAGATTTTTTGAGTAGACTAGTTAAGCATGATATTGTTCTATAACACTTGTCTAACTCGGGAGAGATTACCTCTTCATCATCCGAAGATGATGAAGGCGCGGTTGAAGAGCTACTTGCTTCGTCTTCACTCTCCTTGTTTGACTCTTCTAAGGCCACTAGAGCCACGTGACAGTAAGTCTTCACCTCCCCTTTTTCCTTCTTCTTCTTCTTGTCACCTGTCACTAAAGCAATACCTTTCTCCTTTGGACTTTTGTTAGAGATCTCATGTAGTTCTATTTCACACAATAGATCTTCTAACTAAACAAAAGATAAATCCTTGGAAACCTTGTAAGCATCAACCATGGATGACCACAAGGCGTTCCTAGGGAAAGCTTTGAGAATATACCTTATAAGATCTCGGTTCTCTACCTTCTCATTTATGGAGTGTAAACCATTGAGTATCTCTTTAAAACGACCATGAAGTATACTTACAGTTTCATCCTCTTCCATTGACAGATTTTGGAGTTGGCTGAGAAGGAGGTCCTTCTTGGCTGTCCGGGTGTCTTGAGTTCCTTCATGGAGCTCAATGATTTTGTTCCAAAGGTCTGTAGCAGTGGAAAAGGGGTCGACTCTGATCAACTCTTCCTTGGTCATCCCACATTGTAGGGTGACCACAGCTTTGGCATCGGCTTCCCCTTTTCGAATCTGTTCAACCGACCAACTTAAGAACTCGAGCTCTTTTCCTTCAACATCTCTTGAAAGGATGAAGCCCTCCTTCATAGCAAACCACATATTAATGTTGGTCTTCAAATAATACTCCATCTTCGATCTCCAATATGGGAAATCAGTGCCGTCGAAGAATGGAGGTCGGCTGGTGCTGAACCCTTCTCTCAAAGCAATTATTGTTGTAAGCTCTCGGATGTTAAGCCGTTTGAACACATCCCTAAGCTCTGATACCACTTGTTGGTGCTTGGATGGCTATAGAGGGGGGTGAATGTAGCCAGACACAAAACTGTTGCTCTCTTTGAATTCTTCTGCACTAGGTTAGCAGCAGCGAAAACAAAGCAAACAGAGAAACAAACTTAACAGAAATGCAGAAACAGAGAATACAAACCACAGACGCTAACACCGCGATGTACAAGGTTTGGGGATAACTTGCCCCTACTCCTTGGTGTGCCCGTGAGGTGGGCGATCCCTTGATCGTCGGCAGATCAAGCCCCAGGTGACCTCGGATATAACAGCGCCTCCTTCTCGGTGGAGAAACCACTCCACAATTGCCTCAAGATGATATGAGATTAAGTGCACTCGACAATAAGAAGGATCGCTCACAAAAATACAGCAAGAACACTCAACCACAAAGCCACAGAGAGCACACAACACATCCCAGCCGAACTCTTCAAGTTTTCTGTCTGTTTCTCACTTGTCGCTCCTCTGCTTCCAGCTTTGTCTTAAGCCACTTCTCCTCGTCGCCAAGCCTCGTCAGCATCCTCTGAGCATAGCCTGAACCCACTCACCTACCTATGCACTCAGTCCACAGAAGATCTCTTCAGTTGAGCCTCCGTCAGTCGCCAACCGCTCCTCAGAGGCCGTTGAAAGTTGAGAAGAGATTCCATCCAAAACAGCTCAATGGAAAGTCCCATTTGACTATCCTCCATTGTTTGAATCATCCCTGTAAAGCCTGCACACTCCAACAGAAACTTAGCAAATGCATATCAAAGAATATCACATAATATCAGCAGGTAGCAGAGAAAATGCAGACGCGATCAGAAGTCTGACAGCGATTTCGAATTAAAGTTCAGCTTCTGATCGGTCACCAGACCGATCAGATAGGTTCCTGATCGGTCACCAGACCGATCAGGATAAGCCCAGTCCAATCAGGCTCCAGCCTGATCGGTCCCTAGTGAGAAAACTGGGATCGCAACTTCTCGTGATTGATCACTAGATCGATCTCAGGTCGTGGATCGGTCACCAGACCGATCCACCCCTTTGCTGTGGGTTTTTTCATCTTAGCAAGCCGAACCTGTTGGGACCGGGTGCATGTTGACAAGGATACGGGTTCGTAAATTTTAAAATATTTACGTGCAGCGAAAGAATTAGCATAAATAATTTCTTAAATTATTTTAACCACGTATCTAGCATGCAACCTTATGATGTGTGGACATGATCATAAATTAAAATTTTTGCTGAAAAGTAAACTAATTTACTTTGTACCTCACGTAACTCGAAGAAAGGGACGAGATCCAACCGTAGCGTCCCTTGGAAGCTCCGCCTCTATTCGCGTCCACGCCGAGTTCTCTTCGGGATGACTTCGCAAAGCCACGAGTTTTGTGCCGACAAGAACTACTAGATTCTCTAAAGGCACAACTAGAATATCAAGAGAGAAGGATGGAAACTAACCACCAAGTTGCGGAATCAAAATTCCGGGAAGGAAGGAGTTGTGACCCGCTTCTTCTTCTTCTTCTTTGGCACCTTCTTGGTGGATGTAGCTCACGCCAACCCTAGGAGGTGAAGGTGCGCCGGCCCTAGGAGGAGTGGGCGCCGGCCCTAGGATGAAGAGTGGGCGCCGACCCTAGGAGGAGGAGAGAAGGAGAGGGAGAGAATAAGAGAGAGCTACTAAATCTCTTGATAACTCAATTAAGGAATTCAAGCCTAGCCTTGGTTCCTTTATATAGTAGCCTCTCCCTTGCCAAGTCTCCCCTTTAACGGAATTTTTCATAAGAAATTTATCCTATAAATTTTCTTATGAATTATTCCGTTTATGCCAAATTTTATTATAACTAACTTTATAATAAAACAAATACATATCTCCTTTTATTATGGAATAAAATTTACAAGAAATTTATAAATTTTTCTTATCATGGAAAAATCAATTCATAATTGATTTTATAAAATTAAAATAAACCGATTCATGGTTCATTTTAATTTCTATAAAAAAAGAATAAATTTCTATAAATTTCTTTATATAAATCTCTTTATATAAATTTCTTAATATAGATTTATTTATCCATAATTATATAAAACAAATCACGCTTGATTTATTTTATAAAATAAACCAAATAAATTAGTTTTCTCTCCTTGTAGTGGACGGTCAAACCAAAGAGGGTGGGCACCCTCTTTGGCCGGCCACACCAAGTCAAACCCATCGCTAATTAAACTCATTTAATTCGTCCAATAAGCCTTCAAAAGAGTTAGCCATTTTAAGCTTCCCGTGCGCCTCTGATAAATTCAGATTCGACTTATTTCTCTTGATCGGAAAATCTAATTTTCAACTCATTTTAAATCCCTCGGATTACTCGTAGTGCGTGTGACTAAATAGGCTTTCGATTTATGTTGGCCGTCTATAATCAACCAATTATAGAACGATCATGAGTGGCACCTAGTAGTACATCATGACCCACAATTAATCGAAAGATCAACGGTTGACCTCAGAAATGATTCTGAAACCCTTCAGTAGCTCTAATGAATCGTGCCTCATTCCCTTCACCATCTTATACCCACTTGGTTCAGGACACAGTCTATGTGTGTCAGTCCCCACTAGGCTGACTACGTCACACCTAGCCCAAGTAATGTCTTTCTCGTCCAACAGATTCTAATTACTCTCATGTTTCCTTAAGATTCATACTCGGAACATGTTATGCTCTGGCCAGAGACTTCGAGTAACAATCCGACGATAGGCCTTGGGTATACATCTCCTTGCAAGGAGTGGTGAATCCTTTGTAGGCTGTTCAAAGATCTTCGGGCACTTCGGCTTATACCCAACCATCCTGGGTCCACACCTCCTTAGAGATGCTTGCTTAAGATGTCAAAGTATAAGTCTCCGTGACCAAGATGACTTGAACACCGCAAGTCAAAGGAACATCGCACTAAAGCTGCAGTAAGAACTTCACTGACATGTCTATATATAGACTACCATGTGAAGTTTTACAGCCAGTCACTCCAATGAACTAGTTCCCTTAACTAGCATTCATGTTTATCTCCGGACATCCCAATGTCACCAGCCAGTGAGAATCAGCTGAATAGAGAATAACCCATGCTAGTCTCAACAGAATTGATAGTGTCCGTGTTTATCAATTCATCGACTAGGGACAATTTCAATACTTCACAATTGCACATGTAGAGATAATCACTAGTTGTGAATTCATCACAAATTCTCTCATGCTGTGAATTATATTGCGGACATTCAGTAAATGAGTTTAAGATCCCAATCAAATACACAAACATGTATACTTAAATAGTGAATTAGCATTTATTAAAATAAATGTTTATAATCATAAGGCGATTGCCTTAGGACACTTCTCTCATATTACTAACAAACTCCCACTTGGCCTAATGCCAATCGATACGGTATCCAATACCACAGGCTCTAACATGACCCTCAAACTTGCTTTGAGGCAAGGCCTTAGTTAAAGAATCCGCTAAATTCCTTTCAGTGGGAATTTTCTCAATTTGTATATCATTCCTACTTATAATCTCTCTGATCAGATGATAGCGGCGAAGCACGTGTTTGGATCGTTGATGAGACCTTGGTTCCTTTGCTTGTGCAATAGCTCCATTGTTGTCGCAGTAAACCGACACTGCTTCATCAATGGTTGGAACCACACCAAGTTCGGAGACAAACTTCTTGATCCAGACTGCTTCCTTTGCTGCTCCGAAGTTGCGATATATTCTGCTTCCGTGGTAGAATCCGTTATGGTGTCTTGTTTGGAACTCTTCCAACTTATTACGCCTCCATTCAAAGTAAAAACGTATCCAGACTGAGATTTGGAGTCATCCTTCATCCTTATCTGTCTGGAAACTGGCATCTGTATACCCACGTATTACCATATCTCCTTCTCCATATATTAGGAACACATCCTTAGTTCTTCTTAAGTACTTAAGGATTGTCTTGACAGCCGCCCAATGATCCATTCCTGGATCCGACTGGTATCTACTTGTGACGCTCAGAGCATACGATACATCGAGCCTAGTACATAACATAGCATACATGATAGATCCTATCGCGGATGCATAAGGAATCTTATTCATACAAATCCTCTCGTCTTCTGTGCGCGGACATATAGACTTTGAAAGGTTGATCCCATGCTTGATGGGAAGGTAACCATTCTTGGATTCCGACATGCTAAACCTTTTTAGCACTCGGTCTATATATGTAGACTGCGAAAGACCAAGCAACCGTTTTGATCTATCTCTATAGATTCTAATCCCAAGGATATAGGTTGCTTCTCCCAGGTCATTCATGGAGAAAGTTTTGGACAACCAAATTTTAACTGTCTGTAATACTGATATATCGTTTCCTATAAGTAATATGTCATCGACATATAATACTAGGAATACGACTGCACTCCCACTAACCTTCTTGTACACACAAGGTTCGTCAGGATTTTGTGAGAAATCAAACTCTTTGATTGTCTCATCAAAACGGATGTTCCAGCTCCTGGATGCTTGCTTCAGTCCATATATGGATCGTCGAAGCTTACATACTTTGGCTTTATCAACCGATGTGAAACCTTCAGGTTGTATCATGTATACATCCTCAAGCAGGTTTCCATTAAGGAAAGCTGTTTTCACATCCATTTGCCATATCTCATAATCATAATGAGCTGCTATGGCTAGGAGCATCCGAATGGATTTAAGCATAGCCACTGGCGAATAGGTTTCGTCATAATCAATTCCTTGTTTCTGACGATATCCTTTTGCCACTAGTCTAGCCTTAAAGGTAACAACATTACCTTCCATGTCGGTTTTCTTCTTGAAAACCCACTTGCACTCTATGGGCTTAATCCCTTCAGGTGGGTTAACCAAGTCCCATACTTGATTTTCGTACATGGAATCCATTTCCAACTTCATGGCTTCAAGTCATTTGTCCCTTTCTGAACATTTCAGAACATCTTCATAACTGATAGGTTCGTCATCGCTTATGAGTAACACGTCGTTCGATTCACTTATGAGAAATCCGTATCTCTCTGGAATATTGCGTGTCCTATCAGACCTACGAAGAGGTGTTGTTGTTTTAGGTTCAACTGATAGCTCATCATTATGAGTTATTAGTTGTGGGTCTTGACTAGGTGTCTCTGTAATGTCTGTTGGAGTTTCTTGAACTTCATCAAGTTCAATGTCACTCCCACTGTTTTCTTGTAAAAGAAATTCTTTTTCCAGAAATACAACATGCCTTGAAACAAACACCTTTTGTTCCAAGGGATGATAGAATTGGTAACCCTTCGTTTCCTTAGGGTATCCAATAAATAGACATTTATCAGACTTAGCATCCAATTTGTCTGATATAGTCCGCTTCACATAAGCAGGACAACCCCATATCTTAAGGTGAGTTAAGTGAGGTTTCTTACTATTCCATGTCTCATATGGAGTAGTAGAGACTACCTTGGTCGGGACTCTGTTTAGCAAGTAAACAGCTGTCTTAAGTGCATAGCCCCAAAAGGATTTTGGAAGAGTTGCATGATTCATCATCGACCTAACCATGTCCATCATGGTTCGGTCGCGCCTCTCAGATACACCATTATGTTGTGGTGTATACGGCGGAGTCCATTGGGACAATATCCCATTGTCCCTAAGATAATCTTGAAACTCTTGACTCAAGTATTCACCACCCCGATCGGATCGAAGTATCTTAATACTTTTACCAAGCTGTTTCTCTACTTCATTTCTGAACTCTTTGAATTTCTCAAAGGCTTCAGATTTGTGTTTCATCAAGAACACATACCCGAATCGTGAGTGATCATCGATAAAGGTGATGAAGTAGCTATAGCCTCCTTGTGCAAGGGTTGACATTGGTCCACATACATCAGTATGTATTAGACCAAGCAATTCTCCCACTGGATTACCTTTTCCAGAAAAGGGTAATTTGGTCATCTTGCCTTTTAAGCATGATTCGCATGTATCAAATGAACCGGGTTCAAATGATTCCAAAATTCCACATCGGTGTAATTTGGTTATGCGTTTCTTACTTACATGGCCAAGATGACAATGCCACGTGTAGGAGTCTATTCGATTATCTATTCGAGCACGTTTGTTGCTAACTTTGATATTGAAAACGTCACCAGATAAATCTAACGTGTAGATACCATTGCACAAAGTTCCATTCCCATAAAGAACATCATTTAAAGTTATGTAATAACAATTGTTACTAAAAGTTAAATGATAATCCTTTTCATTCAAACATGAAATAGATACAATGTTCTTTATTAACGAAGGAACAAAATAACAATTATCCAATTTTAAGACACGTCCTGTAGGGAGCTTTAGCAAATATGTTCCGATGGCAACATCAGCAATCTTTGCTCCGTTTCCAACTCGTAAATTCGCTTCTCCCTTGACGAGTCTTCTTCTATTCCTTAGCCCCTGTATGTCATTACATATATGTGAGCTACACCCAGTATCAAGTACCCAGGTGTTTGAGGAAATAGAGTGACATTCAATAACGAAGATACTTGAAGAGGATGGGGAATCGGATGCCTTCTCTTTCAAGGACTCAAGATAAACCTTGCAGTTTCTTCGCCAGTGACCCTCCTTGCCACAGTGATGGCAAGTGCCTTTTAGGGTATTTTCAGTCTTTTTGGCCTTTTTCTTCTTTCCCTTATTCTGTTCTTTGGCCTTCCTCTTAGAACCTTTCTTCGAGGAACCAACTACAGTACCGTCTTATGATCCTGCTTCACAGAAGGCTCTACAGTCTTCAGCAGGTTGAGCAACTCAGGAAACTAGTCTGGAGTTGCATTTTCAGGAGGACGGTTGGGAAGTTGATCTTCAAGGACATAAGCAAGCTTCTCTGCCTTAAGGACTATCCTCAGGTTTCGAAGCCAGTCCATGAAGTTCGGCCCGGTCAGTTTATTGGTGTCCAAAATGGAACGCAAATTCAGAGAAGACATGATCGAGTGATTAACCTAGAAATACAAATTGAGCTTATGTGAGAAGAATGATAAAGAATGTATCAACATACATTAATAAAATCCTATTTATTTTTCAAATTGAATAACCCTTTTTATCAATTCGGGAGATCGTAGGAACATCTCCAAATAGGTTGATATCCAACCATAAGAACAATCATGGCTGTAGCCATCAAGTTATTCTTAGCTATGAAGGTAGGTAATTATACCGATTACATATCACATATATGTAACTATCACTTTATGCTATCAACTAATTGAATGTTTGCATAAATCATTGGGTTGTTAACTCATTAACAAGTATGCAACATTATACATAGCACCCAACTGCACCTCTCTTTACATCGACCTTGGCTGTGGCACAACAAATCGATGCTCCAAGCTTAAGGCTGACCCATTAATCAAGAAATAGTTTTAATATGGTTGGAGCTCATTCAACCGTTTAGTCAGGCTTGGATGTGTCCAACAACCAAAACTAAGGATTGACCTCTGACTCCAACTATATTATTCATAAACTAATTCCATGGTTTGAACATGTTGAGGTTCAAGCTGGACATGGATGTGTCCATCAACCCAAATGAGAAACAAAACTCCGATCCTAACCATATTAATGGAAGGTGTTAGCCTTAATATTTTGTAAGGGGTTTTGGGTCTCATCCTTTCTTTTCTAAGCACATACATGACATATAATTATGTCATGACTAACGATTTCCTTAATAAAGTATGTATGTGACTTAATTTATCAAGTCTCATTAATTGAATTAGGAACCGGATTTCCTAATTCTAATTTCATACTTTATTCAAGGAATTGTTTTGGGAAACAATTTCCTAAATTGTCATAATCAATTTCAGAAATAATATGTTTAAGACTTTGATTTCTCTAAATCAAATCTTATTAAATTAAGAGGCAATTCCCTTAATTCAACCACATATTATTTTCATGAAAATCTCTTTTAAGAAAACTCTATAGGAAACCATTTTCCTAATTAATTTTGGAGACAACAATATGTAAGAGCATCACCTCTTAAATCATATGTTATTCATGGATTTAATTAATTATAACAAATTGTTTTCTAAGGGTGGCTCCCTGAGGCTCAGATACCCAAAAAAAAGAAATTTGTCGTAAATCCAATTTGGTCCGCTTATGAAGCGTAACCAAATTAAACATGACAATTTCATTCAAAATTGGGAAATAAAATTACAACAACTAACTTTAAATTGGACGGCTCCCTGAGGCTCAATCCAAAATAAAGAATTTTGTTGATAATTTAAAACCCAATTCGAATTTAATTGTCAATTAATTGTCCATAAATTTGTCTAGACTTTCTTGAAAGAAAGTGCCCAAAATTGCGAGATTTCATAATAGGTTTTCAGAATAATTGTAAGTTTCTGGTACAAAGAAAACTTACATATTTCCAAAATTGGAAAATTTCCAAAATTGAAAAATTTCGAAAATAGGAAATTTCCAAAATTGGAAAGTTTCCAAAGATGGGAAGATTTCACAATTATCATAAAATTTCAGAAACTAGGATATTTCAAACGTTTGCGAAATTTCATGAGGATTTCCAAACTTTGAAATTCCTAAATCTAAAATTTATAATAATTGGAAAATTTTGATAATTGAAAATTTTTCCAAAATTGAGATTATGACAAAGTTTTCCGCAAAATAATTATATGATTATGTCGAACACTAACCGACTCTGATACCACTGTTGGGACCGGGTGCATGTTGACAAGGATACGGGTTCGTAAATTTTAAAATATTTACGTGCAGCGGAAGAATTAGCATAAATAATTTCTTAAATTATTTTAACCACGTATCTAGCATGCAACCTTATGATATGTGGACATGATCATAAATTAAAATTTTTGCAGAAAAGTAAACTAATTTACTTTGTACCTCGCGTAACTCGAAGAAAGGGACAAGATCCAACCGTAGCGTCCCTTGGAAGCTCCGCCTCTATTCGCGTCCACGCCGAGTTCTGTTCGGGATGACTTCGTAAAGCCACAAGTTTTGTGCCGACGAGAACTACTAGATTCTCTAAAGGCACAACTAGAATATCAAGAGAGAAGGATGGAAACTAACCACCAAGTTGCGGAATCAAAATTCCGGGAAGGAAGGAGTTGCGACCCGCTTCTTCTTCTTCTTCTTTGGCACCTTCTTGGTGGATGTAGCTCACGCCAACCCTAGGAGGTGAAGGTGCGCCGGCCCTAGGAGGAGTGGGCGCCGGCCCTAGGATGAAGAGTGGGCGCCGGCCCTAGGAGGAGGAGAGAAGGAGAGGGAGAGAATAAGAGAGAGCTACTAAATCTCTTGATAACTCAATTAAGGAATTCAAGCCTAGCCTTGGTTCCTTTATATAGTAGCATCTCCCTTGCCAAGTCTCCCCTTTAACGGAATTTTTCATAAGAAATTTATACTATAAATTTTCTTATGAATTATTCCGTTTATGCCAAGTTTTATTATAACTAACTTTATAATAAAACAAATACATATCTCCTTTTATTATGGAATACAATTTACAAGAAATTTATAAATTTTTATTATCATGGAAAAATCAATTCATAATTGATTTTATAAAATTAAAATAAACCGATCCATGGTTCATTTAATTTCCATAAAAAAAGAATAAATTTCTATAAATTTCTTTATATAAATTTCTTTATATAAATTTCTTTATATAGATTTATTTATCCATAATTTTATAAAACAAATCGTGCTTGATTTATTTTATAAAATAAACCAAATAAATTGGTTTTCTCTCCTTGTAGTGGTCGGCCAAACCAAAGAGGGTGGGCACCCTCTTTGGTCGGCCACACCAAGCCAAATCCATCGCGAATTAAACTCATTTAATTCGTCCAATAAGCCTTCAAAAGACTTAGCCATTTTAAGTTTCCCGTGCGCCTCTGATAAATTCAGATTCGACTTATTTCTCTTGATCGAAAAATCCAATTTTCAACTCGTTTTAAATCCCTCGGATTACTCGTAGTACGTGTGACTAAATAGGCTTTCAATTTATGTTGGTCGTCTATAATCAACCAATTATAGAATGATTATGAGTGGCACCTAGTAGTACATCATGACCCCCAATTAATCGAAAGATCAACGGTTGACCTCAGAAATGATTCTGAAACCCTTCAGCAGCTCTAATGAATCGTGCCTCATTCCCTTCACCATCTTATACCCACTTGGTTCAGGACACGGTCTATATGTGTCAGTCCCCACTACGCTGACTACGTCACACCTAGCCCAAGTAATGTCTTTCTCGTCCAACGGATTCTAATTACTCTCATGTTTCCTTGAGATTCATACTCGGAACATGTTATGCTCTGGTCAGAGACTTCGAGTAACAATCCGACGATAGGCCTTGGGTATACATCTCCTCGCAAGGAGTGGTGAATCCTTTGTAGGCTGTTCAAACATCTTCGGGCACTTCGGCTTATACCCAACCATCCTGGGTCCACACCTCCTTAGAGATGCTTGCTTAAGATGTCAAAGTATAAGTCTCCGTGACCAAGATGACTTGAACACCGCAAGTCAAAGGAACATCGCACTTAAGCTGGAGTAAGAACTTCACTGACATGTCTATATATAGACTACCATGTGAAGTTTTACAGTCAGTCACTCCAATGAACTAGTTCCCTTAACTAGCATTCATGTTTATCTCCGGACATCCCAATGTCACCAGCTAGTGAGAATCAGCTGAATAGAGAATAACCCATTCTAGTCTCAACAGAATTGATAGTGTTCGTGTTTATCAATTCATCGACTAGGGACAATTTCAATACTTCACAATTGCACATGTAGAGATAATCACTAGTTGTGAATTCATCACAAATTCTCTCATGCTGTGAATTGTATTGCGGACATTCAGTAAATGAGTTTAAGATCCCAATCAAATACACAAATATGTATACTCAAATAGTGAATTATCATTTATTAAAATAAATGTTTACAATCATAAGGCGATTGCCTTAGAACACTTCTCTCATATTACTAACAGAACCTACTGATCGGTCACCTGATCAATCACGGTGTTCCTGATCGGTCTGGTGACCTTCAGGCCACTCCCTGACCGATCAGGCTCCAGCCTGGTCGGTTATAGTGAGGAGCTCGCGATGTTTGATCGGTCCAACAAACCGATCAAGTGTTTCTCCCCAAGGCTACTGACCACTCCCTGATCGTTCACCAGAACGATCAGGAGCTCAACAGAAACCTTTGTGTTCTCTCCCTGATCGGTCACCAGACCGATCAGCCTCCTCTGGATTGGTCACCAGACCGATCCACAATAGGAGTTTGTGCCAATCTCCCTGATCGATCACCAGACCGATCCAGAGACTTCCAATTCAACCCTAAGTCAAGAGAACGAGCTCCCTAGCCGTCTCTGACTCGTGCTCAGTCCCCCGGACCAAGACTCGGTGCCCAGCTTCACTCACCGGGACTTCATTCAACCTAGCTTCCCAAGCTAGGACCTGGCTTCACTCACCAGGGTTTCATCCAACCTAGCTTCCCAAGCTAGGACCTGGCTTCACTCACCAGGGTTTCTGGCTTCACTCACCAGGGTTTCATCCAACCTAGCTTCTCAAGCTAGGACCTGGCTTCACTCACCAAGATTTCAATCACCTAGCTTCACTCACCAGGACCCGGCTTCACTCACCAGGATTTCAATCACCTGGCTTCACTCACCAGGACCTGGCTTCACTCACTAGGATTTCAACCTAGCTTCACTCACTAGGATTTCAATCACCTGGCTTCACTCACCAGGACCCAGCTTCACTCACCGAGATTTCAACCTAGCTTTCCTCACTAGGATTTCAATCACCTGGCTTCACTCATCAGGACCCAGCTTCACTCACTAGGATTTCAACCTAGTCCCACTAGGTCTTTTCCACTTCACCTAGTCCCACTCGGTGTGCCTAGTCCCACTAGGTCTTTTCCACTTCACCTAGTCCCACTAGGTCTTTTCCCATGCCAGCGTGCGATCTCCCGATCCACCTGGACTTCATCTGAATTCATTCAACCAAACTTAAATCGTTGTCAACACTAGAACAACAATCGGGCCAGACTGCATCAACAGATTCGTCACCCCTTTCTTCGTTTGAATCTTCTAGTGCCATGAGAGCCATGTGATAGATGCTCTTCTCCTCCTCCTTTTCCTTCTTCTTCTTCTTCTTCTTTCTTCTATCCCCTGCTACAAAAGCAATACCCTTCTCCTTTGGACTTTTGTTAGCGATCTCCTGTAATTCCATTTCACAAATGAGATCTTCTAATTTAACAATGGAAAGATCCTTAGATACCTTGTCGGCATCCACCATGGATGACCACAAGGCATTTCTAGGAAAAGATTTTATTATATACCTTACAAGGTCCCGATTCTCTACCCTCTCATCGATTGAGTGCAAACCATTGAGGATTTCCTTGAACTGACCATGGAGCTTACTTACAGTTTCATTTTCTTCCATAGAGAGGTTCTGGAGTTGGCTGAGGAGGAGATCTTTCTTGGCTGTCCGGGAATCTTGAGTGTCTTCATGAACTCTATGAGCTTGTGCCTTAGCATCAACCTCTCTCTTGAGAATGGACCAACTTGAGAAAGGACCAACTTTGAGAAAGGACCAACTTTGATCAGTTGCTCCTTAGTCATCCCACACTGCAGGGTGACCACAACCTTAGCATTAGCCTCTCTCTTCCTCGTTTGTTCGGCTGACCATCTTGAGAACTCATGTTCTTTGCCCTCCGCATCCCTTGGAGGATTGAAGCCCTCCTTGACTGAGAACCACATGTCGATATTGGTCTTCAAATAATACTCCACTCTTGACCTCCAATATTGGAAGTTGGCTCCATCGAAGAAAGGGGGTCTGTTGGTATTGAATCCTTCTCTCAAAGCCATCCTTGTATGCTCTTCGGGTGTTAGACCGTTGGAAAGAGCCCCAGGCTCTGATACCACTTGTTGGACCTTGGATGACTAGAGAGGGGGGTGTGAATAGCCAGCCACAAAAACTGGCTCCTTTTGCTTTCTGCACTTAGGGTAAGTAGCGGAAACAAAACAACACAGAAAGAAACCAAACGCTAACAGAGGGATTTACAAGGTTCGGGGATAATTTGCCCCTACTCCTTGGCGTGCCCGTAAGGTGGGCGATCCCTTGATCGTCGGCAGATCAAGCCCCGGAAATCAGGATAGAAAAGACTCCTTCTCGGTGGAGTAACTTCTCCACAGATCTCACAGATGAATAAGCTTGAGTACAGGAGATCACGAGAAGAAACTTACAGACTTAGGAGGAAGCACAGAAAGTACAACTCAAAGCACAACACAGAACAACCCTAACGCAAGAACCTTCACTCAGCTCTTCGTTCTCTCGTGTCTATTTGATCTCCAATCAGTTGCTCTCCCCTTGTCTCTGCTTCGCCAACCTTCTCTTAAGCTTCCCTTTTGATCATCGCCAGGCTTCGTCAGCACCCACTGAACCACAGCCTCATCACCACTGACCCACTGACCTCCACTGAGCGCTCAGTCCACTGAAGACCACTTCAGCTGAGCCTCAGGTCAGTTGAAACCTGCGAACAGAAAATAGACAACAGAGGATCACTTCAGCCGTTGAAACCTGCGAACAAAAAACAGACAAACCTGCCGATGCAAAAGTCGCCATTGACCCTCCTTCTGTTGGTGCCGCGGTAAGTTTTGATGTGATCAACCAGGTTAAGTTAGGTCATGGTATGTTTAATCCCTCTGCTAAGTGTGCAGGAGCTTAGGTATGGAGGAAGTCGAGCGTAAGATGTAGCGGACGAGAAGGATTGTACGGGGAAGTGAGCCGACGGGCTCAGTACAATCCGAGGGATGCAGAAGCTGCAGAAGAGTACGCCGGTGGAGCGAGAAGGACGTGCACGGTGTCCGAGGGACGAGAAGCCGGGTGGAAGGACGCTCGAGGGGTGAAAGGCCGGAGTCGGGTTCGGGTGAGCCTAACTCCGGTTGGCCGGAAATCACCCAGAAGATGAACCAAAAGACTGGTCAGTTTGACCAAGTCAAACCAGGCACCTGAAACAAAAAGAATTTTATTTGTTGCTGTGAAGATTCGAACCAGCAACCTCGCCTGCGTATATCACCAGCCTTACTGACTAGGATAAGGAGGAGATGTGATTAAAGTTGTTGCGAGCAGATGATAAAGTTATTTATCTGTTGCGAGCAGAAGAACCAAAAGGCTAGTCGCCCGAAAAAGAAAGATTAAATTGTTGCTAAGAGGAATTGAATCCAAGACCTCGAGAATAGAGGTTGCCAAGCGTACCAGTTAGGATAAAGGTCAGAGACAGTTTGTTCTTGCCGATATTCTTACTTGGAGATTACAATAGCAATCTCGAGTAGAAGATAAAAATTCCTTTATCTCATAAAGGATAAAGACTTATCCTTTAATCAGACCCAACGGATGCAGGTTAATCCCATCCAAGATGAACCATCCAGATTACATCCATGGATCAACGGCTAAGAGAAAATTCCTCAACGATCAACAATCCAGATTTATTCTCTTAGGCTATAAATAGGCTTAGAATTTAGAATTAAAGGCATCAATTGAATTGTAACCTCTCTAAGTTTTCAGTGCTACAACTGTAAAGGCTTCTCCGCCTGAAGGAGTTCTGCTTGAGCGTTAACCGCCTTGGAAGCAACGTTCCAGTTGCAACCAAGTTTTTTTAGATGAGTGCTATCTCCATTATTTTTCATAACCATCTATTCACCCCCCTCTAGCCGGTCCACCCCATCCAACAAGTGGTATCATTGCCTTGTTCGCCGCAGAAGGACTTACCGCCAACTGCAGCACCATCAACCAAAATGGTCGGACCCGTCATCTACCCACCGAAATTCGAGGGGGAGTTCGCCGAATGGAAGCGCAAGATGGAGGTATTCTTCACTACAAAATTCGAATTGTTTATAATAATGCAATCTGGTTTTGCAGCTCCCGAAGAGAAGGATTTAACCAAATGGAGCAAGAAGGAACAAGCTGATTTTATGGCGAATGGAAAAGCAGTTTACCACCTGCTTTCTGTACTCCCAGCACAAGAAGTCAACCGAATCGGCACATGCACATCCGCGAATGAACTCTGGGAAAAATTCCTAGAGTTACACGAAGGGACTTCCGAAGCCAAGCTCGCCAAAAGAGACATTCTCCGGAACCAGCTGACTAACCTCCGCATGGAAGAAGGTTAAACAGTAGCGGATTTGCACTCAAAAATAAAAGGTTTGTTAATGGAACTGACGAATCTCGGGGAAGAGGTAAGTAACCGAGATTCGCTGAGGTACGCGCATAATTCATTTCCGAGAAATTTCGATTGGACGTCTTTTGTTGATTCTTTTTTTATAGCTAAAGATCTCGAGACAACTTCACTCGAGAATTTATTTTCAACATTTGAACTTCACGAATCGAGAATTGCAGGAAATCGAAAGACGAATAGTGTAGCCCTGAACGTGAAAACAACAGTACCAGAATCGGTATCCTCGGATGATGAAGAAGAAGAAGAAAAAGGATACTTGGTAAGGAAATTTAAAAAGTTTGTTAAATCTAATCAATTTTTAAAGTTTCAGGGAAAGAAGAAATCTCCGAAGAGACGAACGGTAAAGTGCTACAATTGTGACAAAGAGGGTGACGAAGAGGGTCACATTAAGGACAACTGCCCTAAATTAAAGAACAAGAAGAAGGAAAATCAGCTGAAGAAAAAGAAAGCACAGAAAGAGACATGGGATGACACGTCTTCTGATGAGTCAGAAATCGAAGAGTATGCTGGACTTGCCCTGATGGCAAGTCCTCAAGAGGAGGACGATGAAGAGAGCTCATCAGAGATGAGTATCAATGAAGGGGGAGAGTCGTCTGACAAAAGTAGCAGCGACGAGGAACCACTAAGCAGCAAATACGACGACATGGTAAGTGAGGTATGTAAATTACCTCCCGACAAACTTTTTTCTGTTTTAAAATCTGTTTTGAATAGTTTATGCAAAAAGAGGAGAAAGATATTGAGGTTGAAAAAGGAGTTATCTACATCATGTCCATTAAGTATGTTCGATAACTTAAAAAATAAAAATGAAAATCTAGAAAATTTAGTTAAGAAATTGGAATTTGATATTACATGCCTGCGACAGAAAAAGAATTATTATCCTGAGGGGCTGAACTGGTATCTTAAGAATCACAAGGGCCAACTTAGGAAAATATCAAGAAATTATGTGCCCCCTAACTTTTTAACTAACCCGGTTGATAGTAACCTATTTTGGATTCCTAAATCTGTCTTAAATTAATTTTTGTTGTAGATATTGACTAACAATTTTCATTGTGTGTCATTTTTTTTAAATTCAGTACTATTTGTTGTTACTTAAGGAAAGTTGGCTATACACTTGAAACTTTTTGAAATTTTTCGAACACTCTTCGAATTTTTATGATTTTTCTGATGAAACCATATTTTTAAATTTTAAGAATTTGAAGGAAAAAGAGTTTGACTAGATCCAATTTTTTAGAATCTATAAATCGAATGTTGAATTTGTCAAAATTATTTCTGAATTTTTTAAGTCCATTTAGAATTTAAAGAAATTTTTTTTAATGTAATTATATTTTCTTTAATTTGAAAAATTCTTGAAAATGCTATTTTTGAAAACTAATTTTTTTAATCTTTTAAGCTTTAGTTAAACACTTTAATTTTTTTTCACAATATGCTAACTTTTTTTCGTCCCCGCTTTATTAGTCCCCGATTTTTGCTGTGATCAAAGGGGGAGATTAGGCTAGTGTACAGGGGGAGATTGTAGATTTGCATTGAAACATCTTTTTCATGCTTAACCTGTTTATTTAATTTTACTATTTTTTACTTATTTTGTTTAACCCTATCCGAACCTGGGTTGATGCACATCAAAAAGGGGGAGATTATTGGTGCCCCGGTAAGTTTTGATGTGATCAACCAGGTTAAGTTAGGTCCTGGTATGTTTAATCCCTCTACTAAGTGTGCAGGAGCTTAGGTACGGAGGAAGTTGAGCGTAAAACGTAGCGGACGAGAAGGATTGTGCGGGGAAGTGAGCCGACGGGCTCGGTACAATCCGAGGGATGCAGAAGCTGCGAAAGAGTACGCCGGTGGAGCGAGAAGGACGTGCGCGGTGTTCAAGGGATGAGAAGCTTGGAGGAAGGACGCTCGAGCGGCGAAAGACCGGAGTCGGGTTCGGGTGAGCCTAACTCCGGTTGGCTGGAAATCACCCAGAAGATGAACCAAAAGACTGGTCAGTTTGACCAAGTCAAACCAGGCACCTGAAACAAAAAGAATTTTATTTGTTGCTGTGAAGATTCGAACCAACAACCTCGCCTGCGTATATCACCAGCCTTACTAACTAGGATAAGGAGGAGATGTGATTAAAGTTGTTGCGAGCAGATGATAAAGTTATTTATCTGTTGCGAGCAGAAGAACCAAAAGGCTAGTCGCCCGAAAAAGAAAGATTAAATTGTTGCTAAGAGGAATTGAATCCAAGACCTCGAGAATAGAGGTTGCCAAGCGTACCAGTTAGGATAAAGGTCAGAGACAGTTTGTTCTTGCCGATATTCTTACTTGGAGATTACAATAGCAATCTCAAGCAGAAGATAAAAATTCCTTTATCTCATAAAGGATAAAGACTTATCCTTTAATCAGACCCAATGGATGCAGGTTAATCCCATCCAAGATCAACCATCCAGATTACATCCATGGATCAACGGCTAAGAGAAAATTCCTCAACAATCAACAATCCAGATTTATTCTCTTAGGTTATAAATAGGCATAGAATTTAGAATTAAAGGCATCAATTGAATTGTAACCTCTCTAAGTCTTAAGTGCTACAACTGTAAAGAATTCTCCGCCTGAAGGAGTTTTGCTTGAGCGTTAACCGCCATGGAAGAAACGTTCCAGTTGCAACCAAGTTTTTTTTAGACGAGTGCTATCTCCATTATTTTTCATAACCGTCAATTCACCCCCATCTAGCCGGTCCACCCCATACAACACCTTCTTCGTTTGTGTCATCTCTGTATCACTTGCACACTCATCAGAAGGATTAGCGAAGCAAATCGAAATGTATCAGAAGTAAATCAGCAGGAATCAGAAGTGATCAGGAAGTCTATCTGCGATTCAAATTAAAGTGATGGTCACCCTACCGATCAGTTACCCCTCCGACCGATCAGGTTACTTCCTGATCGATCCAGTAACGATCTGATCGGTCTCATTGACCGATCAGTGATCAGGGATCGGTCACCGGACTGATCCTAAACTTCTTTAGATTATTTCCACATTATTTCTAGTCGGTCAATGTGACCAATCAGTGAAAGTCCTGATCGATCAGGCTCCTCACTGATCGATCCCGTGACACTCTGATCGGTCACACTGATCGATCAAAGATCGGGGATTGATCACCAGACCGATCCACCAGCTCACTGGGATTTCAAGCTACAACCCACAAACCAGATTTCAAACTCCCTAACCTGATCGGTCACTTGACCAATCAGGTCATGGCCTGATCGGTCAAAGTGACCGATCAGGTCACCTCTGGACCGATCAGGAGACATCCTGATCGGTCCAGGAGGACCCTGATCGGTCACTTTGACCGATCATGGTTTTCTCTAGAGCCTTTCAGATCTCTCTCTGATCGTTCACCAGAACGATCAGAAACCACACAGAATGTTTCTGTTCACTTTCTGATCATTCATCAGAACGATCAGACACCCTGGATCGGTCACTAGACCGATCTATTATCAAGGGAGCTCGTGCCAACTCCTTTATCGGACTCCAGACCGATCCCGCCACTTGGCTGACTTATGCTGTAACGACCCGGAAAATTCTCTTAATATTTTCTTAAAATATTGAGCATGTCTAAATAATTTTCCGAGGGACCTAGAAATATTTATATAAAATTTGGCCTAGAAATCCATATTTTCTCAATTAAATTGAGAAAACTAAGTACTAACGGGCCTTATATGGGCTTTTTAGTACCGTGATTATTGGTGAATTTTAGGTGAAAATTTATAGAAATATGAAGTGATTTGAATAAGAAATATTAACATAATTATGGGGGAATTTTTTTGGGATTTTCAAAAATTACTAGGAAAATAAAATAAAATAAGTGGAAAAAAAATTGTGCATTTACCAAGGATTGAACCTTGGACCTCTTGTACAACCATGCATGCTTTAACCAACTCATCTAGCAAGGGAATGTTATAAGGGAATGAAATGGAGATTGGTTAAGGCTTAGAAGAAGATGAAGGGTCATGGAGAGACTCTTCATTTACCTCCTTAATGGGTGATAAATAGGGGGGTTTGGGAGTTTCTTTCTTTCTTCCTTCAATTGCATTTCCTCTCCTCCTCCTTTCTCATTCTAGCCGAACACCTCAAAGGGAGTTCTCCTTGGAAAAGTTCCACCAAGGCTTCATCTCCAAGATCTAAGGTTTTCATAAGAGTACAAGGGCTAAGGGTAGTCAAGAGGCAACAAGATTTCCATCCTTCTCTCAAATCTAAGGTTTATAATCAAGATCAACCAATGTAAGACTCCCTCACCTGTGGTATAATGGTTTTTCTTGAAGATTTACATGACATGAAAGTCTTGTATGTGATGTTTATGTTGGAAAACCAAAGGAAACCCATGAACCTAACCTTATAGGTTTCGGCCACCATGTGTTCTTGGTCTATAATGATGATAAAAATCTTCATAATGTTGTCTAATGTGTTCTCATGATGTTTAGAGATTAAATATAATTTTTGAGAATTTTTGGAGTACCCTAGGATCCCCTAGGGTTTCGGCCATCCCATGAATCCATGGGTAGAGTTGAACTTAAACCCTCAACCATGTGGTTTGTGTGATATCATGATATAAGGGAGATTGAGGGGGGGGCTTATGTGAACTTTTACAAGGCATTGTGACCCCCACATGTTTCGGCCAAGTTGGACCTAGGGCAATAAGTTAGGGATTTCCCTGAAGCAAGGGTCCCAATGGCTTCATGGTAGAGTATGTTTGGTGTTAATGATTGATTGGAGATTTTATGGAATTTTTCCATGAACCCATGGCCTTGTAGGGTTTCGGCCAGCACATGGAAAGAGGGCTAAAGGTTAGGGATAACCCTAATTATGAGCCCTAACGGCCTCCCATGGTCTTATAAGTAAAGTATGGTTGGTTCCTTACCTTATGCTATGTTACATGATTAATGGAATGATGGAATCTAGCCCTATAGGTTTTGGCCAAGCAAAGGAATTTAGGGTTTGGAAGGAGTAAGGGTTCAAAGAATTATGGTTTATGCTTACCATGAAGTATATATATGTATAGGTTAAAGCATGTGGTAGAAATCATGTTACCAATAACCCTAAGTTTAAGCACCATGTTTTATGTTTTATGTCTTATGTTTATGATTGGATGCCATGCTTAATAGGGTTATTTATGAATGTCTTATGTTTATGCCATGTACTTGGATGGTAGGTAGCATGTTTATGGAGGTCCTACCTATTTATGCTTATGGTAGGTAGAGAACCATGCTATGTTATATGCTCATGTTATATTAAGAACCATGCTATGTTATTTTGTTAGGTTTATGTTCATGATAAGAATGATGCCATGATAAGTATGTTATGTTTATGTTCATGATAAGAATGATGTCATGATAGGTATGTTATGTTTATGTTCATGATAAGAATGATGCCATGATAAGTATGTTATGTTTATGTTCATGATAAGGATGATGCATGCCATGTTTTATGAATGATGATGCATGCCATGTTTTATGAATGATGATGCATGCCATGTTTTATGAAAGAAGATGCATGCCATGTTATGAATGAAACATGATGCTTATGTCTTTAAGGCATAAATATGCTAAACGGCACGGTCGATGATCGACGGTACGACGGTCGAGAGGACCGGTAAATGGGACGGTAGACGGGCCGAGCCGTAACATGTTATGTTATGTTAAAAATGCCATGAATGTCTTGTGAATGATGAAGCATATAAAGTATTTTACTTTATGAATGGGCTTGTACCGGACCGAAGTATGGGTCCAAGGGATGGGCACCTTAAGAACGCCCCGGTTCTGGACTACCGACTATGCTGTCCACGGTTCTGGCACTACCGTAGCTTTGCAACAGGGATGGGCACCTTAAGAATGCCTCGGTTTGGGGACTACCGACTATGCTGTCCTTACCCTAGTAGGTCGAGGCTAGCTACCTCGTACTTACTTAGGGATGCGCGCTTATGATGTATGTATGTAGTACAAGCCAGGGCCCAATGATATGATGAATATGTTTAAGCATTTAAAAGTATGTTTTAGAAAAAAAAGTTAAGCATCCTTATGTATATGCATTCCCCTCATGCATTCATTCATGTTATGCATTATGCTATGGTAACAAGACTTGATGCTTACTCTTTATGTTAAGAAACATGCATGAGAAGAATTGATCTATGCCATGATTATGTTAAAAGGATGCTCATATGCTATGATAAGAAGTATGCTTATGTATCATGCCATGCTAGGAATGTTTATGATGTTTATGTTTATACCATGTAGTATGCCATGTTTAGAATGTTTACTATGTTTACGTTTATGACATGTCTCATGCCATGATAGGAAGGTTCACTTATGTTTATGATCATGCCATGTTCAATATATGATAAATGATTCAAGTTGTTATGTCCTAAGTAGAGCACTAAGTATGTTGATGTTTTATGTGCTCATTATGAGATGATGAATGGTTTTTGTGAGTAGGAAAGAGTCTTACTAAGCATATGTGCTTATAGTCTTATTTCCTTATACCGCAGATCATTCAAGGGGACAATGATGGAAGCAGCAGGAGGGCAAGAAATCATGTGTGTGGTAGTGACTTGGCCCAGGAAACCCTATGTTTATCGTTTATGCTAGAACTTGACTTTGGTCTCTTATATGCTTGAATGCTTGAATAATGACTTATGGAACTCTATGATATGATGTTAAGTATGACATGATATGATGTTTAAGTATGAAGTCAATATGCCAAGGTTCCTATGTCATTATGTTAAGGATGTTAGTAGGGCATGTATAAGTTAAAGTTATTCCGCTGCCTAATGATGTCTACATGCCTTAAGTATGTTAACGTAACGCCGCTTTATGAAAAAAAAAGCGGGCGTTACAGGTTGGTATCATAGCAATAACCATCTCACTACACACACATCAAGCCCTCTTCCTGCCGCTTCCAAGTAAGTACTTTTATGCATATTTTATGATATGCAAGTATGAACGATAGTTATGATGAAATGTACTTTGAGATGTGTAATGATGAACGATATTTATCTTCTTTTATGAATAAAATAATTAGAATAATAGGGGTAGGAGAAAGCGAGGTGCGTGTGCCTTTCTCTGTATACATATGCGAGTTGGAAAAAAAATGGTTTTGTACTAGCTGAGTCAGTTTGGTACTAACTATGTCATTTTTTTTTCAATTCTAGATGTTGCATGAGAATGTCACTGAGAGGTGCCGCGAGCTGATGGAGCGGATAGAGGAGGTTGGTTACAGTCCGACCCTTGGAATTCAAGGCAACATAGGGTTTTTGGATCGGCTATTCTGGAAACTGGAGCGGGAAGGGTTCCCAGTTATGGATGATCATAGGATCGGAGCTCTGCTTCGTTCATTGCCCAATCGGGCGAGAGAAGTTGCTCATCAGATCTGGGGGCAGCACGGATGCCGTATCTCATATACGGAATTATGTCGGCAGCTTCTCCGCCATGAGTTTCCGGAAGATTTGGGGGACTCGGAAGAGGAGCCCGAGATGTACGAGGAGGATCCGGAGCCGCTAGAGGAGGATCCCGAGATGTACGAGGAGGATCCCGAGTCATCCGAGGGGGATCCCGAGATGTACGAGGAGGATCCCGAGCCATTCGAGGAGGACCCTGAGATGCTCGAGATGTTCGAGGAAGACCCGATGAGCGAGGACGATCTCGAGATGATTGAAGAAGACCCCGAGATGCTCGAGATGTTTGAGGAAGACCCCTGGGTGTTTGGGGAAGACCCTGAAGTGACTGAGGAGGTTCCCGAGATAGAGGAAGAGGAGCCGATGGAGATGGTGGAAGACCCTGAGGTAGGCCAGGGAGAGATGAATGAAGAAGTGGCAGTGACTGCCATGATGTTCTTTGTTATGGGCATGATGGCAGCCCATCTATTTCATTGAGTTCGGTTAGTTGGTGAACCAATAAGGTCTAAGTTAGTACTAATACAAGTTGTCGAGCGTGTGTTTCAATCTTATGTCCATGAACCTGATATTAACAATAAGGGACCTATCATATCACACAATGGTATCAAATTATATGAAGCAAATGATGATAATATGAAAGCATGTACTAATATAAGATTATTATGAATATAACTATACTAATTCCTTATCATATAAGTATTGTCATAATTCACCTATCATATAGGTTTTATTATGAGCCTACATACAGGTTGACATGTATCATCTCAATCTATATGTTATCACCTATACATATTATTCCATAAGCAAATTACGGGTATTATACCTATAAGGTATATGATAAATAACTATAATTTATAATATGGTGTATAACCTATAGTATAGTCTCATGTAGGGAATTATATGATAGCCTACATGCATAAGATCATAACACTCTCACCTAGGTTAAGGTATAGTATTGGTTCCATTATACTAATACTAATATAATCAAAGGTATAAGTTATACGGCATAACCTAAAATGATACGTATAGGGTAGCGTCCTAAATATATTAACACTTATTTTCTATGTACGTTTCACTATTATCTTATATATAATATACAAGATTACCTTAAGTTATTTTAAGGTAATATAATAAATATGATCTCACCTACCATATAATAACTAAACTAATATAACTCATAGCTCATGTCGTGAACTAACATCTCGGAGGCATACTATTATTAGGTTTACCCATAATTATAATAACCATATAATTATGATATATGCATATAATTACAGCATAGAACTATTAAGGATACTAGCTCAATTATATGTTAAGAAAGAAATTAGGCTTCATGGAGTCCCCAAGACTATTATCTCAGATAGGGATGATCACATTACTTCGCATTTTTGGGAATGTGTTCAGAAGTCTCTCAGCACTAAATTATGATTTAGCACCACCTTTCACCCCCAGACTGACAGGCAAACGGAGCGGGTGAATCAAATTCTAGAAGATATGTTGAGAGCTTGTGCCCTGGATTTCAAGGGAAGTTGGTGTCGGTATCTATGCTTGGCGGAATTTGCTTACAACAATAGCTACCAAGCTACTATTGGAATGACACCTTATGAAGCCTTGTATGGGAGGAGATGTAGGTCTCCGATCTGTTGGTACGAGGGTGGTGAAAAGAAGGAAATGGGGCTCACAACGGATGTCATCGACAGTGCCACCCGAGCTATACAGAGTATTCGAAACGGATAGAAACTGCTCAAAGCCGGCAGAAGAGTTATGCCGATGTCCGGCGTAGACCACTGGAATTTAATGTTGGAGATTGGGTATTTCTCAAAGTGGCTCCTATGAAGGGGGTGACCAGATTCGGGAAGAAAGGAAAACTAAGTCCACGCTATGTGGGGTCGTACCTGGTTCTGAAAAGAGTCGGTAAAGTGACATATGAGCTGGAGCTGCCTCCAAAGATGTCAGCTATCCATAACGTATTCCATGTGTCCCTGCTTAAGAAGTGTATCCCAAATATGGACCAAGTGATCGAGCCACAGACAGTACAGGTACAAGAGGACCTAAGTTATGAAAGCAGACCCATCCAGATTTTGGATAGAGAAGTCAAGAAGCTGAGGAATAAGGAGGTACCCTTAGTCAAGGTCCTATGGCAAAGTCAGCAGTTCGAAGAAGCTACCTGGGAACACGAGGACGAAATGAGGCGCAAGTACCCGGAATTATTCTAAGTTCGAGGACGAACTTTCACGAGGTATGGGGGATTGTAACGACCCAGAAAATTCTCTTAATATTTTCTTAAAATATTGAGCATGTCTAAATAATTTTCCGAGGGACCTAGAAATATTTATATAAAATTTGGCCTAGAAATCCATATTTTCTCAATTAAATTGAGAAAACTAAGTACTAACGGGCCTTATATGGGCTTTTTAGTACCATGATTATTGGTGAATTTTAGGTGAAAATTTATAGAAATATGAAGGGATTTGAATAAGAAATATTAACATAATTATGGGGAAATTTTTTTGGGATTTTCAAAAATTACTAGGAAAATAAAATAAAATAAGTGGAAAAAAATTGTGCATTTACCAAGGATTGATCCTTGGACCTCTTGTACAACCATGCATGCTTTAACCAACTCATCTAGCAAGGGAATGTTATAAGGGAATGAAATGGAGATTGGTTAAGGCTTAGAAGAAGATGAAGGGTCATGGAGAGACTCTTCATTTACCTCCTTAATGGGTGATAAATAGGGGGGTTTGGGAGTTTCTTTCTTTCTTCCTTCAATTGCATTTCCTCTCCTCCTCCTTCCTCATTCTAGCCGAACACCTCAAAGGGAGTTCTCCCTTGGAAAAGTTCCACCAAGGCTTCATCTCCAAGATCTAAGGTTTTCACAAGAGTACAAGGGCTAAGGGTAGTCAAGAGGCAACAAGATTTCGATCCTTCTCTCAAATCTAAGGTTTATAATCAAGATCAACCAATGTAAGACTCCCTCACCTGTGGTATAATGGTTTTTCTTGAAGATTTACATGATATGAAAGTCTTGTATGTGATGTTTATGTTGGAAAACCAAAGGAAAACCATGAACCTAACCTTATAGGTTTCGGCCACCATGGGTTCTAGGTCTATAATGATGATAAAAATCTTCATAATGTTGTCTAATGTGTTCTCATGATGTTTAGAGATTAAATATAATTTTTGAGAATTTTTGGGGTACCCTAGGATCCCCTAGGGTTTCGGCCATCCCATGAATCCATGGGTAGAGTTGAACTTAAACCCTCAACCATGTGGTTTGTGTGTTATCATGATATAAGGGAGATTGAGGGGGGGCTTATGTGAACTTTTACAAGGCATTGTGACCCCCACAAGTTTCAGCCAAGTTGGACCTAGGGCAATAAGTTAGGGATTTCCCTGAAGCAAGGGTCCCAATGGCTTCATGGTAGAGTATGTTTGGTGTTAATGTTTGATTGGAGATTTTATGGAATTTTTCCATGAACCCATGGCCTTGTAGGGTTTTGGCCAGCACATGGAAAGAGGGCTAAAGGTTAGGGATAACCCTAATTATGAGCCCTAATGGCCTCCCATGGTCTTATAAGTAAAGTATGGTTGGTTCCTTACCTTATGCTATGTTACATGATTAATGGAATGATGGAATCTAGCCCTATAGGTTTCGGCCAAGCAAAGGAATTTAGGGTTTGGAAGGAGTAAGGGTTCAAAGAATTATGGTTTATGCTTACCATGAAGTATATATATGTATAGGTTCAAGCATGTGGTAGAAATCATGTTACCAATAATCCTAAGTTTAAGCACCATGTTTTATATTTTATGTCTTATGTTTATGATTGGATGCCATGCTTAATAGGGTTATTTATGAATGTCTTATGTTTATGCCATGTACTTGGATGGTAGGTAGCATGTTTATGGAAGTCCTACCTATTTATGCTTATGGTAGGTAGAGAACCATGCTATGTTATATGCTCATGTTATATTAAGAACCATGCTATGTTATTTTGTTAGGTTTATGTTCATGATAAGAATGATGCCATGATAAGTATGTTATGTTTATGTTCATGATAAGAATGATGCCATGATAGGTATGTTATGTTTATGTTCATGATAAGAATGATGTCATGATAAGTATGTTAAGTTTATGTTCATGATAAGGATGATGCATGCCATGTTTTATGAATGATGATGCATGCCATATTTTATGAATGATGATGCATGCCATGTTTTATGAATGAAGATGCATGTCATGTTATGAATGAAAGATGATGCTTACGTCTTTAAGGCATAAATATGCTAAACGGCACGGTCGATGGTCGACGGTACGACGATCGTGAGGACCGGTAAATGGGCCGGTAGACGGGCCGAGCCGTAACAAGTTATGTTATGTTAAAAATGCCATGAATGTCTTATGAATGATGAAGCATGTAAAGTATTTTACTTTATGAATGGGCTTGTACCGGACCGATGTATGGGTCCAAGGGATGGGCACCTTAAGAACGCCCCGATTCTGGACTACCGACTATGCTGTCCACGGTTCTGGCACTACCGTAGCTGTGCAACAGGGATGGGCACCTTAAAAACGCCTCGGTTCGGGGACTACCGACTATGCTGTCCTTACCCTAGTAGGTCGAGGCTAGCTACCTCGTACTTACTTAGGGATGCGCGCTTATGATGTATGTATGTGGTACAAGTCAGGGCCCAATGATATGATGAATATGTTTAAGCATTTAAAAGTATGTTTTAGAAAAAAAAGTTAAGCATCCTTATGTATATGCATTCCCCTCATGCATTTATTCATGTTATGCATTATGCTATGGTAACAAGACTTGATGCTTACTCTTTATGTTAAGAAACATGCATGAGAAGAATTGATCTATGCCATGATTATGTTAAAAGGATGCTCATATGCTATGATAAGAAGTATGCTTATGTATCATGCCATGATAGGAACGTTTATGATGTTTATGTTTATACCATGTAGTATGCCATGTTTAGAATGTTTACTATGTTTACGTTTATGCCATGTCTCATGCCATGATAGGAAGGTTCACTTATGTTAATGATCTTGCCATGTTCAATATATGATAAATGATTCAAGTTGTTATGTCCTAAGTAGAGCACTAAGTATGTTGATGTTTTATGTGCTCATTATGAGATGATGAATGGTTTTTGTGAGTAGGAAAGAGTCTTACTAAGCCTATGTGCTTATAGTTTTATTTCCTTATACCGCAGATCATTCAAGGGGACAATGATGGAAGCAGCAGGAGGGCAAGAAATCATGTGTGTGGTAGTGACTTGGCCCAGGAAACCCTATGTTTATCATTTATGCTAGAACTTGACTTTGGTCTCTTATATGCTTGAATGCTTGAATAATGACTTATGGAACTCTATGATATGATGTTAAGTATGACATGATATGATGTTTAAGTATGAAGTCAATATGCCAAGGTTCCTATGTCATTATGTTAAGGATGTTAGTAGGGCATGTATAAGTTAAAGTTATTCCGCTGCCTAATGATGTCTACATGCCTTAAGTATGTTAACGTAACGCCGCTTTATGAAAAAAAAAAGCGGGCGTTACATATGTTTAGTCCCCCGGACCAAGACCATGCCCAGCTTCACTCACTAGGACTTAGTCCAACCTAGCTTCACTCGCTAGGACCTGTTTCACTCACTAGGATTTCCTTCACCTAGCTTCACTCGCTAGAACCCGACTTCACTCACCGGGATTTCCTTCACCTAGCTTCACTCGCTAGGAGCCGACTTCACTCACTAGAATTTTTATCACCTAGCTTCACTCGCTAGGACCCGGCTTCACTCACTGGGATTTCCTTCACCTAGCTTCACTCGCTAGGACCCGACTTCACTCACCGGGATTTCCTTCACCTAGCTTCACTCGCTAGGACCCGACTTCACTCACCGGGATTTCCTTCACCTAGCTTCACTTGCTAGGACCCGATTTCACTCACCGGGATCATGACTGTTGGGATCTTCAGGCGACATAAACACAAAACGCAGCGGAAACAAGATCTCACGAGCGATCCATGTGAAAGAAAACTCGTACAAAGTATATCTATCTAATAGATTTATCTACTGTTTATACCTTTGGAGTGTGGCATTACATTTATCCTACTCGTCCAAGCACCGCCGGATCTCTTGCACGGTCAAGTGTCCGTGCCTCTATTCGTATCCACACGAACACGATATCTCTACTTCAGAGAAGAACTACCTTAGTTGTGCTAGGAACTTGAGGTAGTTCACAAAACACCAAGAACCCATGATGTGAGTTTCGGCCAAGATGGAGAAGAGAAGGAAGAGGGGAAAGAAAATGACAAGTTGTCATCCAAATGACAAGGGAAAAACTCTTTTATACTCATTTCATGAGGAGTTTTTGCCTTTTAAACTTCCCTTCATTAAACATTTTAATGTAACTCTCTAACTTTTCATGTAACATTCTAATGGTGAGAAACACTCCATCTTCCTCTCTTATTAATTCATTAAACATTTTAATGAATTAATATTTCATCCAAATAGGGTTGAGTCTAATCTAAATGAGTTTAAATCAAATTAGATCTCAATCCATAATCCAATTGGATTCACTTGAGTCTAACTCAATTAATCCAATTCCAATTAAATCTTAGCCAAATCTAGATCAATTAATCACTGAAGCATCGTGTCCTTAGTGTGTGACCCAATAGGCTCTCGTAACGTTGGCAATGTGTCTAAACCAATTTAGACACAAAAGCAATGAGCGGCATCTAGCAATGCATCAATGCTACCCAAGTAACAAGAAAGTCGAGATCCGACTTAACCTCCGTGACTATGACAATGTATGACCTTGTCCTTCTATCCTTGATATTTAGATTGACAAATGAGGCAAAGACTGTGTCATCCTCAATCAATCTGGTGTTTCTTGATCCCCGAGTAGACTCACTCAAACAATTGAGCTCAATATCTCATATTGACTCATTCGAGCATGGCCATGCATTTTAGCAGTCCTACTCGATCAAGGGGGTCACAGATATCACTCGCGTCATATGGGAGGGATAGACCCCATCTACATCACTCACATCCCTCCGCATAATTCATTACATATCCAGTGATCGCCTTTATAGTCCACCCTGTTACGGGTGACGTTTGACGATACCAAAGTACATAACTTCTTATGTAGGGAACCGTAGTGACTTTAGGTCTAAGGACTATTCATACCAATAGTCACATGAGAAAGTTTATGACACTCATATAACAATCTATGAAACTTTCTCATGGCGGGTCATTCAGTACACATTCTCCAATGTATACCCATGTGTTAACTTGATATCACATATCCATGACTTGTGAGCTCAAGTCATCAGTTGACCTACATGCTAGTCTCCATGTATTAATATTGTCCTTGAATATTAATACTTGACTAGGAATGGTTTAGAGTAGTATTCTCTACATCGTCTCACTATCGATTCAACCAATCGATATAATGTAGATAAGAACCTACTACCCAAGGACATTATTATACTTAGTTATTTAGCACAAATACAAAGTAAGTATAATAACCAAACATGCCTTTATTAATAATAAAATATGATACAAAATGTCCCTAGTCAATCATCATATAATTGGCTCTAGGGCTCCTACTAACAATCTCCCACTAGCACTAGTGCCAATCACTGTAGTATCTAATACCGAGTGACCTGGTATGACCATCATGCTTCTTTTGTGCCAAAGCCTTGGTCAAAGGATCTGCGATGTTAGAATCAGTGTGTACTCTACATATCCTCACATCTCCTCTATCGATGATCTCTTGAATGAGATGGAAGCGCCGTAGTATGTGTTTGGTCCGCAGATGGGAGCGAGCTTCCTTAGCCTGCGCAATAGCCCCATTGTTGTCACAATAGAGGTCTATCGGGTCTGCTATGCTAGGAACCACACCACGCTCTGTAATGAACTTTCGGATCCAAATAGCCTCTTTTGTCGCCTCTGACGCGGCAATATACTTGGCCTCTATTGTAGAATTTGTGGCTGTGTCCTACTTCGAACTCTTCCAGCTCACAGCGCCACCATTCAGGCAAAATACATACCCTGACTGCGATCTATAGTCATCCCTGTCTGTTTGGAAGCTTGCGTCACTATAACCCTTTACAGCTAGCTCCTCATCGCCTCCAAATGTCAAGAAATATTCTTTCGTCCTTCTTAAGTACTTAAGAATATTCTTGACAGCAGTCCAGTGACTTTCACCTGGATCTGACTGGTACCTGCTCATCATGCTCAAAGCATACGAGACATCTGGACGAGTACAAAGCATGACATACATGATAGACCCTATAGCGGATGCATAAGGGATCTGATCCATAGGGCTTCTCTCCTCCGTAGAAGAGGGACATTGAGTCTTTGAAAGACTCACACCATGTGACATCGGCAGAAATCCCTTCTTGGAATTCTGCATGGCAAAACGATTAAGCACCTTGTCAATATATGTACTCTGACTCAAGCCAAGCAATCTCTTAGATCTATCTCTATAGATCTTAATGCCTAGGATATAGGCTGCTTCACCTAAGTCCTTCATTGAGAAGTAATTCCCAAGCCACATCTTCACAGACTGTAGTGAAGGGATATCATTCCCAATGAGGAGTATGTCATTTACATACAAGATCAGGAAGATAACTGTGCTCCCACTAACCCTCTTGTAGACACAAGGTTCATCTTCATTCTTGATGAAACCAAACGCTTTGATTGCATCATCGAATCGAAGATTCCAGCTTCAAGAAGCTTGCTTTAGCCCATAAATGGACCTTTGCAACTTACATACCTTTCCAGCATGCTCTGGATCTACAAAACCCTCAGGTTGTGTCATGTACACATTCTCGAGTAGATTCCCATTTAGGAATGCGGTTTTGACATCCATCTGCCAGATCTCGTAATCATGGTATGCTGCAATAGCAAGCATGATCCGAATAGACTTAAACATCGCCACTAGTGAAAAGGTTTCATCATAGTCGATACCATGAATCTGCTTGAAACCTTTAGCTACCAATCGCCCTTTATAGGTATGCATAAGACCATCCATGTCAGTCTTTCTTTTAAAGACCCACTTACACCCAATGGGTTTAATCCCCTCAAGTGGATCAACCAAAGTCCATACTTGGTTAGTGTACATGGATTCCATTTCGGACCTCATGGCTTCTAGCCATTTCTCATAATCTGGGCTCATCACAGCTTCTTTATAGGATGAAGGCTCGTTTAACTCAAGAAGCATAACGTCATCATGGTCAGACAAGAGAAATGAGTATCTCTCAAGCTGACGACGTATCCTATCAGATCTGCGAAGAGGTTGGTCTACTTGAACAGCTTGTTGTTCCACAACTTCTTGTGCAATAATCTCATGATCCACAACACCTTGTGGTGCCTGTTCAATGTCCATCAAGGCCTCAGTACCATTTGCAACTTGAACTTCTTCAAGATGGATTTCACTCCCACTAGTCCTTCTAGAAATAAACTCCTTTTTTAGAAAAACACCATTTCTAGCGACAAACACTTTGCCTTATGTGGGATTGTAAAAGTAATATCCCTTTGTTTCCTTGGGATATTCTACAAAGTAGCACTTATCAGATTTGGGTCATATTTTATCTGAGACTTGACGTCGAACGTAAGCCTCACAACCCCAAATCCACATAAAAGACATCGTGGGAGTCTTCCCAGTCCATATCGTATATGGTGTCTTTATAACAGCCTTTGATGGAGCTCGTTTAAGTGTGAAAAGAGCTGTCTCTAGAGTGAAACCCCAGAAGGAAGTAGGAAGATCCGTCTGACTCATCATCGATCGTACCATATCTAATAGAGTACGATTTCTCCGCTCGGACACACCATTCCACTGTGGTGTTCCAGGTGGAGTGAGTTGGGATATGATCCCACACTCTGCTAGATGATCACGAACTCTTGGCTAAGGTATTCACCACCTCGATCTGATTGAAGCATCATAATACTTTTGCCAAGTTGGTTTTGTACTTCACTCTTGAATTCTTTGAACTTTTCAAAGGATTCGGACTTGTGTTTCATGAGATACATATAGTCATACCTACTGATATCATCAGTGAAAGTGATGAAGTACTGATAGCCTCCTCTAGCTGCGACATTGAAAGGGCCACATACATCAGTATGTATGAGTCCTAACAACTCTGTCGCTCTTTCGCCGTGTCCACTAAATGGAGTCTTGGTCATCTTACCTAAAAGACAAGATTCACATGTCTCATATGATTCAAAATCAAATGAGTCCAGTAATCCATCCTTATGGAGCTGGGATATGTGACTCTCATTTATATGTCCTAAGCGACAATGCCAGAGATATGCTTGGTTCAATTTGGATTGAACCGTTTGGTATTTATGTTATAGATTGGGTTATCTAGATCTAAAAGATAGAGTCCATTTATCAATGGTGCACTACAATAGAACATATCATTTAGCATTATAGAACAACATTTGTTCTTTATGGTAAATGAAAACCCTTTCTTGTCCAAACAAGATACTGAAATAATGTTCTTAGTTAATGCAGGTAAATAAAAGCACTCTTCTAGTTCCAGGATAAGCCCACTGGGCAAAGACAAGAAATATGTTCCTACAACAATAGTAGCAACTCTTGCTTCGTTGCCTACTCGTAGGTTCACTTCGCCCTTGGTCAATGATCTAGCTCTTTGAAGGCCCTGATCATTAGTACAAATGTGAGAAGCACATCCGGTATCTAATACCCAAGAAGAAGAGATAGATAGGTTGACTTCTATAACAAAAATACCTGAAGCAGAAGTCTCACTTCTTTTCTTCTTTGCTTCCTCCAGGTAGAGTTTACAATTCCTCTTCCAATGTCCGGTCTCACCACAATGAAAGCAGGTCCCTTCCTTAGGCACTATGCCTTTGACTTTGGATGTAGTAGAATTGACCTTGCCTTTGACTTGGGTCTTACCCTTGCCTTTAGGCTTCCATTTGCCATTGCCTTTATTAACCATCAATACATTACTGGTCTTTGCTTTCTTGAGATTGGGCTCAGTAATTCTCAACATGCTGAGCATCTCAGGTAAAGGCTTATCAATTTCATTCATGTTGTAGTTCATGACAAATTGATTATAACCCTTCGGCAACGATTGCAGGATAAGGTCTGTTGTCAATTCTTGGCCCAGTGGGAATCCTAGTCTTTCAAGGTTCTCCACATACCTAATCATCTTGAGTACGTGAGTTCCTACAGGAGTTCCCTCTTGCATCTTGGATGTAAATAGGGTTTTGGGCACCTCAAAGCGCTCGTGCCTAGCTTGCCCTTGATATAGTTGTTTTAGATGCTCAACCATATCATGTGCATTCATGTTCTCGTGTTCTTCTGAAGCTCAGAGTTCATGGTGGCAAGCATTAGGCATGATACATCCAATGCATCATCCTGATGCTTCATGTAAGCATCTTTTTCAGCACGGGTGGCGGTAGCGACAGGTGCTTCTGGAAGGGGTTGCTCTAGAACGTACAGTTTACGTTCTTGTTTGAGGACTATCCTCAAGTTCCTGTACCAGTCCAGGAAATTAGCTCCGTTGAGCTTGTCCTTCTCAAGGACAGATCGCAGAGAGAGAGTGTTCAACGTATTAGACGACATGGTGATCTACAACAACACAACATGCAGAAATAAGTATCATATCTAGATCATTTAATTAGGCCTTTAATTAAATAATGCTCCCACTAAATCGTAGAGCTTTGGTAGGGGCTAGTCATGGATGTTGGCAAACTTACTTTGTTCACACTATTAACTCCAAACCAAACAGCGACTACATTTATGTGGGACAAGATCCAAATTATACTTCATCTTGACTTAGCTTTGGCTAATCGCCCAAGACTCGGTACAATTAGGTAGGTAACATTTTACCAATTACATCATATGCAACTCTTGAAAAAGGGTTAAGATTCACATTACACATCATCTTGGGTTAGCTTTGGCTAATAGCCCAAGACTTAGCATAATTTTCCTCTTACCCAATTTTCCCAACTTTTGAGATATGCCTCTAAGTTTCTCAATCCAATTGAGATGACTTAGTTAAGTCTCACCCAAAGTTCGATAGCGGGACATCACAATTGTCCACTCGCACTCTACCAAGAAAAAAATGCGTTGCTTTACTTTGGCAAACCCAACAACAAATGATCGAGGTAGTTTATGAGTACCGAACCTTGATAGACATATTGAGTTGACTTAATTAAGATTAACATCTTAGCATGCATCACATACACACACATAGCATATATCAATATATAGGCAAGAAAATGTGACATGGTTATGGCCAGTATACTACGATCTTCTCAAGCCAATGAGAAGATCGATGGTCAACCTAAGGATAACTTCTTCTCTAAGAGCATCCTCCGGTCATCATGTGTGGTTGGCATCCTCCTTGTAACTTCATTCTTCAATGGACACTCCATTCCTCTTTTGTACATTACAATGTAGGAAAACTCGAGTTACATTCGAGTCTAAATCTAATTTTACAATTAGGAAGAATAGATACAAAGCACGACACGCAGGCCGTATTATGAATTACAACATGCACATACACACATACATCCTGTAACGACCCGAAAAATTTTCTAAATATTTTTTAAAATATTAATCATGTCTAGATAGTGTTTGAGGAACCTAGAGATACTAGTATGAATTTTAGCCTAGTTATCCATGATTTTCCCATTTAAATTGAGAAGCTAAGTATTAATGGGCCTTATATGGGCTTTTCTAGTACCATGGTTATTAGTGGATTTTAGGTAGAATTTAATATAAATATAAATGGTTTTTAATTAGGAATATTAGCATGATTATGGGTGAGTCTTAGGGGAATTTTCGAAAATAAGGAAAAAAAATAAAAATAAAATAAAAATAAAGTGCATGCACCAAGGATTGAACCTTGGATCTAGTATACTATCATGCATGTACTAACCAATTCACCTAGCAAGGGAGTGCTATGGGGAATGAAGTAGATTTTTGTTAAGGCTAAAGGAAGTGAAGAGTCACCATGAGAGGAGGCACCATGTCTCTTCACTTGCCCCCTCTTCATTGTGTATAAATGAGAGGGATGATAACTTAACACTTAAGATAGTTATTCCTCTTCTCTTCATCCACCAAGCCTCCCCTATCCTTCTTCTTCCTCCTTCTAGCCGAACCCCATAGGAGGGTTCTCCCTTGGGAAAAGTTCACAAGAAGACCTCTCCTTCAAGATCCAAGGCTTTTTACAAGGTTACAAAGGTTAGGGGTGGTCAAGGGACAACAAGGTCTTCATCCTCCTCCCTATCTAAGGTCTATAACCAAGATAAACCAAGGTAAGACTCCCTCACCTGTGGTATAATAGTTATGGGTTTATCATGATTTAAGATGATTGTTTAGGATTTGTATTGAGAAAAACCATGGATTATGACCTTGTAAGTTTCGGCCACCATGCTTTTTGGGTCCAAAAATGATGTTAAAAATCTCACTCATGTTTTCTAATGCTTTCTTATTATGAATAAAGAATAAAATAGGATTTGGAGAATTTTTGGAGTACCCTAATACCCTCTAGGGTTTCGGCCACCACCATGGTTTCATGGTTAGGTTTAGATCTAACTCTTCAAGCAAGTTTCTTATGTTTCCTCATGTTACAAGGGGTGTTAATGGTGATTGATATGAATTTTTATAAGCCTTGTGACCCTTGTAAGGTTCAGCCAAGATGAGTTTTAGGGCAAGGGGTTAGGGTTAACTCCAATCAAGAGTTCTAATGACTTCCTATGGTATTATATGAAAGGTATTAGATGTAAAATAGGAATTATATGAATTTTTCCATGTGCTTGTGACCCTCTAGGGTTTCAGCCAAGGTCAAGGGTAGGGCTAATAAAATTAGGGTTAACTCCAATTATGAGGTCTGTTGGGACCGGGTGCATGTTGACATGGATGCAGGTTCGTAATTTTAAAATTAATTACGTGCAGTGGAAGGTTTAGCATAAATAATTTCTCAAATGATTTAACCACACATCTAAGCATGCAACCTTATCTTGTGTAGACATGATCATATATTTAAAATTTTGTAGAAATGTAAACTAATTTACGTATTACCTCGCGTAACTCGAAGGAAGGGACGAGATCCAACCGTAAGCGTCCCTCGGAAGCTCCGCCTCTATTCGCATCCACGCCGAGTATCTTCGGGATGACTTCACAAAGCCACGAGTTTCGTGTTCTCGAGAACTACTAGATTCTCCGAGAATGCGACAAAAACCAAGAGAGAAGTAATCACATCGGAAAAACTCACCACCAAGGTTGGCCGGAATCACAATTTCGGCGAGAAGGAGGAAGATGACTTGCGCCCAATCCCAAGGTATGATGGCCGGAGAGGAAGATCGTCCCAACGGAAGAACTTCGTCGCCTCGGTGCTTCTCCTTGTGCTCACAGCAAGAAGAAAGGGGGAGAGGCTTGTGGAAGGCCAAGAGGAAGAAGGGAGGAGAGGGAGAGAGCCCAAGCAAGAATACTTGGATTATTTCGAATTATCTCCAAGCCTTGCCTTGGGTCCTTTATATAGTTGCCTCTCAACTGCCAAGTCACCTTTTTCTTATGGAATAAATTTTCATAAGAAATTTATCATATAAATTTTCTATGACTTATTCCATCATGTCAAGTCTTGATTTTTATATCATGGTTAAAATCATATTTTAATTCATGATAAAAATCAACCAAGTCTCCTTTTTCTTATGGAATAATTTTTCATAAGAAATTTATCATATAAATTTCTTTATCATGGTAAATCAATCCATGATTGATTTTATAAAATAAACCAATCCATGGTTCATTTTAATTTCCATGAAAAATAAATTTCTTTATATAAATTTCTTTATCATGGTAAATCAATCCATGATTGATTTTATAAAATAAAATAAACCAATCCATGGTTCATTTTAATTTCCATGAAAAATAAATTTTATATAAATTTCTTTATATAAATTTCTTTATATAAATTTCTTTATCATGGTAAATTAATCCATGATTGATTTTATAAAATAAAATAAACCAATCCATGGTTCATTTTAATTTCCATGAAAAATAAACCAAACCTTGGTTTATATAAAAAATTTATATCATCCATAATTTTATAAAACAAACCACACTTGATTTATTTTATAAATTAAAACAAACAATTTGGTTCCCTCCCTTTGTTGTGGCCGACCAAGCAAAGAGGGTGGGGACCCTCTTTGGCCGGCCTATCCAGGCCACGCCCCAATGAATTAAACTCATTTAATTCATCTATTAAGTCTTCGAAAGACTTAGTCATTTTACGCTTCCGATGCGTCTTTGAAAAATTCAGATTCGACTTATCGTTTGTCTCAACCAAACCTAATCTCTCTTGATTGGAAAATCCAATTTTTAACTCGTTTTAAATCCCTCAGATTACTCGTAGTGCGTGTGACTAAATAGGCATTCGATTTATGATGGCCGTCTATAATTAACCAATTATAGAACGATCATAAGTGGCACCTAGTAGTACATCATGATCCCCAATTAATCGAAAAATCAACGGTCAACCTCAGAAATAATTCTGAAACCCTTCAGCAGCTATAATGAATCGTGCCCCATTCCCTTCACCATCTTATACCCACTTCGTTTAGGACATGGTCTATGTGTGTCAGTCCCCACTAGGCTGACTACGTCACACCTAGCCCAAGTAACATTTTCTCGTCCTACGGATTCTAATTACTCTCATGTATCTAAGAGATTCATACTCTGAACATGTCATGCTCTGGCCAGAGGCTTCGAGTAACAATCCGACGATAGGCCTTGGGTATACATCTCCTCGCAAGGGGTGGTGTATCCTTTGTAGGCTGTTCAAACATCTTCGGGCACTTCGACTTATACCCAATCATCCTGGGTCCACACCTCCTTGGAGATGCTTGCTTAAGATGTCAAAGTATAAGTCTCCATGACCAAGATGACTTGAACACCGCAAGTCAAAGGAACATCGCCCTTAAGCTACAGCCAGTCACTCCAATGAACTAGTTCCCTTAACTAGCATTCATGTTTATCTCCGGACATCCCAATGTCACCAGCCAGTGAGAATCAGCTGATTAGAGAATAACCCATGTTAGTCTCAACAGAATTGATAGTGTCCGTTTTTATCAATTCATCGACTAGGGACAATTTCTATACTTCACAATTGCACATGTAGAGATAATCACTAGTTGTGAATTCATCACAAATTCTCTCATACTGTGAATTGTATTGCGGACATTCAGTAAATGAGTTTAAGATCTCAATCAAATACATAAACATGTATACTCAAATAGTGAATATTCATTTATTAAAATAAATGATTACAATCATAAGGTGATTGCCTTAGGACACTTTTCTCATATCACTAACACTTGTGACCCTCTAGGGTTTCGGCCAAGGTCAAGGGTAGGGCTAATAAAATTAGGGTTAGCTCCAATTATGAGGTCTAATAGTTCCTATGGCTTTGTATGTAATGTATGAATTTTCTTTTTTACTTATGGAACCTTTCATGTTGATTGAATAAGGGAGCCTCAACCCATGAACTTTCGGCCAAGTCAAGAAACTAGGGTTTTGGTTGGGTTAAGGTTCCAATGATATTTGTTTATAGGTTACTATGATGTATGTATATGTTAAGGATGTTGCAAGAATGTTTATGCTACCTACAACCCTAACTTTATGGGTTATATGCCATGACCTTGTATGTTTAAGTTATGTGCTATGTCCATTCATGAATGTTTTAACCATATTCCATGAACACATGTATTTGATGTAGGGTCATGCTATATAGAATGATCCATGTATGTTGTTAAATGCCTATAATAGGTATATGTTTATGAAGGTCTATGCATGTTCTATGATGAATGATATGAACCTAAGTAATGTAGGATGCCATGAACCTAAGTCGTATGTATCCTGTTCACATGAATTTTACCCATGCATGCTCTATGATGGATACTATGATTATGTATGTATGTCATGTTTTATGAATAAAGAAGATGAATGAAGATAAGGTTCATGCCTTAAGTACGAATGATAAGTATGAATGATATGTATGAATGATAAAGGCATAATGATGATATGAATTAAGTATGAATGATGAAATGCCAAGTATGTTATGTCATGCTTCATGTAACAAGATTATGTTCATATCTTTAAGTATGCAATGTATGTGCTATGAATGATGAAGCATGTGAAGATATTTTACTTTATGAATGGGCTTGTATCGGACCGAAGTATGGGTCCAAGGGATGGGCACCTTAAGAACGCCTCGGTGTTGGACTACCGTAGCTGTCCACGGTTCTGGGACTACCGAAGCTGTCCAACAGGAATGGGCACCTTAAGAACGTCTCGGTTCGGGGACTACCGTAGCTGTCCTTACCCTAGTAGGTCGAGACTAGCTACCTCATATTTACTTAGGGATGCGCGCATATGATGTATGTATGTGGTACAAGCCGGGGACCCCAATGATGTGATGATTATGTTTAAGTATTTAAAAGTATGATTTAAAATTAAGCATCCTTACGTATATGCATTTGACTCATGCATTCATTCATGTTATGCATTATGCCATGATAGAAAATGTTTTATGCTTATGTTTTATGTTAAGAATTATGCCATGATAGAAAATGTTTTATGCTTATATTTTATGTTAAGAATTATGCCATGATAGTAAATGTTTTATGCCTATGTTTTATGTTAAGAATTATGCATGATAGTAAATGTTTTATGCTTATGTTTATATTAAGAATATGCCCATATTTTATGTTAGGAATCATGTCATGTTAAGTATATCTATGTTTATATTTATGCCATGTATCATGCCATGTTAAGTATATTTTATGCTCATGTACTATGTAAGAACTATGTCATGCCAAATGATTTTATATGCTTATGTTCTGTGTAAAGCACCAAGTTATGTTAATGTTTCATGTGCTCATGATTAAGTGACGAATGGTTTTAGTGAGTAGGAAAGGGTCTTACAAAGCCTATGTGCTTATAGTCTTATTTTTCTTATACCGCAGATCAAGCAAGAGGACAATAAGGAAGCAGCAGGAGGGGCAAGAATGTGTGTGTGGTAGTGACTTGGTCAAGGAAAGATATACTTACAAGTCTTATGCTAAACCTAGGATGGTGTTGTCAAGAACAATTTACACTTGCTACTTATGTGCCTAATGGATGACTTATGTGATTTTATGACATGATGTTAAGTATGATGTTAATATGCTAAGTTCCCATGTCACTATGTTAGGAAGGATAGTTAGGTGCATGTATGTGTAAGTTTAAATTATTCCGCTGTATTACGATGTTCACATGCCCCTACGTATGTTAGCGTAACGCCGCTTTACGAAAAAAAAAAAGCGGGTGTTACACATCCAATCACATTGGGGTTAAGGTCATAACCATTCACCATGTCATCATTTATACACAATAGATTTATGACATTGATTTTATTATGAGTGCAAAAATAAAATTTACTTTGTTGTTCCCCGAGTGAGTCGCTGCCCAGATTCATCAATGGTATGATCACTCGGACTCCGCTTTCCCGAGACATTCTCGGGGTTTTCTCACTCGGGACGACCCGAGCTTCTGTCTTCCCGAGTGACCTCGGGAAGCTTTCTACTCGGTATGACCTCAGAGGTCAGTCTTCCCGAGTGGGAGGTCGGGAGCCCGACTACTATATCATACAGTTTATGCAACTCATAATATATCTTGTCCTACTTCTATATCACATATAAAAGTACAAAAACTTTGTACGATCTTTCGCAAATTGCCCTGATACCACTGTTGGGATCTTCAGGCGACATAAATGCAAAACGCAACGGAAACAAGATCCCACGAGCGATCCATGTGAATGAAAACTCGTAAAAAGTATATCTATCTAATAGATTTATCTACTGTTTATACCTTTGGAGCGTGCTCTTACGTTTATACCGCTCGTCCAAGCGCCGCCAGATCTCTTGCACGTTCAAGTGTCCGTGCCTCTATTCGTATCCACACGAACACGATATCTCTAATTTGGAGAAGAACTACCTTAGTTGTGCTAGAAACTTGAGGTAGTTCACAAAACACCAAGAACCCAAGATGTGAGTTTCGGCCAAGATGGAGAAGAGAAGGAAGAGGGGAAAGAAAATGACAAGTTGTCATCCAAATGACAAAGGAAAAACTCTTTTATACTAATATCATGAGGAGTTTTTGCCTTTTAAACTTCCCTTCATTAAACATTTTAATGTAACTCTCTAACTTTTTATGTAACACTCTAATGGTGAGAAACTCTCCATCTTCCTCTCTTATTAATTCATTAAACATTTTAGTGAATTAATATTTCATCCAAATGTGGTTGAGTTTAATCTAAATGAGTTTAAATCAAATTAGATCTCAATCCATAATCCAATTGGATTCACTTGAGTCTAACTCAATTAATCCAATTCCAATTAAATCTTAGCCAAATCAAGATCAATTAATCTCCGAAGCATCGTGTCCTTAGTGTGTGACCCAATATGCTCTCGTAACGTTGGCAATGTGTTTAAACCAATTTAGACACAAAAGCAATGAGCGGCATCTAGCAATGCATCAATGCTACCCAAGTAACAAGAAAGTCGAGATCTGACTTAACCTCTGTGACTATGGTAATGTATGACCTTGTCCTTCTATCCTTGATATCTAGATTGACAAATGAGGCATAGACCGTGTCATCCTCAATCAATCTGGTGTTTCTTGATCCCCGAGTAGACTCACTCAAACAATTGAGCTCAATATCTCATATTGACTCATTCGAGCATGACCATGCGTTTTAGCAGTCCTACTCGATCAAGGGGGCCACAGATATCACTCTCGTCATATGGGAGGGATAGATCCAATCTACATCACTCACATCCCTCCGCATAATTCATTACATACCCAGTGATCGCCTTTATAGTCCACCCTGTTACGGGTGACGTTTGACGATACCAAAGTACATAACTCCTTATGTAGGGAACCGTAGTGACTTCAGGTCTAAGGACTATTCATACCAATAGTCACATGAGAAAGTTTATGACACTCATATGACAATCTATGAAACTTTCTCATGGCGGGTCATTCAGTACACATTCTCCAATGTATACCCATGTGTCAACTTGATATCACATATCCATGACTTGTGAGCTCAAGTCATCAGTTGACCTACATGCTAGTCTCCATGTATTAATATTGTCCTTGAATATTAATACTTGACTAGGAATGGTTTAGAGTAGTGTTCTCTACATCATCTCAATATCGATTCATCCAATCGATATAATATAGATAAGAACCTACTACCCAAGGACATTATTATACTTAGTTATTTGGCACAAATACAAAGTAATTATAATAATCAAACATGTCTTTATTAATAATAGAATATGATACAAAATGTCCGTAGTTAATCATTATATAATTGGCTCTAGGGCTCCTACTAATAATGACTTCATCCAAACATAACTCAATTCTCACTCAACTAAACTTAAATCGGTGTCAACAGCAAAACAAAAATCAGGTTAGACTGCATCAATAGGTAGCTCGTCACCCACACGACGTCCTAGAGGGGAGAGACATAAGGTAGAAGGCTACGAGGTAAAAGGGAAGGTATAATTCTCTTCCTTAGATCCTATTATTCATTTGGTGCCTTGTTGTTTAGCTTCGTCATTTTATGTGTATTAGTTAATTATTTTGATTTCGTATCATAGTTAATAATTAATTAATTGGACCCCGACCATAAACACAAAAACCGGCGATCCACTCATTGTCTCTTCCGCGGTCGTTTGGTTAGGAGAATTACAAGGCACGATCTTTGTGATTGGCCAAGTTGTAATTCGTACCGAACGAGACAATGACGAGATGGTCGTTGGGAGACGGGTCTCCATTCGGATTAAATTTTAATGCATAGACATGGAGAGGTCTCTCAAAGACGACCAAGTATTCGCTAAAGAAACCCACCAAGCCATACCCAACAGGATTCTTATGGGAATCCGATCTGACTTTCCCACTGTAGCATCGCCGAGACGCTAGCTAGTCTCCCTTAACCTCGACCACCTGATCGCCTATCGGAAACTTGATCTTCTGATGGTAGACTAAGACTACTGCCTGGAATATGCTGAGTGTGGGGCGCCCCAGGATGGCGTTGTAGGAGGAGGGAGCGTCGATGACCAGGAAGGGAGTCCTCCTTGTCCGCTCCAGCGTGTCACTACCTAGCGATAGCGATAGGGTAATTTGCCCTATCGGCTGTTCTCGATACCCGGTGAATCCGAAGAGCAGAGTCGAAACTGGATATAGTTCATCTTCATCAATTTGCATTTGATCTAGGGCAGCCTTGTACAGGATGTTTACGGAACTACCTGTATCCATGAAAATACACTTAACCTCATAATTTGTAATGCGCATAAGAATTACCAAGGTATCTTCGTGGGGAGTTTCTACGTCCTCCAAGTCCTCAGGGCCAAAGGAGATTGTAGGGCCCTGATGCTGGCTCTGGTTCGTCCCGATGGTGTAGTTCCCCAGCCGACGGGTGTGAGCCTTCCTTATCCGGTGGGAATCTCCTCCGGTAGGTCCTCCCGAGATCACCCCCCCCCCACGTGGCCGGAAGGCGGACCACGTGCAAGGGCCTTGCCCTTCTTGGGCTCTCGTTCCAATGAGGGAGACCGACGAGGTGCAGCCTCCTGACTCCTCCCCCTCGAACGTGACCGATGTTGATGTAGGGTTTCGTTTTCTCCTGACGGTCGATTACGAGGAGAAAAGCTCCGCCGAGGGGACCTCCAACGATACCCCATCTTCTTCTACTTCCTCCAAGGTTTGGGATCTGCTTCCTCACTCAATTTTTTCTTCAAGTCATGACATTCCTCGGTGGAGTGTGTCGTACTGCCATGGAAGATGCAGTACCTCATCAGCGGCTCTGGCTGCTGGGTGTCAAATGTCTCCACCACCTTTCGCTTACCAGCCCACTGGTCTTTCCCTGGGCGAAGATCATTTCCCCGGGCTAGAGCTGGAGGCTCCCTCCTCTCTGACTGTACAACGGTCTAAGCAGGGAGCCCAGCTGGTTCCTTGCGGCGGGCATGTCGCACTTCTTCCATGTTGACGTGCTTGACAGAATGCCCTAGCAAGTCATCGAAGCTGGTAGGTGGCTTTTTTACCAAAGATCGGAAGAAATCCCCTTCAGAGAGCCCCTGAGTGCAGGCGCTAACGAGGATCTCCGATGTCACGGTCGACACATCCTGCGCCACTCGATTGAACCGCTGGATGTAATCTTTGAGTGGTTCTTTCTGCTTTTGCTTAATTGAGGGCGAATAAGTTCAACGCCATCTTCTGATAGCAACAGCTGCAGCAAAATGATGGAGGAAAGTGGTTCTAAACTCCAGGAAGGAGTTGATGGAACCCTGGGGCAGCCTCTAGAAACATCGTTGTGCGGCCCCCGATAGGGTGTTTAAAAATACCCGACACTTTACGCCATCAGTGTATTAGTGCAGGAGTGCCGCATTCTCAAACTTACAGACATGATCTTCTAGATCTTTCTTTTCATCGTAGTCGGCAATCCCAGGTCCTCGGCATGGGATCTTCCACAATATCCAGTGAGAAAGGGGTAGAGGGTGCCTTTGAGAAGGCCTTATGATCTTCACTCTTCTCTAGTCCTTCCTCCTGCCTCAGTGCGCTGGAGGCTACTGAGTTGGCCTTCTCCAAATCTCCTAGAGAATCCCGCCGGTGTACCGGGACTGCTTCGGAGTGTCGCGTTCTCAAACTTGCAGACATGATCTTCCGGATTTGTCTTTTCATCGTAGTCGGCAATCCCAGGCCCATGGAACTGCTTCGGCATGAGATCTTCCACAATATCCAGTGAGAAAGGGGTAGAGGGTGCCTTTGAGAAGGCCTTAGGATCTTTCCTCTTCCCTAGTCCTTCCTCCTGCCTCAGTGCGCTGGAGGCTACTGGGGTGGCCTTCTCCAAATCTCCTAGAGAATCCCGCCGGTGTACCGGGACTGCTTCGGTGTGTCCCACCGGTGGTGAGACAGATCTCCGTTGTTGAGAATGCGAGGTGGAGATCCTGGGGATCTCCCCTTGCACAGAGGCTACTCGCCGTGAGGTGGCCTGCTCGATTTGGTGTTGTTCGTGTAACGCCCGCTTTTTTTTTTTTCCTAAAGCGGTGTTACACTGACATACTTAAGGCATGTAACATCATACTGCAGCGGAATAACTTAAACCTTACATATACATGCCCCTACTACCATCCCTAATATAATGACATGGAACTTAACATATGAACGTCATGCTTAACATCATATCATAACGTGCTTAACATCATACCATCAGGTTCATATCATATCATACTTGACATCTTATCATAAAGTTCCATAAGTCACTATTCGAGCATATAGGTAGCAAAAATAAAGTTCTTAGCATAAATGGTTAACACATTCGATTTCATGGGCCAAGTCACCATCACACACATATTTCAGGCCCTCCTGCTGCTTCCTCGTTATCCCCTTGAATGATCTGCGGTATAAGGAAATAAGACTATAAGCACACAAGCTTAGTAAGACTCTTTCCTACTCACAAAACCATTCATCATTCATCATCTCATAATGAGCACATAAAACATTAACATACTTGGTGCTCTACTTTGAACATAACATCTTACATCACTTATCGTATACATAGCATGGCATGAACATAAACATAGTTGACATTCTAAGCATGGCATAACTCATAAACATAGTAGACATTCTAAGCATGGCATAATTCATGGCATAAATCATAAACATAGTAGCATGGCATCTTTCATGGCATAAATCATAAACATAGTAGCATGACATCTTTCATGGCATAAATCATAAACATAGTAGCATGACATCTTTCATGGCATAAATCATAAACATAGTAGCATGGCATCATACCTATCATAGCATATGAACATCTTCCTAACATAATCATGGCATAGATCATTCATTCTCATGCATACTTCTTAACATGAAACGTAAGCATATCATCTTCTCAACATAGCATAATGCATAACATGAATGGATGCATGAGTGGAATGCATATACATAAGGATGCTTAACTTTTAAAACATACTTTTAAATGCTTAAACATCATCATCATAACATCATTTGGGGTCCCCGGCTTGTACCACATACATACATCATAGCGCGCATCCCTAGTAGATCCGAGGTAGTTAGCCCCGACCTACTAGGATAAGGACAGCATAATCGGTAGTCCCCGAACCGAGGCGCTTCTTAAGGAGCCTATCCCTGTTGCACAGCTCCAGTAGTGCCAGAACCGTGGACAGCTGCGGTAGTCCATAACCGGGGCGTTCTTAAGGTGCCCATCCCTTGGACCCATACTTCGGTCCGGTACAAGCTCATACATAAAGTAAAATACTTTTCATGTTTCATCATGCATAAGACATTCATGGCATACTTATCATAGCATAACTTGTTACGGCTCTGCCCGTCTACCGGCCCATTTATCGGTCCTCTCGACCATCGTACCGTCGACCATCGACCGTGCCGTTTAGCATATTTATGCCTTAAAGGCATAAGCATCATCTTTCATTCATCATACTTGCCATTCATCATTTTCATTCTTAGACATGGTGTTCGTACACATCATTCATAGAGCATGGCATACATTCGTATACATGGCATATCATTCATAACATGGCATATCATTCATAACCATGGCATATCATTCATAAACATGACATAACATTCGTAAACATGGCATATCATTCATAACATGGCATATCATTCATAAACATGGCATATCATGCATAACCATGGCATATCATTCATAATCATGGCATATCATTCGTAAACATGGCATATCATTCATAACATGGCATATCATTCATAAACATGGCATATCATGCATAACCATGGCATATCATTCATAAACATGGCATATCATTCGTAACATGGCATATCATTCATAAACATAAATCACATCTTACCATAGGACCATTGGGACCCTTACTTGAAATAAATCTTAACTTTTACCCTATTAACCCTTATATGGCCGAAACTTATGGAGTCCCATGGCCATGTGAAAATTCACACAATCACCATCCATCATCCTTATATCATGGCAACACATAAACATAAGTTGAAGTTAAAGACTCAACCCTAACCCTTGGGTCCTTGGGGTTGGCCGAACCATATGGGGCCTCTAGGGTACCCCAAAAATTTCCAAAAATTATAATTAACCTCTACACATCATAAGGGAACATTAAATAGCATTATCATGATTTTTATCATAATTATAGACCTTTAACACATGCTGGCCGAACCCCTTAAACTCAGGGTCCTCAGTTTTGTTTCTTTCATGTTGGCCGAAACCCTGGGTGTCCTAGGGTACTCCAAAAATTCCCAAAAATTATACTTAACTTCTAAACATAATAAGAGAACATAAAATAACATTATCATGATTTTTAACATATTTATAGACATTTAAATCATGGTGGCCGAAACCCATAAACATAGGGACCTTGGTTTTGCCCCTTTCCTGTTGGCTGAAACCCTAGAGTGTCCTAGGGTACTCCAAAAATTCCCAAAAATTATACTTAACTTCTAAACATCATAAGGGAACATTAAATCACATTATTATGATTTTTAACATATTTCTAGACATTTAAAACATGGTGGCCGAAACCCTTGAACTTAAGGTTCTGGGTTTTGCTTCTTTCATGTTGGCCGAGACCCTAGGGTGTCCTAGGGTACTCCAAAAATTCCCAAAAATTACACTTAACTTCTAAACATCATAAGGGAACACTAAATAACATTATCATGATTTTTAGAATAATTATGGACCTTTAAAACATGCTGGCTGAAACCTTTGAACATAGGAACCTTGATTTTGTTTCCCTTCAACATTAAATCCGAAAACTAACCCATATATCATGCCAAAAATCATGGAAATCATAGGTAACTATTATACCACAGGTGAGGGAGTCTTACCTTAGATTTTTTTATTTTTCGAACATTGAAAGAGGAGAAGGAAGAGGACTTGGTATCTCTTGACCATAACTAGTCCTTGTCACCTTGTAGGAACTTTAGATCTTGAGAGATGAGACCTCTTGTGAAGTTTTTCCCAAGGAATTCCTCCCTTTGGTGGTCGGCAAGAATGAGGGATGAAGTGGAGAGGAAATGCAATTGATTGAGAGAAGAAGTAATTTCCAAAACTCCTCTCATTATAACCCATCAAGGAGGCAAATGAAGAGCCTCTCTATGACCCTTCACCTCCTTTTACCTCTTAACCAACCTCCACTTCAATTACTCATAAGAATTCCTTGCTAGGTGAGTTGGTTAAAGCATTCTTGGTTGTACAAGAGGTCCAAGTTCAATCCTTGGCTCATGCACATTTATTTTTATTTTGATTTTCATTTCATTTATTTTATTACTTTATTTTCTTAAATTTCGAAAATCCCCCCTAAAATTACCCATAATTGTACCAATATTCCTAAATAAAATTCTTTTATATTTATATTAATTTTACCTAATTAATACCCATTTTTGGGCCCATTTAAAGCCCATTAGTACTAAATTCCTCAATCTAGATGGAACGTTAGGCTAATACTTTCCTGTAATCATGTTAATGTGCCCAAATAAATTCATATTTATATTTATACTAATTCTTCCTAAAAATCCACCTATAATCATAGTACTAGGAAGCCCATATAAGGCCCATTAGCACTTGGTTTCCTCAATTTAAATGAGAAAACATGGATTTCCTAGGCCAATGTTCGTATTAATGCCTCTAGGTCCTTCGGAAAATTATCTAGACATGCTCAATATTTTCAGAAAATATTAAGAGAATTTTCCGGGTCGTTACAGTTCGAGCGCACATTTGACAGCATTGCCCACCAGGCGATCTAATTCCTCTTTCGTTAGAACGATGGATTGTCCCTCCATCTTTGTCATTGGTGCTCCTTCTGGTGCTTTGATAGTATCCCACAGACGGCATCAAACTTGTTCTCGAAGGAATCGACGCAGATGGCCAGTCATTAGAGTTCAGCCCACGGAGATGATGACGATGACAAAAGTGGAAGAGCTCCTGCCCTGCGAGATTAAAATAAGCGTTAATAGGAACACGCGCGGAGATTGTCCGGTGGAGCCCACTCTGACGCTCAAGTCAGTACGCGAGTCTTTGAGAGAGAAAGAAATAGGAGAAGTATGAGTAAAGTGAGTGTAACCCCTTTACCTGGGAGGTTGGAGTACCTTTTATACTTGAGACGGCAGTCACACGTGTCCCTACGTTCTTCTCCACGCCCCCTCAATTGTCGGTTACTGGATGATCCTTGTAATGGTCCTTGCGACAATTAAATCTGGTCCGTTGCGATAATTAAGGCTTTAATGGTCGCATACTATGATTATCCCATAATTATTGACGATAATTATTCGTAAATCCGAAGATAGGGGAACTGTTACTTAAGGTCGGATCATAGGATAGGATGATTCTTGGGCTTTACTACCTTGATGTGATTTCGGGGTCTTTGGCCCAGGAGGGTCTCGGGCGTCTGTCTTCCCGAGGTGATCTTGGGGCCCTGACATCTCGAGGTGATCTCAGGTATATATGTCTTTCTGAGGTTATCTCAAGAGTAGGCCTGCCCGAGGTGGTCTTGGGTGTCTACCTTCCCGAGAGGGTCTCGGGAGTCAGAGAGAGAGCGAGAGCGAGAGTCGTTCAGACTTGATGAATCTTACCACATAGCTTCTTCAGTCCACGTGTCAACCACGGGGTGCTCAACCCCATCAAATCCATTAGTTATTCGGTTAAATAAATTTTCCTCTCTAATTATCAAATAAATTACAAATTAAAATATTAATTAATTAAAAATATTAGATAAGCTATGAAATTAATAATGCATTAAATTACTTATAAAATATTTAAATATACAAATTTATTATTATTTTAAAATTTTTTATTTTGCCCATTAGAGTTTTTTTTCCTAAATATGGTGTATACTTGTAAAATTATCCTTTTACTTTTTTAAAAAAAAATTATTAATAATCTAAGTATCGAGACTATTCATAATTCATCTTCACAATTAAAGGTGTCAATTTAATGAATTGCATTTGTGTTCAAAATCGGATTAAAAAAAAATTATAAAAAATTTCAATTCCAACTTGATTTGAATTCCAATATAATCTGAAATTCGAATCTGTCCTTCTCAATAACCCGATTAAAAATAGTTTTTTAAAACTATTTTTTATAATTATTTATTTTTTAAAACTCCCCAATCCTAAACTGGTTTTTGCATGCACTCTCCACTTGATAAATTTTTTACATTCACTCCCTGATAGATTGAGTATAAAAGAGTGAAAACTCAGTATGCATTATAAAGATTTGAGTATAAATTATTTGAGATTGAGTATTAATTTAGTAAATTTGAGTATACAGTTTCGAAAATCCCTCATGTCAAAATCTTGATATGGTGGATGCAACTTCACATACCCAAATTTCTAAATTTTATACTCAAATTTCTTCAAATAAATTAATTCATACTTAAATTTTTATAATTTATACTGAAATTTTTACTATATACTGAAGCAATATATACTCAATTTTTTTCAAATAATACTTAAATTTTTTAAATTAGTACTCAATTTCAACCAATTTATACTCAAATCATTATAATTTATACTGAATTTTTACTCTTTTATGCTGATAAAAAAATAACACACAAAATTATTTTGTCAATCCCATCAGGGAGTGTACACAAAGGAATTTTCGGATGGGGACTGCATGCAAAGGTGAGTTTGGACTTGGGAGTTTTTCAAATTTTCCCTTCTTATTATAATAATATTGATATATATATATATATATATATATATATATATAAAAGTAATTTAATATTTAAAATAAATTTTATTAAATAAAAAAATCATTAAATCTTAAATTAAGGTCCACTCGAATCTGATTAAAAATCTCTTGACTCAAAAATCTCTTGAATTTAATTTTACAGCCTTATTTACTGTCAAAAATTTATTATTAAATCGATCATTATAATAAATTTATAATTTTCTAATTAATTGAACTCCGTGTTAGAATATAATATATTATCTTTTAACTAATTGAATACCGTGGTAGAGTATGACATATTTTTTATTTTTGAATGGTAAAAAATAATTCCTTCCACTTTAACATCTTTATCATTTCATTTAAGAGTTAATTAGGACTACTACTAATTCAGATAATTCAATTCATTTAAGAGTTAATTAGGATTACTAATTCGAATAATAATTAAAATATAAAAGAGAACAAACATTTTACTTGAATTTCAAACTTAATATTGATAATAACCACCAATCCAATCCCAAACCGCAGGATTTGAAATATACCTTTTTTACGACAAAAGTTATTCGGCTCGTTCATTCTAAATTTCTTCTCTCTATGTCGGATTTTTCCAAGTAGTTGTACTCGAGACAATTTTTTTTTAAAAATAGACTCCCTCAAATAATAAACAACAATTTACTCAACAATCTATATGAATATACGTTATCCTAACTTTGGAAATGTCCAAACAAGATAGTCTTTCTCTTCCTTTCACTATTCATCTAATAAAAAATTTCATACAATTTTTGTCATGTCCTGAGAATATACTTACTTAAAAAAATAAACAATATCTCTCCTATATGAACAACATTTAAAACCTGGATACATAACCAACACGACTGAACGATGCATAACATAGCCCACATAGTTAGAAATAAAAGATAAATACAATCATATTGTTTAATACAACATGCCACATAGCTAGATCAATAATCACGCAGTTTATACAACTTACACGACTAGAAATAAACTAAGATAGAGGAAAGGAAATAACAAGGAAAATAAAAAAGAACTATTTGTAGGCTAGCTCGACTTGACACAACAATCACAAACCAAACATAAATAGCCACAGGACAACAATACAAGTTTAGACAAAATAATACAACACTAGATTTGTAAATATAAAATACCCTCGAGGTGATGTGGGATTGGAAGTCAGGATTCTCCAAGCGACTCCATATTTGTCTACATGCTATCTAGAGAAAATGAAAGCAAACAATGCGGTGGTAAGTCTGAGTGACTCCGTAGGTAATAAAAATAAACAGTGAATGGATAAAATAGAATAAGAAGATCAAGCATATAAAGTCTCACCGGTAGTAATGAAACATGATTATAACCATAACGGACATAATGAACACATGCCAAAATCAATCTAACACATAAGATACAATCATTAGTAATCATAAGATCTGCAACGAATTAGCTCAAAATCACATAAACAATAACAAATGCATAATAAGTATGATTCATACATATTATGCATTATACTTGTGTACATGTCAACCACATGTAAGTCAAAATGCATCAAACATATCCTATGGTACATCAAACATGTCGTATATGTACATGCCAACCAAATACACAAGTCATACTTGTGTATATAATAAGCATGGTCCATATATATAGGTAGTCAAAATGCATAAAACATATCCTATACTTGTGTACATGTCAACGGATTAGTAACCCTAACTGATAACACCAATAATTTACACCAGACGTGTATTCCCTATAAAATATAGGCAGTAAAAATGATAATCCTATAGTTCATCATACTTGTGTATATAAACTACAACATATGCATAAGTCACATGGTAATTGCTATCATACCTTACCACACACGAGTGCACACTATATAATATGAATAGCCATAACTGTAACGACTCTCTCTTCTTAACCTTAACCTTAGAGGGAGGTCACAATTTCTTCATCTCTTTCTTCCTTTTCCTTCTTTTCTTTTACATTACTCCCAGTTGACTGATGATAGGTGTAGTCGACTGGTGCAGTCGACTCCTAGGTAAAATCACTCCCCCAATGTTTTTGTTTAAAATTTGGCTCTGGACTAGTCGACTGGTGGAACTACCAGTTGACTGAGACTAGATTTCACTCAACCAATCTTTCTGTTCCCTTGAATTCACTGAGGGCAATCGACTGCTACCTTGAGCAGTCGACTGATACTTCTGGAATTTCAATTCCAGACCTCAGTACCATATCAGGAGATCATGAATAATATTTTTACTAAACTCACAATCATAATACTTGGACTAGATCATAAACTATATAGCATGCAACTCAAGTAGTAAGCTATAAAATAACTCAATCTTATAATCTTTGTGGAATTAACACTACTATCATGAAACTAAAGTAATACGCTATAACACTAGCAAGTCTCATCCCAAGTTCTTAATCCACGGTTCCACCGCCACTGAGCATCAATCATCGCCCCGGTCACCTCCTTGGCTTACATTCTCTCTTTACCTTTATCTGTAGTAAAAGGAATGCAAAACTATAAGTGAACTTGCTTAGTAAATAGACCATATTCTCACAAAACATGTAATCATGATAAAACATGTTCATCATTAAATGAATGCTTGCTTTAAAAACATTTGGAACTAGAAATGTCATGCTTAACATGAATATGCTCATGAATACACATGTAACAAATGCTTGCATTTGAAAACTTTGCTTGAAATGAAAAATGCTTAACATGCTTGGAACAAATGCTTGCTTTTGAAAACTTGAAAACTTGTATACTCTTTACTTTAAAATAGATAAGCATCCTGCTTTTGGGCCCGGCATAGTACCAATGCTCGCATCCCTAATAGGTTTCGGGATAGTTAGCCATCGAACCCTACTAGAGCGTCTCTACTAGGCTCGCCTATATCTCTGTGGGCCTCGGCCCGGTACATGCCACTTAAAAAGTAACATACTTAAATCTTGTATTGCTTATACTTAAAATGCTTAAACTTAGCACATATCTTGCACATAGAAAATAATGTTCCCAAAACTCGTTTCTGGACATCTCAAGACCTTGGTCTTGTACTCATCAATGCACCTTGCATGCCTTAGTCCCAGAACTCGTTCTAGAACTTAGTAAGACCTCCATCTTACTCTGTACTTTCATCGAGCACCTTGCGTGCCCTAATTCCCAAAACTCGTTTTGGGATAAATCAAGACCTTGGTCTTGCTATACTCAGATCACACACACAAAAGGCTTAGAATCAAGTTCTACAACAACTAAAATCATACGAGAACAACTTTTACTGCAGGTGAGTGATCTACTTATTTGGTGCTTACTAAACTCACTAGTACCGAGCATTAGATCTAATGCGGAACTATCTTCAGGATCTAACCCTTCATCCACGTGCTTCGCATGGTCGCCGGAACTTAGGGACAAGATGAAACCCTAGTTCTCTCTCAAGGGGATGAAGAAGAAGTGAGGAAACCTTTTGTTTCCTCTTCTTTCTATTCCTTTATATACTAAGTGGAAGTTGAAGCAACTTCCATGAATAGGTGCTTAGGTGCTTACTTGCACTTATCTTAAATTGTTTCCATATCCCAATGTGATGTTTTACCACCACCTAATGGAAACTTAAATTAATACTAAACTAAGGGTTCTTGGTTTGAGTCTTGGCTCCGAACTTTTTTACTCTACAAATTTTTTAAAAATTTTTTATTTTGAAAAATTCTGAAAAATTTTCGGGTGCTACAATCCTCCCTACCTTATAAAAAGTTCATCCTCGAACTTAGAATAACTCCGGATACTTTTGCCTCATGCTATCTTCTACTTCCCAAGTTGCCTCTTCGTACTTCTAGTTTAGCCATAGAACCTTCGCTAGGGGTACCACTTTGTTCCTCAGTTTCTTAACTGCCCGATCTATTATCTGAATAGGTCAACTTTGATAACTGAGATCTTCTTGAACTTATATCGTCTGTGGCTCAATCACTTGGTTGGCATTAGGGATATGTTTCTTCAGCATTGAGACATGAAACACGTTATGAATAACTGACATCTCTGGAGGTAGCTCCAACTCAGAAGCTACTTTGCCAACTCATTCGTAACTAGGTAGGGTCCTATGTAACGAGGACTTAGCTTGCCTTTCTTGCCGAATCTCATTACCCCTTTCATGGGAGCTACTTTCAGGAAAACTGTATCCCCAACCTCGAACTCCAGCGGTCTACGCTGCACATCGGCATAACTCTTCTGCCTACTTTGAGCAGTTTCTATTCTTTGGCGGATGCTCTTTATAGCTTCTGTGGTATCCTCAATAAGGTCAGTCTGATACCTCATTTCTTTTTTTTCACTACTTTCATACCAACAGATAGGGGATCTGCACCTTCTACCATAAAGAGCTTCATAAAACGTTATACCAATAGTAGCTTGGTAGCTGTTATTGTAGGCGAACTCCGCTATACATAAATACTTACACCAACAGCCCTTGAAATCTAATGCACAAGCTCTAACCATATCTTCTAAAACTTGATTTACTCTTTCTGTCTGCTCATCAATCTGAGGATGGAAAGCTGTGCTAAATCTCAGTTTGGTGCCAAGTGCTGTCTGTACACACTCCCAATAGTGCGAAGTGAAACGACCATCTCTATCGAAGATAATGGTCTTCAAAACTCCATGCAGTCGGATCACTTCCTGTACATATAACTGAGCTAGTCTTTCTATTGAGTAAGACACTTTGATTGCCAAGAAGTGTGTAGACTTGGTCAATCTGTCTACAATTACTCAGATAGCATCATAGCCATTTGTTGTCTTCGGTAGACCATTAATGAAGTCCATGGCTATATCTTCCCATTTCCACTAGGGAATCTGTATGGGCTGTAGGACTCCTCCTGGCCTCTAGTGTTCTGCTGTAACTCTTTGACATGTCAGGCAGGTACTAACATATTTAGCTACATCTCTTTTCATTCCAGACCATGAAAATCTTCTTTTCAAATCCTAGTACATTTTGGTAGAACTAGGGTGCATAGAGTAGGCAGTTCTATGGGCTTCTTTAAGAATTTTCTTTCTCAGCTCTTCATTATTGGGGACATATAGACGGTCACCATAATAGAGTATCCCACTATCAGATACTCTAAATTTTTTACTTTCTCCTTCTTACATGAGTACAACTCCAAGTCCCAACTTTGATACATCACTGTATATATCAATGCTTCTGTCACTTTCGGGAACTGTAAGAATGGGAGCACTTGTTAGTCTTTTCTTCAGCTCAATAAAACTCTGCTCACAATCTTCATCGACTCATATTTCTTATTCTTTCTGGTAAGGACTGTTAGTGGAGAAGCTATCTTTGAAAAATCCTCCACGAATCTACTATAATACCTTGCTAAACCCAGAAAGCTTCTGATCTCACTGACATTCATTGGTCGACCCCAGTTACTAACTCCATTAATCTTTGATGGGTCTACCATAATACCTTCCTTGGAAATGATGTGGCCTAGAAAAGCCACTTGGTCAAGCTAGAATTCACACTTTGAAAATTTAGCGTACAATTTCTTCTGTTGTAAGGTCTTCAACACAACCTCAGATGTCCGTCATGTTCTTCCTGAGACTTTGAATAAACTAGGATATTATCAATGAAGACTATGATGAACTTATCAAGAAACTCCTTGAATACTCGATTCATTAGATCCATGAATGTTGCAAGGGCATTTGTGACTCTAAAGGGTATGACTACAAACTCGTAGTCCATACCGTGTTCGGAAAGCAGTTCCCGGCACATCACTCTCCTTGACTTTGAGTTGATGGTAAGCTGACCATAAATCTATTTTGGAAAATACTGTTGCCCCTTTCAACTGATCAAACAAATCATCTATGTTGAGGCAATCAGCCCTTAAATGATTGGAAGATCATGGTTTTGATGTGTGTGTGTGAATATGTTTAAGGTTAGAGTGTTATGTTGTATTTGATGTGTGTGATTGAGTTTGTAGGACTTGGAGAATCACACATGGTGGACATATCCGGGGGACGAGAACCGAGGGAGGAGGAATCCAAGGGCAAGCCGGGAAGTGGACTTTAAGGGCACACGTGAAGGGTGGCATGGAGGCAAGCCAAGGGAGGCTTGTGTGCGCATCCAAGGGACGAGAGTCAGAGGAAGATGACTTTAAGGGGCGAGCCAAGGAGTGATCCTGAAGGCACACGTGAAGGACTATGTGGAGATGGGCTGGGAGTGAGTGGGCAGTCGACTGGTCAGAGGGCAGTCGACTTCCAAAACTCATAGAAGGTTTTCAGCCTTCTACCAGTCGACTGGCCCTGAGGCAGTCGACTGGTATACCCCGAAAACTAGCCATTGGCTAGCAATTAATGCTAGGTGAGTCGACTGTCTCAGGGGCAGTCGACTGGTGCGGGGCTAGACAGACTGCGAGTTTGTCCTGTTCTCCTATATAAGAAGGACCTTTTTACACGTGAACGGTACGGTTCCGTACTATAATGAAGTGCTGCTCATCTGAAAAGTGTTCTCAACTTCCTCCCTCTCATTTTACTACATTCTGTAAAGAGGAAGACCACCACTGTAAAGGTTTCTGCACCTGAAGGAGAATTTTTATAGTGGAAGTGGTGCTCGTGCGTGGATCCTTGTATTAGTCACCTATCTAGGTAGATACCAAGTAAAGTATTATTGTTAACATTGTTCTTATATTGTCTTTTGCATATTATTGTTTCTGGTGCGCTAACAACCTTGTAGAGATTCAACTGAAAAAGTGCTATTCACCCCCCCCCCTCTAGCACGCCAAGTCGATCCATCAGTTGGTATCAGAGCCGGTTTATTTCGGAAGAACTCACCGTCAACCAGAGCAAGTGAAATGACGTTTCAAGAGAGATACAACACTGCACGACCACCCTTCTTCGACGGGAATGACTTCGCGTATTGGAAAGGTAGGATGCAATATTACCTTATGAACGATATTGAGAATTGGATTAGCATTGCAGATGGTTTCAATGCACCCTTCGATGAAAGAGGGGAACCAACACCGATGAGATCGTGGTCGAAAGGGTAATGAAGAGGGCGCAGTCCAATGCCATGGCCACCACCACATTGCAGTGTGAGCTCTCAAAGGAGCGACTCAACAAGGTGGGGTCGTTCAAGAGCGCCAAGGAATTGTGGGACAAATTGGTAGAACTGAACGAAGGGTCAAACGAGTCCAAAAGAGCAAAAAAGGACTTGCTCGTGGCCCAACTCCAATCCTTATCCATGAAGAGCAATGAGACTGTCAGCCAACTGCATGGAAGGGTGAAGGAGGTAATCAACGAGCTCCACGTGATTGGAGAAAAGATCAAGAACCGGGATATCGTCAGGTATGTCTTACAAGCCTTCCCAAGAACTACCTTGTGGGCATCCATGGTTGATGCCTACAAAGTATCAAGGGATTTGTCTATAGTTAAATTAGATGATTTATTCTGTGAATTTGAACTGCACGAGCAAACTAACGTCTCGGCCAAAGAGAAGGGTATTGCTTTTATTGTAGAAAAGGAAAAGAAGAAGAGGAAGGAGAAGAAGAAGGTAGTCTACACCTCTTCATCCGACTTAGAGGAATCCAGCACCTCCATGGATAGCGACCAAGAGGCATTTATCTTAGTACTAACTGTACAAGAGGTAATACCATAGGACACTGCACCTCGTGTCACAGAAGATACACAAGGGATACCTTATCATAGTGGGAGGGCTGTTAGTCAACCTAAAGGGTTCGTGTGCTTGGAGAGTCTTTAGACTGGCTCCTTGGTGAACATTGTTCAGGCAATCGACCCTTAAATGATTGGAAGATCATGGTTTTGATGTGTGTGTGTGAATATGTTTAAGGTTAGAGTGTTATGTTCTATTTGATGTGTGTGATTGAGTTTGCAGGACTTGGAGAATCACATACGGTGGACATATTCGAGGGACGAGAGCCAAGGGAGGAGGACTCCAAGGGCAAGTCGGGATGTGGACTTCAAGGGCACATGTGAAGGGTGGTATGGAGGCAAGCCAAGGGAGGCTTGTGTGCGCATCCGAGGGACGAGAACCAGAGGAAGATGACTTCAAGGGGTGAGCCAAGGAGTGAACTTGAAGGCACGCGTGAAGGACTATGTGGAGATGGGCTGGGAGTGAGTGGGCAGTCGACTGCCAAAACTCACAGAAGGTTTTCAGCCTTCTACCAGTGGACTGGCCCTGAGGCAGTCGACTGGTATACCCCGAAAACTAGCTGTTGGCGAGCAATTAATGCTAGGCCAGTCGACTGCCCCAGGGGCAGTCGATTGGTGTGGGGCTGGACAGACTGCGAGTTTGTCCTGTTCTCCTATATAAGGAGGACCTTTTTGCACGTGAGCGGCACGGTTCCGTACGATAACGAAGTGTTGCTCGTCTGAAAAGTGTTCTTTACTTCCTCTCTCTTATTCTACTACATTCTGTAAAGAGGACGATCACCACTATAAAGGTTTCTTCACCTGAAGGAGATTCTTCATAGTGGAAGTGGTGTGCGGGCGTGGATCCTTGGATTAATCACCCATTTGGGTGGATACCAAGTAAACTTTCATTGTTAGCATTGTTCTTATTTTCCTTTACATATTATTGTTTCCGCTGCACTAACGACCTTGTAGAGATTCAATCGAAAGAGTGCTATTCACCCCCCCCTCTAGCACGCCAAATCGATCCATCAGTTGGTATCAGAGCCGGTTCGTTTCGGGAGAACTCACCATCAACCGGAGCATGTATAATGGCGTTTCAAGAGGGATACTCCACTGCACGACCACTCTTATTCGACAGGAACGACTTTGCGTACTGGAAAGGTAGGATGCAATATTACCTTATGAATGATATTGAGAATTGGATTAGCATTGCAGATGGTTTCGAGGCACCCGTCGATGAAAGAGGAGAACCAACACCGATGAGATCTTGGTCAAAAGAGGTCATGAAGAGGGCGCAGTCAAATGCCAAGGCCACCACCACACTGTAGTGCGGGCTCTCAAAGGAGCAACTGAACTAGGTGGGGTCGTTCAAGAGCGCCAAGGAATTGTGGGACAAATTGGTGGAACTGAACGAAGGGTCAAATGAATCCAGAAGAGCAAAGAAGGGCTTGCTTGTGGCCCAACTCCAATCCTTATCCATGAAGAGCAACGAGACTATCAGCCAGCTGCATGGAAGGGTGAAGGAGGTCATCAATGAGCTCCATGTGATTGGAGAAAAGATCGAGAATCGGGATATCATCAGGTATGTTCTACAAGCTTTCCCAAGAACCACCTTGTGGGCATCCATGGTTGATGCCTACAAGGTATCAAGGGATTTGTCCATAGTTAAATTAGATGATTTATTTTATGAATTTGAACTGCACGAGTAAGCTAACGTCTCGGCCAAAGAGAATGGTATTGCCTTTATTGCAGAAAAGGAGAAGAAGAAGAGGAAGGAGAAGAAGAAGGTGGCCTACTCCTCCTCATCTAATTCAGAGGAATCCAGCGCCTCCATGGATATCGACCAAGAGGCATTCATGGTAAGAAAGATGCGTAAGGCTTTTAGAAATTTTTCTGACAAATCATATGCTAGGAAAGGGTCCAAAGACAAGGGTAAGGCCAAAGACATCATCTGCTACAACTGCCACCAAGAGGGACACATGAAGAACGAGTGCCCTCAACTGAAGAGAAGAGATGACAAGACGGAGGAGAAGAAGAAAGGTGACAAGAAGAGGTCGAAGGGAAAGGAGAAGGGTGCCACCAACCTCAAGGCGACGTGGGATGATCCATCATCCTCGAAGGAGGAAGAAGAGCAAGTTTCACACTTTTCTCTCATGGCCATGAACAACTCAGATTCATCAGATGATGAAAGATGTTCATGTAGTGATGAGAGCGACTCCTCCTCTTCATCATCTAAGTCAGAAGCTTCGGTAAGTGAGGTATACCACTTACCCTCCTCTACATTAGTTACGATTATTTCTAGCACTAACATGTATTTACCTAAGGCTAGAAGTAAGATTATGAAATTAACAGATGAGATTGCCATGCTTAGAGTAGAATCTACCAAACTTAAGGAAGACTTACATGCTAGTTCTCTTACATCACATGCTTCATGTTTTGAAACTGAAAATAGGGAACTAAGGAAAAAGGTAGATGACCTCACAAAGGCACTTAGGAAATTCCAAGTAGGCTCTAGCAACCTAGATATGATAATTAACAGTCAAAGGGTCGTTTATAACAAGGCCAGTCTAGGATATAGACCAAAGACAAAGGAAGTGGCCTTTGTATCACTCACGGGTAGGATTGGTGCTTCTAGAAGACAAGGGGCTAAGGAAAACACAAAGAGGGCATGGGTACCTAAAAGATTTCTAAATGATGCTTATGGATCAAAAATTTGGGTACCAAAAGAGTATGTTTTTCATGTTGTATAGGTAAAGGTGAAGGAGGCCTCAACTATGTGGATAGTAGATAGTGGATGCTCAAGACACATGACCGGAGATGTGAGCAAGTTCACTACTATTAGCTACTTATGAGAAAGGATGGTCTTCTTTGAAAATAGTGGAAAACTGAGAATTATTGGTAGGGGCACCATTGAGGTATCTCCCACACTTTCTATACATAAAGTACTCTTAATTAAGGATATGAAGTTTAACTTACTTAGTGTGAGTATGTTATGTGATGCGAGCTTTAAGGTTGAATTTCATGCTAGGAAGTGTATAATAAGACATAATGAGTCCAATAATATAATATTAGAAGGGTATAGAGAGGCCAATTTGTATTATCTTGATCTTACTTATGCTACTAACAATTTGGCTAAGTGTTTCATGTCTAAAGAAGAAGAAGGGTGGTTGTGACACCGGAGGCTTGGACATGTCAACATGAGAAGCATTGCAAGAGTGGCCAAGGAAGAGTTGGTGAAGGGGCTACCTATGATCAAGTATGAGAAGACCAAATTATCTGATGCATGCCAAGAGGGTAAGCAATCAAAATCATCACACAAAGGTAAAACCCTAACTACTACTATTGTACCATTAGAGCTCTTACATATTGATTTATTTGATTGCCATAGTACTCCTTCACTTGGAGGGAGTAAATATTATTTAGTTATAGTAGATGATTTTTCTAGGTTTACATGGGTTTTCTCTATAAATCATAAGGACGATACCCTAGAAATCTTTATAGGATTTAGTAAAAGGGTAGAAAATGAAAAGCACCTCAAAATCAACCGAATTAGGAGTGATCACGGTGGGGAGTTCCAAAATTTAAGTTTCACACAATTTTGTGTAGAAAATGGATACAAGCATGAATTTTCATGCCCAAGGACTCCTCAACAAAATGGGGTAGTTGAGAGGAGAAACCGAGCCCTACAAGAAGCTGCTAGGACTATGCTTAATGCATATTCTCTTCCTAGCTATTTTTGGGCCGAAGTGATTAACACCGCCTATTATATTCAAAACCGGGTTTTAGTACATAGATTTCTAGGAAAAACACCCTTTGAATTATGGAATAGGAGAGTACCACAAGTCCACTACTTTAGGGTCTTTGGATGCAAAGTGTATATCTTAAATACCAAAGATGATCTAAGGAAGTTTGGGTCAAATGCCGATGAAGAAATTCTAATTGGGTACTCATCCACTAGTAGGGGTTATAGAGTTTACAATAAGAGGACAAAAGTGATTGAGGAGTCCTCAAATGTTAAGTTTGATGAATCAACAAATACCTACCCTAGAAAAGCCTCAATTGATAAGGATATGGAAGAAGTCCAACCCCTTGGCCAAAGAATCCAAGACCTACATTTGGAGGGCAATGATCAAGGGGGAGTAAGAAGTACCCTAGAGGATGAGGAAGAAGGAGTCAATGAACCCACAACCTCTAGACCCTTGAGACATCACCAAGATCACCCTATTGACCAAATAGTGGGTGATGTCACTCAAGGAGTAAGGACTAGGTCTTATTTTAGGGACCAAACTAGTCAAATAGCTCTAATCTCTCAATTAAAACCTAAGTCTATTGATGAAGCATTGGGAGATGTGGATTGGGTCTTAGCCATGCAAGAAGAGCTAAACAATTTGAAAGGAGTGAGGTTTGGGAGTTGGTCCCTAGGCCCAATTATTGCACCATTGTAACCACAAGATGGGTCTTTAGGAACAAGCTAGATGACCAAGGCAAAATCACTAGAAATAAGGCTAGATTGGTAGCTCGGGGGTTTAACCAAGTTGAGAGATTAGACTATGATGAGACTTATACCCCCGTAGCTACATTAGAATCTATTAGAATTCTACTAGCCTATGCCGCTCACATGAGTTTCACACTTCACCAAATGGATGTGAAGTCAGCTTTCCTTAATGGGATCATTAAGGAAGAGGTCTATGTAGAACAACCCCCCTCAGGTTTGAGGAGCCTAACTATCCAAGACACGTTTACAAATTGAGAAAAGTCTTGTATAGATTGAAACAAGGTCCCCGGGCTTGGTATGAAAGACTTTCTTCATTTCTAGTGTCTAAGGGGTTTAGGAGAGGAACAATTTGTTGGTGCAGGAAGCACCAGATCGAACCTTGTTTTGATATTGGCAAAGGATTCAAAGTTAAGGGTTATTTGTTGTCTAACAATGCTGCTTGAGTGTGCAGGAAACAAAGTCCTAGCGAAGGGCTGCTAGGCACCTGACGATGGGCTGTCAGGAAACCAAGTCCTGGCGAAGGGTTGCTGGGCGAAAACCAAGTCCTGGCGAAGGGCTGCTAGGCGAAAACCAAGTCCTGGCGAAGGGCTGCTGGGCGAAACTCAAGACCTGGCGAAGGGCTGCTGGGCAAAAACCAAGTCCTGGCGAAGGGCTGCTGGGCGAAACTCAAGACCTGGCGAAGGGCTGCCGGGCAAAAGTCCAACTGGAGGAGCCGGTTGGCACCAGGTAAATTCTCCCGAGAGGAGTAGGTGAGGACGCGTTCCCCTTGAGGGAACATTAGGCATCGGTTCGACCTAGGGCTCCATTTTGGAGACCAAAGTCAGAACCAAGACAGCCAAGGCTGTATAATTCATTATGTTATTGGTTTATTGTGTTTTGGACTAACCCTGGATGCAGGACCAAAGGAACGTATGTCTGCAGCTTAGAATGCCTCAAAGGAAAGAGGCGATCGCTGACCAGGGTGCCCGGAGTGTCCCGGGCGCCCCCAAGGTGAACACAAAACACAACACAACCAGAAGAACCTCGACAGTACATTCTGAGGGCGCCCCCGCTGTCCCGGGCGCCCCCATGGCAAACCAACTGAAGAGTTAAGCTGCTGCCGCGTCTGCACTGCGCAGCCAGGGCGCCCCCGCTGTCCTGGGCGCCCCCAGCCTTACCAAGGAGAGCTCAGCGCTGCGGATAAGGCTTGGCCGGGTCAACCAGGGCGCCCCCAGCGTCCAGGGCGCCCCCGTCAAGACCTTATCCCGAGGTTCAAGGGATAAGTCGACGACCGCGCCTCTTGTGGATCTGCTGCCACGTGGGGGGGCGCCCCCGTCGACCAGGGCGCCCCCAGGCACTATAAAAAGGGCCCTAGACCCTACTCTTCAAGACACTGCTTTCATTCAACGCATCCAAACGCTCTGACGACCGCGCTCTTGTCCGGAAACTTCCCGACTCAAGAACGAAGCGTCGTCAACCTCCCACTGCACCGAAACTCGATCTACACCGGGAGTTGGTAAAACAAAGTGTATATTTCTATTTACAGTAATTTTGTAATCTCACTTTGTAACCGTTTTGCGCACTATAGAATTGTCCAAAGTAAATGGTCAACGACCGTGGGCCTTAGAGTAGGAGTCGACCCAGGCTCCGAACCAAGTAAAACCTTGGTGTTTGCGTTGTTTGATTTTATTCCGCCGCGCACTTACTCTTTCTTTTAAATCCGAACATTTTCCGATATTCACCCCCCCTCTATCGGTCTTTCTCGATCCAACAAGTGGTATCAGAGCGGGGTTATTCAAAGTTGGTGCAACCACCACTTTGAAAATTTTTTTTGGATTTTTTTCGCTTTATTTTTCAAATAAATAATATCTGTGAGTGTATTTAAAATATCCTTACGCCTTTTTCAATTTTGAATTTTCATCTTTTCACCATTCATTAGAATTGATAAAACGATCAATTTTTGAAAATTTGTCATAAATTTTTTTTATTATTATTTTAATATTATTTTGCCTCAAAAATCGTGCAATATTTATTTTGGACTATTTTTCTCTTGCTCCCGCACTACTAATCCAAGACCATGTCTTGGTACATTTCTATTTTTCTTTTTGTGTGCAAGATTTGTTCTTAATGGCTAATCAAGAATAGAACAGTACCCGTCCACCACTCTTCTCCGGCAATAACTTCAACTCTTGGAGAAGTCAAATGGAGTCGCTTCTAAAAGCCCACATGGACCTATGGCTAATCATCCAAACGGGATTTTCTTTTCCCGTAGAAGATGGAATGTCGATCGCTTGGGAGAAATTGGACGAACCAACTCTGAGGAAGATCGAGACTGATGCTAAGGCAACAGTAATCTTGCAATGTGGTCTAACCAACGAGCAACTCAAACTAGTAGGTCCATTCAGATGTGCTAGAGAAATCTGGGAAAAACTGATTAACCTTCATCAAGAGATCTCAGATGAAGAAGAAGATCAGGTAAATTATCTTGCCTTTTCGGTCCAAGCACAAACAGCCGAGTCAGAGTCTGAACCAGAATCAAACGACGAACTGACAGAGATGGTAAGTAATTTTAAATGTTTTTCAAAATTAGAATTAAATAATCAAACAGATACTATAATGGTCGAGGAAGGTATAATTTCTATTGCAGGGAAATCTCCTAAACAACTACCAAAGAAGGAGCTTCAACAAGTATCCGAGTCCGACTCAGACACGGAACCAGAAGATGAATCTAGATCCGAGACAGCAACAATTAAGGGGGAGATTCCCAATAAGGAATCAAAAGGTAAAATTATAAATTTAAATTTTAAAAATCATATAATTTGTTACATATGCAGGGAGAGAGGGCACTACCAAACTAAGTGTCCTACTCGTAAGATTCAAACGATACCACCGACGGCAACAAAGAAACGAGCTCCAAAAGCACGAAAGAACAAGAGTCGCATTTAATACTTCAAGTGTCAGGAGTTTGGGCATTACAAAGAGGAATGCACAGATAAACGTTACAAAGATCCAGGGCAACCAACCAAAATGGGTAACTGTAATTTACATCCAAATCAACTCTTTACCTTGAATACTGATAGTTTAATTAATCTCCCTTGGTCAAATTTAGATATGGATGCATGCTTAGATAACTTAATGAAATCATGTATATTAGCAAAGTCAAAATTCAAAATGTTAAGACAAGAAAATGAGACTTTGAAAATTAAAATTAATATACAAGAAAAACTGATTAATAATTTTGCAAACTTAGAAAATCCAGAAATTTCTCCTCACTATGACATTATCTGAAGTTTTGTTTTGGCTATTCATAGGACTAGATAGCTTAAGGACTTAACCAATTACTTGAAATTTGAAAACATAGTATTGGGAGGAGGTGAGATGATAGTACGTTGGGGAAACCAACTCTAATAAGATCAAGTCTACTTGGTCTCTTTAGACTGGTGAAACCAGCCGAAGCTACCGATCTAAGACCCATAAGTCAGAATTCTGAATTCTGAATTCTCATTTTCTCACCATAAGTCAGAATTGATAAAAGAATCAATTTGTGAAAACTTGTCGTAAAATTTTTATTATTATTATTTTAATATTTTTTCTCGAAATTCGTGCTATCTTAATTCGAGAAATTTATTTTTCTTACTTTTTCTTCATTATTCAAAATTGTTAAGGTCAACATTTTCAAAAAAATTTTTATTATTATTTTATCTCGAAATTCATGCAAACACCTTTTGAGCTTGTTTTTCTCTCTCTCTCGCACTACTAATCCAAGACCAAGTCTTGGTACATCTCTATTTTTTTTCCTTGTGTGCAAGATTTATCGTTAATGGCCAATCAAGAATGGAACAGTGTTCGTCCGCCTCTATTCTCTGGCGAGAACTTCAGAACCTGGAAAAGTCTAATGGAATCCCACCTGAAGGACAATCTAGATCTCTGGTTGATAATTCAAACAGGGTTCCACCTCCCTACAGAAGATGGACTATCAATTGCATGGGACAAACTGGATGAACCAACCCTCAACCAAATTGAGACTGATGCAAGAGCAACTGCAATTCTTCAATGCGGTCTAACTAACGAACAACTCAAGCTAGTTGGATCCTTCAACTGTGCTAAAGAAATGTGGGAGAAACTAATCAACCTACACGAAGAGAGCTCCGACATTGAGGTACTTGATGTCCAAGCACAGATAGCCGAATCAGAATCTGAACTCGAATCCAGAATCGAAATCGAACCAGTAGAATCAGATGACGAACTGACTAAGACGGTAACTAATTTTGAATCTTTTTCTAAATTAGAATTGAATAATCAAATATATACTATAATGGTCGAGAAAGGTATAAGTTTTATTGCAGGGAAAACTCCAAGAGAACTGCAAAAGAGGCCTCAACTAGAACCTGAGTCCAACTCAGACTCAGAATCTGACGACAAAGAAAGGTATCCTCGGAAACTTGTCCGGTTAGCTCGCGACCACTACAAAATACTGAGGAAACAATCAAGCAAAGGGAAGATGGCTAAAATCAAGGGGGAGTCCTCCAAAAGGGAATCAAATGGTAAATTTACAGTATTTAATAATCCATTATTTACTATGAACAACATGATTAATTCATATGAAAATGTAATTCATAACATTGCTTATTGCGAAAATCTAGAATATTATTACCATTTTGAAGTGACTTAAATAATTTTTTTTATTAAATTGCATGTTTGATTGATTGATTGCTTATTTAATTTCTGCAATTTACCATGCTTAGACTTAGGTTTAGTTAGCTTAAGGACTTAACCAATTACTTGAAATTTGAAAACATAGTATTGGGAGGAGGTGAGATGATAGTACATTGGGGAAACCAACTCTAATAAGATCAAGTCTACTTGGTCTCTTTAGACTGGTGAAACCAGCCGAAGCTACTGATCCAAGACCCAAGCTAGTTAGACCAGAAAATGACCTAATTTAATTTGAAAATGAAATTTCATTAAAAGGCTTTGTCAAGGAAATGGTGGATGATCCCATAAGGCTACGGCCAAAAAAGGCCTAGTGCCTCGCCAAGACCTGGAAGCCAATTTCTGAAATTCAAATTCAAATTATCTTTTGTCAAATTCGAATCTAACACAAATTTCAAATAATTATAGATTCTAATCTGTTTTCAAAATTTCTATTTTTCAAACTTATTCTGTTTCAAAAATCACTTAATCAGTGTTCAAAATTTCTGCTTTCTAAACTTTTTTTTCAAATCTGTTTTCAAAATTAAATAACTTTTTTCAAAATAAATGAAAATTCCTTTTCAAAATTAATTTTTACCTTCAAACCTGTCTCACAAGAACTTTTAAGGCTAACTGTTTGAAAACCCTAGATTGGGTGAGACAGGAAAATTAAGTTCAAATTAAAATTTCTTTTATGTTGTGTTTTAATTCAGAGGATAATTCCAACATAGTCAAACCATGATTAACATAGTCAAACCTTAGTCAACTGAGTCAAACATGGTCAAACCTAGTCAACACTAAGGTCTTAGATAAAGTCAGTCTATGTCGGATACAGGGGGAGTTCTTCTTAATGTTTTTTTAGATTTCTCAAAATCCTTATCCTTTAAAACTTATTTTCATCTCAAAATAAGGCTTTCAAAAGTTGATTCAAAAACCTTAATATATTACTATCGCTTAGGAAAAATTATTATCATTTCAAATTTTTTAAACTGTGTTATTATTCCAAATTGAGGTGTCAAAAATTTATCTCCTTGAAAGTTATCATACTCAGAAGATTGTTCAAAAGTGCTTCTTTTGATCTTGACAAACCCTAAAGACACAGAGGAAAGGTCCACTTCATGATCTTCAAGGACTCCTAGGATGTGTCAAATTAAGGGGGAGTCTAAGTCAAAAGAAAAACTTCAGAAAAATTTTCTTTTTACTTATGTCTTTGTTAAATAGTTCTTTCTAATCTGACTCAAACCTTAAGACTCAAAGGAAGAGTACTTGTGGTCAACAAGCTTCCCAGGACTGACTCAAGTTTAAGGGGAGGTCAAAATTAAAGGAATTATTTAATAACATGCTTTATTTCAAACTCCTGCAAAAATCTAAGTTTTTCAAAATACTATTTGTTAGAATTTGTGTGACTTATGAAATTGTTTTCGAAATAACATTTACTTAGGTTGGAAAATTTCCAGGACACTTAGGAAATGTCCTTGTAGTCAACAAGGTTTCCTAGGATGGTGTCAGACTGGAAAATGAACCAAGTTAAGTAAAACATTGAACCTTCAAAAGTTCACACACTTTTTTAGCATATATTCTTAAGTACTATCATTTTTTTAAAAAAATTTACTTGAGAGTGAAAATTTCCAGGACACTTAGGGAAATGTCCTTGTAGTTAACAAGGTTTCCTAGGATTGTGTCAAACTGGAAAAGAAACCTAGTCAAGTGAAATATTTTGTTTTCAAAAAAAAAAAATCTAATACTTTTCTAAAAGTACGTATGTATTTCAAATCATAATTTATTTCAAAAGTACTTGAATTTTTTTTTTCAAAACTCATAAGCTCTGATACACAATTTCTTCTCAAAACTTCTGTCAAAACATATTCCGTTATTGCTATATATCCAAGGGGAGAGATTGGAAAGAAGAGTGGGAATCAAAATTTTCAAATTTAAATTTTTTTTGTCTCTCTTCAAAAAGTATTAACTTCTTTTTCAAAATGTTTTAAGTACTTACTTAACTCTTTCAAAAACATATTAAGCACTTAATTCTTTTTCAAAAACATATTCTCCCAAGAACATTTTTCGACGCCTAATTTAACATGATTAAGTTAAATACTTAACTTTATCATGTTAAGTATTGAATAATATTTCTAAGTACTTAACAATTCTTTTCAAAAATCATTCTTTTCAAAAATCATTTCTAAGTACTTAAGTATTTAACGGGTATTTTTTTTACTTAATTTTCTCAATCAAGTACTTGACACTTAATTTTCAAATTCTTCTAAAAAGTACTTGCTCCTAAGTTTAAAAACTTGTTACGCCTGAAAAATCCTTTTCTTGAAAATTTTCTAAGCGTGAAAAATTTCTTGAAAAATTTTCTAAGTAAAGTTTCCTTTTCTAAAAGTTAAAATTTTTTTTGGAAACTTGGAAATTTTGCCTAAGTAAATTTTTTTTGCCTTATGAAAAGTTGTAAATTTTTTTTAAGCCTGAAATTTTTTCATAATGGTAAATTATCTAAGTGTAAAAAGTTTTGAAAATGCTTTTTTCTTGAAAAATACTTTGTCAAAAACATAAAGCACTTAGAAAAACTCATAAATCCCTGTTAGATACCTTGTTCACCCATGCTTGTTTTTGATATATGTCAAAGGGGGAGGAAAGGTCAAAGTTAAGAGTAAGTTAATTATTCAGGGGGAGAATGAGCATGAGAATTTTTTTTTTCTCTCTCTTTTCACTGTTCAAATTACATTTGGGTTTAGACTGTTACGAATTGATATGTTTTATTAGTCTTAACCTTTATGCTTAAACTGCTATCTTTTTCCTTAACATTGAATTGTGTTGCCATAATCAAAAAGGGAGAGATTGTTGGTGCAGGAAGCACCAGATCGAACCTTGTTTTGATATTGGCAAAGGATTCAAAGTTAAGGGTTATTTGTTGTCTAACAATGCTGCTTGAGTGTGCAGGAAACAAAGTCCTAGCGAAGGGCTGCTAGGCACCTGACGATGGGCTGTCAGGAAACCAAGTCCTGGCGAAGGGTTGCTGGGCGAAAACCAAGTCCTGGCGAAGGGCTGCTAGGCGAAAACCAAGTCCTGGCGAAGGGCTGCTGGGCGAAACTCAAGACCTGGCGAAGGGCTGCTGGGCAAAAACCAAGTCCTGGCGAAGGGCTGCTGGGCGAAACTCAAGACCTGGCGAAGGGCTGCCGGGCAAAAGTCCAACTGGAGGAGCCGGTTGGCACCAGGTAAATTCTCCCGAGAGGAGTAGGTGAGGACGCGTTCCCCTTGAGGGAACATTAGGCGTCGGTTCGACCTAGGGCTCCATTTTGGAGACCAAAGTCAGAACCAAGACAGCCAAGGCTGTATAATTCATTATGTTATTGGTTTATTGTGTTTTGGACTAACCCTGGATGCAGGACCAAAGGAATGTATGTCTGCAGCTCAGAATGCCTCAAAGGAAAGAGGCGATCGCTGACCAGGGCGCCCGGAGTGTCCCGGGCGCCCCCAAGGTGAACACAAAACACAACACAACCAGAAGAACCTCGACAGTACATTCTGAGGGTGCCCCCGCTGTCCCGGGCGCCCCCATGGCATACCAACTGAAGAGTTAAGCTGCTGCCGCGTCTGCACTGCGCAGCCAGGGCGCCCCCGCTGTCCCGGGCTCCCCCAGCGCCCCGGGCGCCCCCAGCGCCCCGGGCGCCCCCAGCCTTACCAAGGAGAGCTCAGCGCTGCGGATAAGGCTTGGCCGGGTCAACCAGGGCGCCCCCAGCGTCCAGGGCGCCCCCGTCAAGACCTTATCCTGAGGTTCAAGGGATAAGTCGACGACCGCGCCTCTTGTGGATCTGCTGCCACGTGGGGGGGCGCCCCCGTCGACCAGGGCGCCCCCAGGCAATATAAAAAAGGCCCTGGACCCTACTCTTCAAGACAATGCTTTCATTCAACGCATACAAACGCTCTGACGACCGCGCTCTGCTCCGGAAACTTCCCGACTCAAGAACGAAGCGCCGTCAACCTCCCACTGCACCGAAACTCGATCTACACCGGGAGTTGGTAAAACAAAGTGTATATTTCTATTTACAGTAATTTTGTAATCTCACTTTGTAACCGTTTTGCGCACTATAGAATTGCCCAAAGTAAACGGTCAACGACCGTGGGCCTTGGAGTAGGAGTCGACCCAGGCTCCGAACCAAGTAAAACCTTGGTGTTTGCGTTGTTTGATTTTATTCCACCGCGCACTTACTCTTTCTTTTAAATCCGAACATTTTCCGATATTCACCCCCCTCTATCGGTCTTTCTCGATCCAACACAATTGACCCTACATTGTTCCTAAAATCTAAGGATATGGACATATTTGTTGCCCAAGTGTATGTAGATGATATCATTTTTGGGTTAACAAATATTGAATTCTTACAAGAATTCATCAAGTGTATGGAAGATGAATTTGAGATGAGTCTTGTAGGAGAGTTAACCTTCTTTTTAGGACTTCAAGTTAAGCAAACTAATGAAGGAACACATGTTTTTCAAACAAAATATGCTATGGAAATGTTAAAGAAATTTGGCTTAGAAAATGCTAAGGTAGCATCTACCCCCATAGGAACCAATGTGAAAATGGATAGTGACCTTGAAGGGAAAATGGTAGACTCTAAGCAATATAGGAGCATGATTGGTAGCTTACTATATCTAACCGCTAGTAGACCCGATATACTTTTTGCGGTAGGTATGTGTGCAAGGTACCAATCTTGTGCCAAATAAGAGTCTCATTTGGTTGTAGTTAAGAGGATCCTAAGGTATGTTAAAGGTACCCTCAATGTCGGACTTTGGTATCCTAGAACCCCTAGTATTGATCTAACTGGATACACCGACTCGGACTATGCAGGTTGTAAGCTAGATAGGAAGAGTACTAGTGGAGGGTGTCAATTCCTTGGGTCTTACTTAGTTAGTTGGAGTAGTAGGAAACAACCATGCGTTGCCCTATCAACAATGAAGGCGGAATATGTGGCAATGGGTGGGTGTGTTTCCCAACTCCTTTGGATCATGCACACTTTAGAAGATTATGAGTTACATTATACCAAGGTCAAAGTCTTGTGTGATAATGTAAGTACAATCAACTTGACCAAAAATCTGGTTCACCACTCTAGGACAAAACACATTGAAGTGAAACATCACTTCATTAGAGACCATGTGGCAAGGGGAGACATAGAACTACACTATGTTGAATCAAAGTCGAACCTAGCCGACATCATTACCAAGCCTCTTCCCGAATCGGAGTTTACATCCTTATGAAGAGGACTTGAAATGTGTTTTGTAGAAGTGTAGGATAAATTTTGGGATATTAGATTTGAAAAAGTGTGCTTGATCCATTAGGGTGATACATTTGGTTCACTTGTGCTTGTGGCACATTGTTGAATCATTAAAAGTATCAAAATATGAAAACTAGACCAACTATGGGGAAGGCAAGTGTTTAATCAATGGACACTTTGCCCAAAGATCATAGTTGGACATTTTTAAACCTTTGAAAACCATCTTATGCTTTATATGCTTTGCCATGTTTTTAAAGGTTATATGATTGCAAAATTAGATTGTTAGTTTGATACAAAACTTAGTGATTTTCAAGGATTTTGGATTTTTATTAAAAGTCATGCATGTTTGAAATTTTATATGGACTAATATTTTTCCTTGATAGAGTATATCATTTCAAACATGTTTGCAAGTTTTTAGAATTTTTGGAATTTTCTGAATTTTTCTGGAAGTTTTTGAATTTCGACACAGAAGCTGAAATTTGCCACTGACAGAGTATCAGTCGACTGCCCCATGGGCAGTCGACTGGTACGTCTGGTTTCAGCTTCTGTGAGAATTTTCAGAAATCCAATTTTCTCTCATTTAATGCCATAGGGTTTGGTTGCTTGAGGCAATCATTTTGATGGTGTCAAAGGGAGAGAATGGGTGGTTTAAGTTAGAATTTTAACCTGGAATGGATGGTTTAAGGCATTTTGTCTAACTTATGTTGGTGCAGGAAGCACCATATCGAACCTTGTTTTGATATTGGCAAAGGAGTCAAAGTTAAGTTCATTTGTAATCTAACGATGTTACTTAAGTATGCAGGAAAAGTCCTAGCGAAGGACTGCTAGGCACTGGCGAAGGAATGCCAGAGTAAAAAGTCCTAGCGAAGGACTGCTAGGCACTAGCGAAGGAATGCCAGGGTACTGAAGCCCTAGCGAAGGACTGCTAGGCGCTAGGCGAAGGACAACTTGGGACTGAAGCCCTAACGAAGGAATGCTAGGCACCGGGCGAAGGACAGCTCGGTATCCAAGACTTGGCAAAGGACCGCCAGGCAAAAGTCCAACCAAAGGAGCGGTTGGCATCAGGTACATTCTCCCGAGAGGAGTAGGTGAGGACGCGTTCCCCGTCGAGGGAACAGTAGGCGTCAGTTCGACCTAGGGTTCCATTTTGGAGGCCCAAAGTCAGAACCAAGACAGCTAAGGCTGTATAAACTAATATTTTATTATTTTATTGTGTTTTAGACTAACCCTGGATGCAGGACCAAAGAAACGAGTGTCTGCAGCTCAGAGAGCCTCAAAGGAACGAGGCAACAGCTGACCAGGGCACCCGGAGTGTCCCGGGCGCCCCGAAGGTAAACACAAAACACAAGAAAGCAAAACAAGCTTCGACTGCTCAACTCCCGGGCGCCCCCGTGCTCCCGGGCGCCCCCACTGCTCCGGGCGCCCCGCATGCTGCGGGCGCCCCCAGCACCAACTGCCGAAGCAGCTCCCTTCGAAGCCAGGAGATGAAACTTTGACTCGGTCAATCCGGGCTCCCCGAGCGCTCCGGGCGCCCCGGTCAAAACTGATCTCGAAGGTAAAGGGATCAGAAGCTGACCGAGAAGTTGTCGGATCAACCGACACGTGGGGGGGCGCCCCCGACGTTCCGGGCGCCCCCAGGCCCTATATAAAGGGCCCTCGACCCCAAGCTTCAAACAACGCTTTCAATCAACGCTTCTACGCTCTTCTGCTCTCGCGCCTCGCTCCGGAAACCTCCCAACTCGAGCCGACGACGTCCCGCTGCTCCGAAAAAGACAACCTACATCGGACGTCGGTAAAAGAAGAGTTTTCTTTTTATTTGTTAAGTTTACTGTGCTATATTTGTAACTCAAAACTGTAAACTATTTTTTGCGCCTCATATAGAATTGCCCAAAGTAAACGATCAACGATCGTGGGCCTTGGAGTAGGAGTCGACCTAGGCTCCGAACCAAGTAAAAAATTACTGTGTTTGCGTTGTGTGTTTTAATTTCCGCTGCATAATTTCTCTATCTGTTAAATCTGAATGATTTCCGATATTCACCCCCCCTCTATCGGTTCTCTCGATCCAACAACTTAGACTTTGGATGATTAAAAATGGGGAGAAGACATGGATTAAGGTGGAGGTTACCTCTTAGGTTTTAATATGTCTTACAATTTTAATGATGTTTAGTGTTAAGTGGAAACTTAACTTGGATTATGATTAGAATTGAAAATGGGAGAAGACATGGATTAAGGGGGAGGTTACCTCTTAGGTTTGCTATGTCTTATGTTTTTCAATTGCTATCTATTACTATTGTTATTGTTGGCTGTTATTTATCTCTAAACATAAACATATTGCCACACATCAAAAAGGGGGAGATTGTTGAGGCAATCGACCCTTAAATGATTGGAAGATCATGGTTTTGATGTGTGTGTGTGAATATGTGTAAGGTTAGAGTGTTATGTTGTATTTGATGTATGTGATTGAGTTTGCAGGACTTGGAGAATCACACATGGTGGACATATCCGAGGGACGAGAGCCGAGGGAGGAGGACTCCAAGGGCAAGCCGGGAAGTGGACTTCAAGGGCACACGTGAAGGGTGGCATGGAGGCAAGCCAAGGGAGGCTTGTGTGCGCATCCGAGGGACGAGTGCCAGAGGAAGATGACTTCAAGAGGCAAGCCAAGGAGTGAACCTGAAGGCACACGTGAAGGACTATGTGGAGATAGGCTGGGAGTGAGTGGGCAGTCGACTGGCCAGAGGGCAGTCGACTGCCAAAACTCACAGAAGGTATTCATCCATCTACCAGTCGACTGGCCCAGAGGCAGTCGACTGGTATACCCCCAAAATCTAGCCATTGGCTAGCAATTAATGTTAGGCCAGTCGACTGCCCCAGGGGTAGTCGACTGGTGCGGGGCTGGACAGACTGCGAGTTTATCCTGTTCTCCTATATAAGGAGGCCTTTTTACACGTGAGCAGTACGGTTCCGTACTATAACGAAGTGATGCTTGTCTGAAAAGTGTTCTCAACTTCTTCTCTCTTATTTTACTACATTCGGTAAAGAGGAAGACCACCACTGTAAAGGTTTCTCCACCTGAAGGAGATTTTTCATAGTGGAAGTGGTGCTCATGCGTGCATCCTTGGATTATCCACCCATCTGGGTGGATACCAAATAAAGTATTATTGTAAGTATTGTTCTTATATTGTCTTTTGCATATTATTGTTTCCGCTGCGCTAACAACCTTGTAGAGATTCTACCGAAAAAGTGCTATTCACCCCCCCTAGCACGCCAAGTCGATCCATCAATCTATCCTTGGCAAATCATCTGTTCTTAATGGTCACCTTATTCAAGGCTCGATAATCTATGGACATTCACATACATCGATCTTTCTATTTAACGAACAACACGGGAGCTCCCTAGGGTGAATGACTAGGGTGGATAAAACCCTTGTCTATTAACTCCTATAATTGTTCTTGTAGTTCCTTCAGTTCTACTGCCGCCATACGATAAGGTGCCTTTGAAATTGGGTTGGTACCTGGTGTGGGATCGATTAGAAATGATAGAGGGGGGGGTGAATATCGTTCGACAAAATTCTTTGGAAATCGTAAGAGTAATTGCAAAGCGGAAAAGAAAAACCAACGCTAACACGTTTGTTTTTACTTGGTTCGAAGTCACGGTCGGCTCCTACTCCAAGGCCCATGGTCCTTGACAATTTACGACGGCCAATTCTATATTTCATCAAAAAATTACAAGTAGAAGTTCGAATATAGAATAAAAGGATTATAGCAATTAAACTAAATTATACCGACGACCGGAAGATCGGAGTGTCGCAGCCGCGGGTCATCGTTGGTGCTTGAATCTTGAGCACAGGGCATTTCGGAGTAGAGTGCGCCGAAGAATGCATTGGAAAAATGCTGTCCTAAACCCTAGGGGTGAACCCCTATTTATACTCGTAGCTGTTAGTATTGTGAGAGAAGTGTCCTAAGGCAATCGCCTTATGATTGTAATCATTTAATTTTATAAATGAATATTCACTATTTGAGTATACATGTTTGTGTATTTGATTGAGATCTTAAACTCATTTACTGAATGTCCGCAATACAATTCACAGCATGAGAGAATTTGTGATGAATTCACAACTAGTGATTATCTCTACATGTGCAATTGTGAAGTATTGAAATTGTCCCTAGTCGATGAATTGATAAATACGGACACTGTCAATTCTGTTGAGACTAGCATGGGTTATTCTCTAATCAGCTGATTCTCACTGGCTGGAGACATTGGGATATCTGGAGATAAACATGAATGCTAGTTAAGGGAACTAGTTCATTGGAGTGACTGGCTGTAGAACATCATATGGTAATCTACATATAGAAATGTCAAAGAAGTTCTTACTGCAGCTTAAGTGCGATGTTCCTTTGACTTTCGGTGTTCAAGTCATCTTGGTCATGGAGACTTATACTTTGACATCTTAAGCAAGCATCTCCAAGGAGGTGTGGACCCAAGATGGTTGGGTATAAGCCGAAGTGCCCGAAGATGTTTGAACAGCCTACAAAGGATTCACCACTCCTTGCGAGGAGATGTATACCCAAGGCCTATCGTCGGATTGTTACTCGAAGCCTCTGGCCAGAGCATGACATGTTCAGAGTATGAATCTCTTAAAGACATGAGAGTAATTAGAATCCGTTGACGAGAAAGACATTACTTGGGCTAGGTGTGACGTAGTCATCCTAGTGGGGATTGACACACATAGACCATGTCCTGAACCAGGTGGGTATAAGATGGTGAAGGAAATGGGGCATGATTTATTAGAGCTGCTGAAGGGTTTCAGAATAATTTCTGAGGTCAACCGTTGATCTTTCGATTAATTGGGGATCATGATGTACTACTAGGTGCCACTCATGATCGTTCTATAATTAGTTAATTATAGACGACCAACATAAATCGAACACCTATTTAGTCATACGCACTACGAGTAATCCGAGGGATTTAAAACGAGTTGAAAATTAGATTTTTTGATCAAGAGAGATAAGTCGAATCTGAATTTTTCAGAGACACATCGGAAGCATAAAATGGCTAAGTCTTTTGAAGACTTATTGAACGAATTAAATGAGTTTAATTGGTGAAGTCGGGGCTTGGGTTTGACCGGCCAAAGAGGGTCCCCACCCTCTTTGTTTGGCCGGCCAAATTAAAAGGGGGATAACTGAATTTTTGGTTCAAATTATAAAATAAACCGCACCTGGTTTGTTTTATAAAATTATGGATAAAGAAATTTATATAAAGAAATTTATATAAAGAAATTTGTATAAAGAGATTTATTTTTCATGGAAATTAAAATAAACCTTGGATTGGTTTATTTTATTTTATAAAATCAATAACGGATTGATTTACCATGATAAAGAAAATTTATATAAAGAAATTTCTTTCCATAATAAAAGGGGAGACATGGTTGTTTTTATTATAAATTAAGTTATAATAAAAACTTGGCATAACGGAATAATTCATAGAAAAATTTATAAGATAAATTTCTTATGAAAAATATATTCCGTTAAGAGGAGACTTGGCGATTAAGAGGCTACTATATAAAGGTACCAAGGCAAGGCTTGGAAATTAATTCAAGAGATCAAGGATTCTTGCCTAGCCTCTCTCCCTCTCCCTCCTCTAGTGGCGCCGGCCCTAGAGGCCCTCCTTTTGGTTGTCGTGAGCTTCCACCATCAAGAAGAGGCCGAAGAAGAAGAAGAAGCGGGCGCGACTCCTTCCTTCCTCCCGAAATCTTGATTCCGTTCTTCGTTTGGTGGTTAGTAGTCTTTCCATCTCTCTCTTGGTATTCGTGTCATGCCTTTGGAGAATCTAGTAGTTCTTGTCGGCACGAAACTCGTGGCTTTGCGAAGTCATCCCGAAGAAAACTCGGCGTGGACGCGAATAGAGGTGGAGCTTCCAAGGGACGCTACGGTTGGATCTCGTCCCTTTCTACGAGTTACGCGAGGTATTAAGTAAATTAGTTTACTTTTTACAAAATTTTAAATGTATGATCATGTCTCCACAACATAAGGTTGCATGCTAGATACGTGGTCAAAATAATTTGAGAAATTATTTATGCTAAACCTTCCGCTGCACGTAATTAAATTTTAAAATTACGAACCCGTATCCATGTCAACATGCACCCGGTCCCAACAGTGGTATCAGAGCCAATTAGTGTTCGACATAATCATATAATTGTTTTGTGGAAAACTTTGTCATGATCTCAATTTTGGAAAATTTTCCAATTATGGAAACTTTCGAATTATGATAAATTTTAGATTTAGGAATTTCAAAGTTTGGAAATCCTCATGAAATTTCGCAAACTTTTGAAATATCCTAATTTCTGAAATTTTATGATAATTGTGAAAACTTCCCATTTTTGGAAACTTTCCAATTTTGGAAATTTCCTATTTTGGAAAATTTCCAATTTTGGAAATATGTAAGTTTTTTTTGTACCAGAAACTTACAATTATTCTGAAAACCTATTATGAAATCTCGCAATTTTGGGCACTTTCTTTCAAAGAAAGTCTAGACAAATTTATGGATCATTAATTGACAATTAAATTCGAATTGGTTTTAAATTATCATCAAAATTCTTTATTTTCGATTAAGCCTCGGGGAGCCGTCCAATTTAAAGTTAGTTGTTGTAATTTAAATTCCTAATTTTGAATAAAATTGTCATGTTTAATTTGGTTATGCCTCGGGTAGCGGACCAAATTAGATTTACAATAAATTCCTTTTTTTGGGTATCTGAGCCTTGGGGAGCCACCCAAAGAAAATATTTTGTTATAATTAATAAATCCATAAATAAAATATGTAATCAAATCTTGGATATTTTGAGGTGATTCTCAAACGATAATTTCCTTATTTTATTTATGAGGTGATGCTCTTACATATTGTTGTCTCCAAAATTAATTAGGAAAATGGTTTCCTATAGAGTTTTCTTAAATAAGATTTTCATGAAAATAATATGTGGTTGAATTAAGGGAATCTGTCTCTTAATTTAATAAGATTTGATTTAGAGAAATCAAAGTCTTAAACATATTATTTCCGAAATTGATTATGACAATTTAGGAAATTGTTTCCCAAAACAATTCCTTGAATAAAGTATGAAATTAGAATTAGGAAATCCGATTCCTAATTCAATTAATGAGACTTGATAAATTAAGTCACATACATACTTTATTAAGGAAATCGTTAGTACATGACATAATTATATGTCATGAATGTGCTTAGAAAGAAAAGGATGAGACCCAAAACCCCTTACAAAATATTAAGGCCAACACATTCCATTAATATGGTTAGAACCGGAGTTTTGTTTCTCGTTTGGGTTGATGGACACATCCATGCCCGGCTTGAACCTCGACATGTTCAAACCACGGAATTAGTTTATGATTATTATAGTTGGAGTCAGAGGTCAATCCTTAGTTTTGGTTGTTGGACACATCCAAGCCTGACTAAACGGTTGAATGAGCTCCAACCATATTAAAACTATTTCTTGATTAATGGGTCAGCCTTAATCTTGGAGCATCGATTTGTTGTGCCACAGCCAAGGTTGATGTAAAGAGAGGTGCAGTTGGGTGCTATGTATATTGTTGCATACTTGTTAATGAGTTAACAACCCAATGATTTATGCAAACATTCAATTAGTTGATAGCATAAAATAATTACATATATGTGATATGGAATCGGTATAATTACCTACCTTCATAGCTAAGAATAACTTGATGGCCACAGCCATGGTTGTTCTTATCGATGGTTGGATATCAACCTATTTGGAGATGATCCTACGATCTCCCGATTTGATAAAAAGTGTTATTCAATTTGAAAAATAAATAGGATTTAATTAATGTATGTTGATGCATTCTTTATCATTCTTCTCACATAATCTCAATTTGTATTTCTAGGATAATCACTTGATCACGTCTTCTCTGAATTTACGTTCCATTTTGGACACCAATAAGCTGACTGGGCCAAACTTCATGGACTGGCTTGGAAACCTGAGGAGAGTCCTCAAGGCAGAAAAGCTTGCTTATGTCCTTGAAGAACAACTTCCCAACCGTCCTCCTGAAGATGCAACTCCAGACCAATTTCCTGAGTTGCTCAACCTGCTGAAGACTATAGAGCCTTCTGTAAAGCAGGATCAGAAAACGATACTGTTAGTTGGTTCCTCAAAGAAAGGTTCTAAGAGGAAGCCCAAAGAACAAAATAAGGGAAGGAAGAAAAAGGCCAAAAAGACTGAAAAGGCACCAAAAGGCACTTGCCATCACTGTGGCAAGAAGGGCCACTGGCGAAGAAACTGCAAGGTTTATCTTGAGTCCTTGAAGAGGAAGGCATCCGATGCCCCATCCTCTTCAGGTATTTTCGTTATTGAATGTCACTCTATTTCCTCGTACACCTAGGTCCTGGATACTGGGTGTAGCTCACATATATGTAATGACATAAAGGGGCTAAGGAATAGAAAAAGACTCGTCAAGGGAGAAGCGAATTTGCGAGTTGGAAATGGAGCAAAGATTGCTGCTGTTTCCATCGGAACATATTTGCTAAAGCTCCTTGCTGGACTTGTCTTAGAATTGGATAATTGTTATTTTGTTCCTTCGTTAATAAAGAACATTGTATCTATTTCATGCTTGAATGAAAAGGGTTATCATTTAACTTTTAGTAACAATTATTGTTACATAACTTTAAATGGTGTTCATTATGGGACGGAAACTTTATACAATGGTATCTACACGTTAGATTTATCCGGTGACGTTTTCAATATCGAAGTTAGCAACAAACGTGCTCGAATAGATAATCAAATAGACTCCTATACGTGGCATTGTCGTCTTGGCCATATAAGTAAGAAACGCATGACCAAATTACACCGATGTGGAATTCTGGAATCATTTGAACCCGGTTCATTTGATACATGCGAATCATGCTTAAAAGGCAAGATGGACAAATTACCCTTTTCCGGAAAAGGTAATCCAGTGGGAGAATTGCTTGGTCTAATACATACTGATGTATGAGGACCAATGTCAACTCCTGCACAAGGAGGCTATAGCTACTTCATTACCTTTATCGATGATCACTCACGATTCGGGTATGTGTTCTTGATGAAACACAAATCTGAAGCTTTTGAGAAATTCAAAGAGTTCAGAAATGAAGTAGAGAAACAGCTTGGCAAAAGAATTAGATACTTCGATCCGATCGGGGTGGTGAATACTTAAGTCAAGAGTTTCAAGATTATCTTAGGGACAATGGGATATTGTCTCAATGGACTCCGCCATATACACCACAGCATAATGGTGTATCTGAGAGGCGTAACCGAACCTTGATGGACATGGTTAGATCCATGATGAATCATGCAACACTTCCAAAATCCTTTTGGGGCTATGCATTTAAGACAGCTGTTTACCTGCTAAACAGAGTCCCGACCAAGGTAGTCTCTACTACTCCATACGAGACGTGGAATAGTAAGAAACCTCACTTAACTCACCTTAAGATATGGGGTTGTCCTGCTTATGTGAAACAGACTGTATCAGATATATTGGATGGTAAGTCTGATAAATGTCTATTTATTGGATACCCTAAGGAAACAAAGGGTTACCAATTCTATCATCCCTTGGAACAAAAGATGTTTGTTTCAAGGCATGCTGTATTTCTGGAAAAAGAATTTCTTTTACAAGAAAACAATGGGAGTGGCATTGAACTTGATGAAGGTCAAGAAACTCCAATAGACATTAAAGAGACACCTAGTCTAGACCCACAACCAATAACTCATAAAGATGAGCTATCAGTTGAACCTAAAACAACACCACCTCTTCGTAGGTCTAATAGGACACGCAATATTCCAGAGAGATACGGATTTCTCATGAGCGAATCGAACGACGTGTTACTCATAAGTGATGACGAACCTATCAGTTATGAAGATGTTCTGAAAAGTTCAGAAAGGGACAAATGACTTGAAGCCATGAAGTCAGAAATGGATTCCATGTACGAAAATCAAGTATGGGACTTGGTTAACCCACCTAAAGGGATTAAACCCATAGGGTGCAAGTGGGTTTTCAAGAAGAAAACCGACATGGAAGGTAATGTTGTTACCTTTAAGGCTAGATTAGTGGCAAAAGGATATCGTCAGAAACAAGGAATTGATTATGACGAAACCTATTCGCCAGTAGCTATGCTTAAATCCATTCGGATGCTCCTAGCCATAGCAGCTCATTATGATTATGAGATATGGCAAATGGATGTGAAAATAACTTTCCTTAATGAAAACCTGCTTGAGGATGAATATATGATACAACCTGAAGGTTTCACATCGGTTGATAAAACCAAAATATGCAAGCTTCGACGATCCATATATGGACTGAAGTAAGCATCCAGGAGCTGGAACATCCGTTTTGATGAGACAATCAAAGAGATTGATTTCTCACAAAATCCTGACGAACCTTGTGTATACAAGAAGGTTAGTGGGAGTGCAATCGTTTTCCTAGTATTATATGTCGATGACATATTACTTATAGGAAATGATATATCAGTCTTACCGTCGGTTAAAATTTGGTTGTCCAAAACTTTCTCCATGAAAGACCTGGGAGAAGCAACCTATATCCTTGGGATTAGAATCTATAGAGATAGATCAAAACGGTTGCTTGGTCTTTCGCAGTCTACATATATAGACCGAGTGCTAAAAAGGTTTAGCATGTCGGAATCCAAGAAAGGTTACCTTCCCATCAGGCATGGGATCAACCTTTCGAAGTCTATATGTCCGCACACAGAAGACGAGAGGATTTGCATGAATAAGATTCCTTATGCATCCGCGATAGGATCTATCATGTACGCTATGTTATGTACTAGGCCCGATGTATCGTATGCTCTGAGCGTCACAAGCAGATACCAGTCTGATCCAGGAATGGATCATTGGGCGGCTGTCAAAACAATCCTTAAGTACTTAAGTTGAACTAAGGATGTGTTCCTAATATATGGAGAAGGAGATATGGTAATACGTGGGTATACAGATGCCAGTTTCTAGACAGATAAGGATGACTCCAAATCTCAGTCTGGATACGTATTTACTTTGAATGGAGGCGCAATAAGTTGGAAGAGTTCCAAGCAAGACACCGTAGCGGATTCTACCACAGAAGCGGAATATATTGCAGCTTCGGAAGCAGCAAAGGAAGCAGTTTGGATCAAGAAGTCTGTCTCAGAACTTGGTGTGGTTCCAACCATTGATGAAGCAATACCGGTTTATTGCCAGAACAATGGAGCTATTGCACAAGCAAAGGAACCAAGGTCTCATCAGCGATCCAAACATGTGCTTCACCGCTATCATCTGATCAGAGAGATTATAAGTAGGAATGATATACAAATTGAGAAAATTTCCACTGAAAGGAATTTAGCGGATCCTTTAACTAAGGCCTTGCCTCAAAGCAAGTTTGAGGGTCATGTTAGAGCTTGTGGTATTGGATACCGTAGCAATTGGCATTAGGCCAAGTGGGAGTTTGTTAGTATTGTGAGAGAAGTGTCCTAAGGCAATCGCCTTACGATTGTAATCATTTAATTTTATAAATGAATATTCACTATTTGAGTATACATGTTTGTGTATTTGATTGAGATCTTAAACTCATCTACTGAATGTCCGCAATACAATTCACAGCATGAGAGAATTTGTGATGAATTCACAACTAGTGATTATCTTTACATGTGCATTTGTGAAGTATTGAAATTGTCCCTAGTCGATGAATTGATAAATACGGACACTGTCAATTCTGTTGAGACTAGCATGGGTTATTTGTTGGGTTTTTCGGGCCGCGAAAACCGCCTTTTCGCGTCGCAGAAACCCCGAGAACCCAAAGCCATGGATCTCGTGCAAAGAAAAATTCCGAAATAAAAATTCACGTATTCATTTCATGCTCAAAACTCGATCTACTCCTAGATCTAAAGAGGGATAAACCATTTTACCTTTGGTGCGTGCCCTGCTTAATCCCACTCGCTCCTTTTGGATGTCGGATCTCTAGGACGTCAAGTGCCGTCCCTCTAGAAGTATCCACGCGAACAAAGTGGATGGAGAAAACCCTTTAGGTGTGCTAGCACCTTTCAAGGGTTCGGCCAAGAGGAGAAGAAGAAGAAGAGCTCCAACACTTGGAGGAGGAAGAAGAGAAGACCCACCTTTTTAAAAAATGGAACCAAAACTTGGTTTATTTCTCTCTTTGTGGCCAGCCACTTAATGGGCATTAATGGCCATTAAGTGGCCTGCCATAACCCCCTTTCAATTTGAATTCAAATTCAAATGGGGGGTTACAACCTTTGGAGATGATGTGGAGTATCATCATTGGTCAAATACCAAGCCAAGTCATCACTTGGTCAAGTCAAGGTGAGGTGGCCTTTTGGTCAAGTCAAACTTGACCATTAATCTTCCTTGATGAGGTGGCATCCACACTTAATGCTCTTGATGATGTGGAGCATCATCAATGGTTGGCTCCATGCCAATTCATCACCATGATGTGGCATTAAGTCAAGTCTAACTTGAGGTGGATTTGGGTCAAGTCAAACTTGCCTTTTATGGACTTTCCATATTTAGTCAAGTCAAACTTGACTCCATTTCTTCTCCCATGTCAAGTCTAACTTGAAGTGGAACCAAGTCAAGTCAAACTTGATTTGGATTTGGGTCAAGTCAAACTTGCCTTTTATGGACTTTCCATATTTAGCCAAGTCAAACTTGACTTCATTTTGTTCTCCATCTATTTGTTCTTTGTGTGTGACCCTATAGGTTCTTGTAACGTTGGCAATGCTTCTAACCTCTTAGAAACATAAGCAATGAGCGGTATCTAGCAACACATCATTGCTACCCAAGTTACAAGAATGTTGAGATCCAACATCACCAATGTGACTACTAATTATGACTTTCATAATATGTGACAATGTCCTTCTATCATCGATATCTAGATTGATCTTCTATGAAGCATAGACTGTGTCATCCTCCAATCAATCTATGTGTCTTGAACTCCAAGTAAACTCACTATAATCAAATAAGCTCAATATCTCATATTGCCTTATTTGGGCATGACCATGCACTTAGTGATCTCACTCTATCAAGACTATGATATCTCTCCCGTCATATAGGAGGGATAGATCCCATCTACATCACTCACATCCCTCCGCATAATTTGTTACATACCCAGTAATCGCCTTTATAGTCCACCCAGTTACGGGTGACGTTTGACGAAACCAAAGTACATAACTCCTTATGTAGGGAACTATGGTGACTTCAGGTCTAAGGACTAATAGTCATACTAATAGTCACATGAGAAAGTATATGACACTCATATAACGATCCATGATACTTTCTCATGGTGGGTCATTCAGTATACATTCTCCAATGCATACTCATGTGTCAACTTGATATCTCATATCCATGACTTGTGAGATCAAGTTATCGTGTTGACCTACATGCTAGTCTCTATGCATTAACATTGTCCCTGAATGTTAATACTTGACTAGGAATAATTAAGAGTAGTGTTCTCAATATCATCTCACTATCGATTCAACCAATCGATTGATATAGATATGAACCTACTACGAAGGACGTTATTACACTTAGTTATTTGGCACCAATACAAGTAAGTATAATAACCATAATCAAATGCCTTTATATATATATATGAAATATGATACAATGAGTCCATACAACAACCATCACATGATTGGCTCTACGGCTCTCACTAACATTATTCTCTAATCAGCTGATTCTCACTGGCTAGAGACATTGGGATGTTCGGAGATAAACATGAATGCTAGTTAAGGGAACTAGTTCATTGGAGTGACTGGCTGTAGAACTTCATATGGTAATCTACATATAGAAATGTCAATGAAGTTCTTACTGCAGCTTAAGTGCGATGTTCCTTTGACTTGCGGTGTTCAAGTCATCTTGGTCATGGAGACTTATACTTTGACATCTTAAGCAAGCATTTCCAAGGAGGTGTGGACCCAGGATGGTTGGGTATAAGCCGAAGTGCCCGAAGATGTTTGAACAGCCTACAAAGGATTCACCACTCCTTGCGAGGAGATGTATACCCAAGGCCTATCGTCAGATTGTTACTCGAAGCCTCTGGCCAGAGCATGACATGTTCAGAGTATGAATCTCTTAAAGCCATGAGAGTAATTAGAATCCGTTGACGAGAAAGACATTACTTGGGCAATGTGTGACGTAGTCAGCCTAGTGGGGACTGACACACATAGACCATGTCCTGAACCAAGTGGGTATAAGATGGTGAAGGGAATGTGGCATGATTCATTAGAGCTGCTGAAGGATTTCAGAATAATTTCTGAGGTCAACCGTTGATCTTTCGATTAATTGGGGATCATGATATACTACTAGGTGCCACTCATGATCGTTCTATAATTAGTTAATTATAGATGGCCAACATAAATCGAAAGCCTATTTAGTCACACGCACTACGAGTAATCCGAGGGATTTAAAATGAGTTGAAAATTAGATTTTCCAATCAAGAGAGATAAGTCGAATCTGAATTTTTCAGAGACACATCGGAAGCATAAAATGGCTAAGTCTTTTGAAGACTTATTGAACGAATTAAATGAGTTTAATTCGTAAAGTGGGGGCTTGGGTTTGTCCGGCCAAAGAGGGTCCCCACCCTCTTTGTTTGGCCGGCCAAATTAAAAGGGGGAGAACCGAATTTTTTGGTTCAAATTATAAAATAAACCGCACGTGGTTTGTTTTATAAATAAATAAATTATGGATAAAGAAATTTATATAAAGAAATTTATATAAAGAGATTTATTTTTCATGGAAATTAAAATAAACCTTGGATTGGTTTATTTTATTTTATAAAATCAATAACAGATTGATTTACCATGATAAAGAAAATTTATATAAAGAAATTTCTTTCCATAATAAAAGGGGAGACATGGTTGTTTTTATTATAAATTAAGTTATAATAAAAACTTGGTATAACGGAATAATTCATAGAAAAATTTATAAGATAAATTTCTTATGAAAAATTTATTCCGTTAAGAGGAGACTTGGCGATTAAGAGGCTACTATATAAAGGTACCAAGGCAAGGCTTGGAAATTAAATCAAGAGATTAAGGATTCTTGCCTAGCCTCTCTCCCTCTCCTTCTCTCCCTCTCCCTCCTCTAGTGGCGCCGGCCCTAGAGGCCCTCCTTTTGGTTGCCGTGAGCTTCCACCACCAAGAAGAGGCCGAAGAAGAAGAAGAAGCGGGCGCGACTCCTTCCTTCCTCCCGAAATCTTGATTCCGTTCTTCGTTTGGTGGTTAGTCTTTCCATCTCTCTCTTGGTATTCTTGTCGTGCCTTTGGAGAATCTAGTAGTTCTTGTCGGCACGAAACTCGTGGCTTTGCGAAGTCATCCCGAAGAAAACTCGGCGTGGACACGAATAGAGGTGGAGCTTCCAAGGGACGCTACCGTTGGATCTCATCCCTTTCTACGAGTTACGCGAGGTATTAAGTAAATTAGTTTACTTTTTGCAAAATTTTAAATGTATGATCATGTCTCCACAACATAAGGTTGCATGCTAGATACGTGGTTAAAATAATTTGAGAAATTATTTATGCTAAACCTTCCGCTGCACGTAATTAAATTTTAAAATTACGAACTCGTATCCATGTCAACATGCACCCGGTCCCAACATTAGCTAGGGTGCATGTGTTGAAGGGGGCGCCTGACTCGTGGCCATTGCTGCGCAAAACTCAATCCGCAGACTCGACCAGTGCTTATCCCCTCAACCAGGGCGCCTGAGCTAAGTGGGGTGCCTGTGTTAACACAGGCGCCTCATATGCAGTCTTGAGGCTTTGCTTCGAAGTGCCTGGATTTTCCCCTTTGTCTGGGGCACCTGACTCAACACAGGCGCCTAGCCCAGTAGGGCGCCTCACACCATTGAGGCACTTGGGAGAAAAAATTTTCATTCCTTCATTCATGCAACCAGGGTTAGTTCCAAAACACAAGAAACATATAAATAGTATAGATTTCATCATGATTTATAGCCTGAGCTGTCTTGGTTCTGACTTTGGGCTTCCCAAATGGATCCCTAGGTCGAATCGATGCCTACTGTTCCCTCCACGGGGAACGCGTCCTCACCTACTCCTCTCAGGAGATTTTACCTGTTTGCCAACCAGCTCCTCTGGTTGGACTTTTGCCCAACTTCACTCACCAGGTGTTAGTGCCCAGCTTCACTCACCAGGTCTTCGGTGCCCAGTCCCCGACCAGGTCTTAGTGCCTAGCTTCACCCACCAAGTCTTAGTGCCCACCTTCACTCACCAGGTCTTAGTGCCCAATTCATAGAACTAGGACTTAGTGCCTAGTGTACTTAGGACTTTTCTTGCATACTTGATCAACCTTGTTAGATCACAATACACCTTAACTTCTGAACCCTTTGCCATTATCAAAACACAGGTTTGACTTTGGTGCTTCCGGCACCAACAATCTCCCCCTTTTTGATTTATGGCAACATGGTTCAAAAAGTTAAGAAAAACATTTTATAGCACATCTAACAAGCAAGATTATCTTAAAAAAAACTTAAAACAATTTTCAATTATCTCCCCCTGAAATAAACATTCTCCCCTCAAACAAGCATTCAGTTTTTGTAAAACTTCTAAGTGCTTTTGAGTGTGACTAAGTGTTTTGCAAAAACATTTTTACCAAAAAAACTTTTTACTTTAGACAATTTTTACTTAGACAAGTTTTGCAAGCCTAAATTTTGGTTTAAAAAAAAACTTTTACTTACAAGGCTTTGCAAAAAGAATTTTACTAAAAAAATTTTTAAAATTTTTTCAATTTTTGCACACTTTGAAAGATTTCTCTTAAGAACAGTTTGTGCAAAAAAAAAAAATTTACTTGAAACACAAACTCTTTAAGGAATTTTTTAAACAAGTTTTCGCAAAGATTTGTTTTCTAAGATAAACTTTACTTAGAAACATTTGCCAAAAATTTCAAAAGGTTTTTGCTCAGACAAACTTTGTTTACTAAAGAAAATTTTACTTGAAAAAAAAAAATGCTCTTCAAAAACTTAGAAATTTTTGAAAGCTCTTAGAAATGCTTAGAAGAAAATTTTGAAGTACTTAAAAAATTTGAAGCACTTAGACAAAAATTTTGAAGCACTTAGAAAAAATTTTTGAAGAACATAGAATTTTTTTTTAAAATTTTGAAGCACTTAGGCATTTTACTTTACTTTTTGAAGCACAGGGAACAAAAATTTTAAAAAACATTTTCTATCTCTTTTCTCCTTTCTCTCCCCCTTTGCCATATATAAAATAAATGATAATAACTATTGCAAGTTAATTTTAAATTAGAGCTAGTTACAAAATTGGAAGTCCGTATTGAACCAACTCTAGTGAAGTCAAGCAAAACAAACCAATTAATCTGACTCCGTTCGAGTCCTGTCTAAGCCAGTTAGCTACTTACTAACTGATATAAAACAATAGTTTTCGCTAGGGTTAGTCAAATTAAGTGATCTGATCAAGATAGATTTGCTAAGCTTGAACACTTAACTTGATTGCTGTTCAATTTGTATTTATCGCCCCAATTACTGCAGATGTGTTAGTGATATGAGAAAAGTGTCCTAAGGCAATCGCCTTACTATTGTAATCATTTATTTTAATAAATGAATATTCACTATTTGAGTATACATGTTTATGTATTTGATTGAGATCTTAAACTCATTTACTAAATGCCCGCAATACAATTCACAGCATGAGAGAATTTGTGATGAATTCACAACTAGTGATTATCTTTACATGTGCAATTGTGAAGTATTGAAATTGTCCCTAGTGGATGAATTGATAAATACGGACACTATCAATTCTATTGAGACTAGCATGGGTTATTCTCTAATCAGCTGATTCTCACTGACTGGTGACATTGGGATGTTCGGAGACAAACATGAATGCTAGTTAAGGGAACTAGTTCATTGGAGTGACTGACTGTAAAACTTCATATGGTAGTCTATATATAGATATGTCAATGAAGTTCTTACTGCAGCTTAAGTGTGATGTTCCATTGACTTGCGGTGTTCAAGTCATCTTGGTCATGGAGACTTATAATTTGACATCTTAAGCAAGCATCTCCAAGGAGGTGTGGACCCAGGATGATTGGGTATAAGCCGAAGTGCCCGAAGATGTTTGAACAGTGTATAAAGGATTCACCACTCCTTGCGAGGAGATGTATACCCAAGGCCTATCGTCGGATTGTTACTCGAAGCCTCTGGCCAAAGCATGACATGTTCAGAGTATGAATCTCTTAGATACATGAGAGTAATTAGAATCCGTAGGACGAGAAAATGTTACTTGGGCTAGGTGTGACGTAGGCAGCCTAGTGGGGACTGACACACATAGACCATGTCCTGAACCAAGTGGGTATAAGATGGTGAAGGGAATGGGGCACGATACATTATAGCTGCTGAAGGGTTTCAGAATAGTTTCTGAGGTCAACCGTTGATCTTTCGATTAATTGGGGATCATGATGTACTACTAGTTGCCACTCATGATCGTTCTATAATTGATTAATTATAGACGGCCAACATAAATCGAAAGCCTATTTAGTCACACGCACTACGAGTAATCCGAGGGATTTAAAACGAGTTGAAAATTGGATTTTCCAATCAAGAGAGATTTGGTTTGGTTGAGCTAAACGATAAGTCGAATCTGAATTTATCAGAGATGCATCGGAAGCGTAAAATGGCTAAGTCTTTTGAAGACTTAATAGATGAATTAAATGAGTTTAATTCATTGGAGCGTGGCTTGGATGGGCCGGCCAAAGGGGGTCTCCATCCTCTTTGCTTGGCTGCCACAACAAAGGGAGACAACCAAGTTTTTGGTTCAATTTATAAAATAAACCAATTGTGTGGTTTGTTTTATAAAATTATGGATGATATAAATTTTTATATAATAAACCAAGGTTTGGTTTATTTTTCATGGAAATTAAAATGAACCATGGATTGGTTTATTTTATTTTATAAAATCAATCATGGATTGATTTACCATGATAATAAAATTTATTCCATAAGAAAAAAGGAGACTTGGTTGGATTTTTATCATGAATTAAAAATGATAAAACTTGGCATGATGGAATAAGTCATAGAAAATTTATTCCATAAGAAAAAAGAGACTTGGCGGTTGAGAGACCACTATATAATGGACCCAAGGCAAGGCTTGGAAATTAATCGAAGTATTCTTGCCTGGGCTCTCTCCCTCTCCTCCCTTCTTTCTCTTGGCCGACCATAAGGCTCTTCTCCCTTCTTCTTGCCGTGAGCACAAGGAGAAGCACTGAGGTGACAAAGTTCTTCCGTTGGGACGATCTTCCTCTCCGGCCATTATCACCTTGGGATTGGGCGCAAGTGTTCTTCCTCCTTCTCGCCGGAATTGTGATTCCGGCCAACCTTGGTAGTGAGTTTTTCCGATGTGATTACTTCTCTCTTGGTTTTCTTGTCACGTTCTCGGAGAATCTAGTAGTTCTCGAGATCACGAAACTCGTGGCTTTGTGAAGTCATCCCGAAGATACTTGGCGTGGACGCAAATAGAGGCGGAGCTTCTGAGGGGCGCTTACGGTTGGATCTCGTCTCTTCCTTCGAGTTACGCGAGGTAAAACGTAAATTAGTTTAAGTTTCTGCAAAATTTTAAATATATGATCATGTCTACACAAGATAAAGTTGCATGTTTAGATATGTGGTTAAATAATTTGAGAAATTATATATGATAAACCTTCCGCTGCACGTAATTAATTTTAAAATTACGAACCCGCATCCATGTCAACATTCACCCGGACCCAACAGTGGTATTAGAGCTGGTTAGTGTTCGACATAATCATATAATTGTTTTTGCGGAAAACTTTGTCATGATCTTAATTTTGGAAAATTTTCTAATTATGGAAACTTTCCAATTATGGTAAATTTCCGATTTAGGATTTTCAAGGTTTGGAAATCCTCATGAAATTTCGCAAACTTTTGAAATACCTCTGTTTCTGAAATTTTATGATAATTGTGAAAACATTCCAATTTTGGAAATTTCCTATTTTGGAAAATTTTTAATTTTGGAAATACGTAAGTTTTCTTTATACCATAAACATACAATTATTCTGAAAACCTTTTATTTTTGGAAACTTTCCATTTATGGAAAGCTCGCAATTTTGGGCACTTTCTTTCAAGAAAGTCTAAACAAATTATGGAAATATTAATTGGCGTTTAAATTCATAATTGAAAATTAAATTATTTATAAAATTCTTTATTTTGGATTGAGCCTGGGGAGCCGTCCAATTTAAAGTTAGTTGTTATAATTAAATTTCCTAAATTGAATTTAAACTGTCAAATGTTTAATTTGGATTGAGTCTCGGGGAGCCGTCCAAATTAAGTTATTGATATTAATTTTCCATAAATAAAATATGTGATCAAATCTTGAAAATTTTGAGGTGATTCTCAAACGATAATTTCCTTATTTGATTTATGAGGTGATGCTCTTACATATTATTGTCTTCAAAATTAATTAGGAAAATTGTTTCCTATAGAGTATATTTTCTTAAATAAGATTTTCATAAAAATAATATCTGGTTGAATTAAAGGAATCTGTCTCTTAATTTAATAAGATTTGATTTAGAGAAATCAAAGTCTTAAACATATTATTTCCGAAATTGATTATGATAATTTAGGAAATTGTTTCCCAAAACAATTCCTTGAATAAAGTATGAAATTAGAATTAGGAAACCCGGTTCCTAATTCAATTAATGAGACTTGATAAATTAAGCCACATACATACTTTATTAAGGAAATCGTTAGTACGTGACATAATTATATGTCATGAATGTGCTTAAAAGAAAAAGATAAGACCCAAAACCCCTTACAAAATATTAAGGCCAACACCTTCCATTAATATGGTTAGAACCGGAGTTTTGTTTCTCGTTTGGGTTGATGGACACATCCATGCCCGGCTTGAACCTCAACATGTTCAAACCATGGAATTAGTTTATGATTAATATAGTTGGAGTCAGAGGTCAATCCTTAGTTTTGGTTGTTGGACACATCCAAGCCTGACTAAACGATTAATGAGCTCCAACCATATTAAAACTATTTCTTGATTAATGGGTCAGTCTTAAGCTTGGAGCATCGATTTGTTGTGCCACAGCCAAGGTCGATGTAAAGAGAGGTGCAGTTGGGTGCTATGTACATTGTTGCATACTTGTTAATGAGTTAACAACCCAATGATATATGCAAACATTCAATTAGTTGATAGCATAATGTGATAGTTACATATGTGTAATATATAATCGGTATAATTACCTACCTTCATAGCTAAGAATAACTTGATGGACTCCAGCCATGATTGTTCTTATCTATGGTTGGATATCAACCTATTTGAGATGTTCCTACGATCTCCCGAATTGATAAAAAGGGTTATTCAATTTGAAAAATAAATAGGATTTAATTAATGTATATTGATGCATTCTTTATCATTCTCATCACATAACCTCAATTTGTATTTCCAGGATAATCACTTGATCATGTCTTCTCTGAATTTGCATTCTATTTTGGACACCAATAAGTTAACTAAGGCCAAAAGGATTGAAAAGGCACCAAAAGGCACTTGCCATCACTGCGGCAAGGAGGGCCACTGGCGAACAAACTGCAAGGTTTATCTTGAGTCCTTGAAGAAGAAGGCATCCGATGTCCCATCCTCTTCAGGCATATTCGTTATTGAATGCCAGTCTATTTCCTCGTACACCTGGGTACTTGATATTGGGTGTAGCTCACATATATGTAATGACATACACGGGCTGAGGAATAGAAGAAGACTCGTCATGGGAGAAGCGAATTTGCGAGTTGGAAATGGAGCAAAGATTGCTGCTATTACCATCGGAACATATTTGCTAAAGATCCCTACTGGACTTGTCTTAGAATTGGATAATTGTTATTTTGTTCCTTCGTTAATAAAGAACATTGTATCTATTTCATGCTTGAATGAAAAGGGTTACCATTTAACTTTTAGTAACAATTGCTGTTACATAACTTTAAATGGTGTTCTTTATGGGACCGGAACTTTATGCAATGGTATCTACACGTTAGATTTATCCGGTGACATTTTCAATATCGAAGTTAGCAACAAACGTGCTCGAATAGATAATCAAATAGACTCCTATACGTGGCATTGTCGTCTTGGCCATGTAAGCAAGAAACACATGACCAAATTACACCGATGTGGAATTCTGGAATCATTTGAACCTGGTTCATTTGATACATGCGAATCATGCTTAAAAGGCAAGATGACCAAATTACCCTTTTCCGAAAAAGATAAACCAGTGGGAGAATTGCTTGGTCTAATACATACTTATGTATGTGGACAAATGTCAACTCTTGCACAAGGAGGCTATAGCAACTTCATTACCTTTATCGATGATCACTCATGATTCGGGTATGTGTTCTTAATGAAACACAAATCTGAAGCTTTTGAGAAATTCAAAGAGTTCAGAAGTGAAGTAGAGAAACAGCTTGGCAAAAGTATTAAGATACTTCTATCCGATCGGGGTGGTGAATACTTAAGTCAAGAGTTTCAAGATTATCTTAGGGACAATGGGATATTGTCTCAATGGACTCCGCCATATACACCACAGCATAATGGTGTATCTGAGAGGCGTAACTGAACCTTGATGGACATGGTTAGATCTATGATGAATCATGCAACTCTTCCAAAATCCTTTTGGGGCTATGCGCTTAAGATAGCTGTTTACTTGCTAAATAGAGTCCCGACCAAGGTAGTCTCTACTACTCCATATGAGACGTGGAATAGTAAGAAACCTCATTTATCTCACCTAAAGATATGGGGTTGTCCTGCTTATGTAATGCAGACTGTATCAGACAAATTGGATGCTAAGTCTGATAAATGTCTATTTATTGGATATCTTAAGGAAACGAAGGGTTACCAATTCTATCATCCCTTGAAACAAAAGGTGTTTATTTCAAGGCATGCTGTATTTCTAGAAAAAGAATTTCTTTTACAAGAAAACAGTGGGAGTAGCATTGAACTTGAAGAAGTTCAAGAAACTCCAATAGACATTATAGAGACACCTAGTCTAGACCCACAACCAATAACTCATAATGATGAGCTATCAGTTGAACCTAAAACAACACCACTTCTTCGTAGGTCTGATAGGACACGCAATATTCCAGAGAGATACGGATTTCTCATAAGTGAATCGAACGACATGTTACTCATTAACGATGACGAACCTATCAGTTATGAAGATGTTCTAAAAAATTCAGAAAGGGATAAATGGCTTGAAGCCATGAAGTCAGAAATGGATTCCATCTACAAAAATCAAGTATGGGACTTAGTTAACCCACCTGAAGGGATTAAGCCCATAGGGTGCAAGTGGGTTTTCAAGAAGAAAACCAACATGGAAGGTAATGTTGTTACCTTTAAGGCTAGATTAGTGGCAAAAGGATATCGTCAGAAACAAGGAATTGATTATGACCATACCTATTCGCCAGTGGCTATGCTTAAATCCATTCGGATGCTCCTGGCCATAGCAGCTCATTATGATTATGAGATATGACAAATGGATGTGAAAACAACTTTCCTTAATAGAAACCTGCTTGAGGATGTATACATGATACAACCTGAAGGTTTCACATCGGTCAATAAAACCAAAGTATGCAAGCTTCGACGATCCATATATGGAGTAAAGCAAGTATCTAGGAGCTGGAACATCCGTTTTGATGAGACAATCAAAGAGTTTGATTTCTCACAAAATCCTGACGAACCTTGTGTGTACAAGAAGGTTAGTGGGAGTGCAATCATATTCCTGGTGTTATATGTTGATGACATATTACTTATAGGAAACGATATATCAGTCATACAGTCAGTTAAAATTTGGTTGTCCAAAACTTTCTCCATGAAAGACCTGGGAGAAGCAACCTATATCCTTGGGATTAGAATCTATAGAGATAGATCAAAACGGTTGCTTGGTCTTTCACAGTCTACATATATAGACCGAGTGCTAGAAAGGTTTAGCATGTCGGAATCCAAGAAAGGTTACCTTCCCATCAGGCATGGGATCAACCTTTCGAAGTCTATGTGTCCGTGTACAGAAGACGAGAGGATTTGCATGAATAAGATTCCTTATGCATCCGCAATAGGATCTATCATGTATGCTATGTTATGTACTAGGCCCGATGTATCGTATGCTCTGAGCGTCACAAGCAGATACCAGTCTGATCCAGGAATGGATCATTGGGCGGCTGTCCTGATAATCCTCAAGTACTTGAAAAGAACTAAGGATGTGTTCCTAATATATGGAGAAGGTGATATGGTAATACGTGGGTATACAGATGCCAGTTTCCAGATAGATAAGGATGACTCCAAATCTCAGTCCGGATACGTATTTATTTTGAATGGAGGTGCAATAAGTTGGAAGAGTTCCAAGTAAGACACCGTAGCGGATTCTACCACGGAAGCGGAATATATTGCAGCTTCGGAAGCAGCAAAGGAAGCAGTCTGGATCAAGAAGTTTGTCTCAGAACTTGGTGTGGTGCCAACCATTGATGAAGCAATACCAGTTTATTGTGACAACAATGGAGCTATTGCATAAGCGAAGGAACCAAGGTCTCATCAGCGATCCAAACATGTGCTTCGCCGCTATCATCTGATCAGAGAGATTATAAGTAGGAATGATATAAAAATTGAGAAAATTCCCACTAAAAGGAATTTAGCGGATCCTTTAACTAAGGTCTTGCCTCAATGCAAGTTTGAGGGTCATGTTAGAACCTGTGGTATTGGATACCGTAACGACAAGTGGGAGTTTGTTAGTGATATGAGAAAAGTGTCCTAAGGCAATCGCCTTATGATTGTAATCATTTATTTTAATAAATGAATATTCACTATTTGAGTATACATGTTTATGTATTTGATTGAGATCTTAAACTCATTTGCTGAATGCCCGTAATACAATTCACAGCATGAGAGAATTTGTGATGAATTCACAACTAGTGATTATCTCTACATGTGCAATTGTGAAGTATAGAAATTGTCCCTAGTCTATGAATTGATAAATACGGACACTATCAATTCTATTGAGACTAGCATGGGTTATTCTCTAATCAGCTATTTCTCACTGGCTGGTGTCATTGGGATGTCCGGAGATAAACATGAATGCTAGTTAAGGGAACTAGTTCATTGGAGTGATTGGCTGTAAAACTTTATATGGTAGTCTATATATAGATATGTCAATGAAGTTCTTACTGCAGCTTAAGTACGATGTTCCTTTGACTTGCGGTGTTCAATTTATCTTGGTCATGGAGACTTATACTTTGACATCTTAAGCAAGCATCTCCAAGGAGGTGTGGACCCAGGATGATTGGGTATAAGCCGAAGTGCCCGAAGATGTTTGAACAGCCTACAAAGGATTCACCACTCCTTGCGAGGAGATGTATATCCAAGGCCTATCGTCGGATTGTTACTCGAAGCCTCTGGCCAGAGCATGACATGTTCAGAGTATGAATCTCTTAAATACATGAGAGTAATTAGAATCCGTAGGACGAGAAAACGTTACTTGGTCTAGGTGTGGCGTAGTCAGCCTAGTGGGGACTGACACACATAGACCATGTCCTGAACCAAGTGAGTATAAGATGGTGAAGGGAATGGGGCACGATTCATTATAGCTGCTGAAGGGTTTCAGAATAGTTTCTGAGGTCAACCGTTGATCTTTCGATTAATTGGGGATCATGATGTACTACTAGGTGCCACTCATGATCGTTCTATAATTGATTAATTATAGACGACCAACATAAATCGAAAGCCTATTTAGTCACACGCACTACGAGTAATCCGAGGGATTTAAAACGAGTTAAAAATTAGATTTTCCAATCAAGAGAGATTAGGTTTGGTTGAGCCAAACGATAAGTCGAATCTGAATTTATCAGAGACGTATTGGAAGCGTAAAATGGCTAAGTCTTTTGAAGACTTAATTGATGAATTAAATGAGTTTAATTCATTGGTGCGTGGCTTGGATGGGCCGACCAAAGAGGGACTCCATCCTCTTTGCTTGGCCGGCCACAACAAAGAGAGACAACCATGTTTTTGGTTCAATTTATAAAATAAACTATTTGTGTGGTTTGTTTTATAAAATTATGGATGATATAAATTTTTATATAATAAACCAAGGTTTGGTTTATTTTTCATGGAAATTAAAATGAACCATGGATTGGTTTATTTTATTTTATAAAATCAATCATGGATTGATTTGTTGGTGCAAGTTGCATCAAGGATGACCTCCTCTAAAGTGTTTTAATATTTGACAATACACTTAAGTAAGTGATACAGTGAACAAACAAAGGGGAGTTAGGAAAGAAGTAACCAAGCTGAAGAAAAGTCCTAGTTAACTTAGGCATCGAAACCCCAAGACCCGGTGAAGGGCTGCTAGGTATCGAAACCCCAAGACCCGGCGAAGGGCTGCTGGGCACCTAGCGAAGGGCTGCTAGGTATTGAAACCCCAAGACCTAGCGAAGGACTGCTAGGCACCTAGCGAAGGGCTGCTAGATATCGAAACCCCAAGACCTAGCGAAGGACTGCTAGGCACCTAGCGAAGGGCTGCTAGGCATCGTAAACCCTAAAGACCTAGCGAAGGGCTGCTAGGCACCTAGCAAAGGGCTGCTAAGCATAGAAGACCTAGCGAAGGGCTGCTAGGTACCTAGCAAAGGGCTGCTAGGCATAGAAGACCTAGCGAAGGGCTGCTAGGAATAGAAGACCTGGCGAAGGACTGCTAGGCACCTGGCGATGGATTGCTAGGTAATGAAGTCTTGGTCCAAGGAACTGAGCAACTTAGCTGAGCGATGACTAAGGACAGGAGTAGAGACGGGTCGGGGTTTGGGCGTCTCGAGATCCGGAGTAATCGGAGGCTAAGCAAAAGTCCACCCGAAGGACTAGGTGGCAACCGTCTCCTGAAAGGAGTAGGTGAAAGGCGCGTTCCCGGGGGTGGGAACTTGCGCCGGTTTGACCTAGGGTTTCGTGCAAATCTGAAGTCCGAACCAAGTCCTTAAGCCTAATATTGTATGTATATGTGCTTTGTATTTGTGTATCTTGCAGGTACCAAGAACCGGAGACAAAGCAAGTTGCTGAAAAAGGCTATTGGGGGCGCCTGGAGCAAGGCTTAAAACCCAGTCTTGGGTTTAAGCCATGATTGGGGGTGCCCGGAATGATGGGGGCGCCCAGAGCAAAGAAGAAAATGCAGTTTTCGTAAAGTAAGCAGAATAGGTGTCAAGGGGGGCGCCCGAAAGGTCCGGGGCGCCCGGGTTGAAACCTATATTTGCTGTTTCAGGATCGAAATGCAGATAAGCGCTCAGGAGGGTGCCCGGAAGGACCGGGGTGCCCTGGTCAAAGATTTTATCACCTGCGGCGAGGTAGGCGCATGGATAAGGTTTGACCGGGTATTTCGGGGCGCCCCCAGCGTCCGAGGCGCCCCCAGGAGTGCTATATAAGGTGTTTCGACCCCTCTGCTTGAGACACTACTGCCAAGTACCATTCCAAGCATTCTGACCAACGACAATGCACTAGAGACGAGGCTCTACGACCGTGAGGCTCCAGGAGGAAGTGCGCGGCACTTCGGAGGTCCAAATCGGCCGAGCTTCAGACTTTGTCTTGTTGGTTTGATTTTATTTAATTCCGCACTTAATCTTTCTATATTATTGCTTGTAAATCATGCACTATAAGTTTGGTTTGTAACACCCAATAATTTTCTGGTATTATTAGAGATTTTTTGAAATTTTATAGCATTTTTTCGGATTAAAAATAAAAAGAAAAAAATAAGCGGTCGAGTGGGGTTTGATCCCGCGACCACAAGGCAATGAAGGCCTTAAGCGAGTCCGAATAACGAGCTGGGCAAGGGTATCAAGAACAGAAAAGAATGGAGAGAAATAATGTTATAGAGTAGTTAGGCATTTTCATTAAGAGATATATTAACCCCGCTTAAGTCACATAAGTGGGTTTAGGGCTTGTTGGCGGCTGCGTTCGAGAAGAGGGCGAGGGAGGGCTGCGAAAACAGAGGAAGCCAAGGAGTTCCTCTTCTTCTTCTCTTTCCCCTTGAGTAGAGAGAATCTAGGGTTTCTCCCTAGGGCCAAAGAGTGGAGGTTTCTCACAAGGAAGAAGAGAGAAGTTCTACGCTAGGTTTATACCTCGATTTAGTGAGTTTTCTTCAAGATAAGGGTAAGTAGATCACTCACCTGCAATAGAAGTAGTTTCTGTTGGATCGAGAGATGCGATAGAGGGGGGGGGGTGAATGTCGCAAATTGTTCGGATTTAAAAAGAGTGGGTGCGCAGTGGAAATAAAAGAAAAACAGAACAATGCAAACACAGTCGGTTTACTTGGTTCGGAGCCTGGGTCGACTCCTACTCCAAGGCCCACGGTCGTTGACCGTTTTCTGCGGGCAATTCTATAAGTTCGTAAAAGTTTACAAGACAGATTATAACAAGAACAGTTTAGTAAACTTTAAATACAGCTCTTCGTTACCAACGTCCGGTGTAGATCGAAGTTTCGGAGCAGCGGGATGTCGTCAGCTTGAGTTAGAAGATTTCTGGAGCATGTCGCGGAAGCAGAAGAGCGCAGAAGTGTCGAACAATTGATGATTTTAAGAAGGAGGTCGAGGGCCCTTTATATAAGGCCTGGGGGCGCCCTGGTCGACGGGGGCGCCCCCCACGTGGCTTCCGATCCGGTGATCGCTTCGGTCAAGGCTGATCTCTTCATCTTCGGGATCAGCTTTGACCGGGGCGCCCCGAGCGCGCGGGGCGCCCGGGTTGACCGTTCAAAGCCTCATCCTTTGGCTTCGCGAGGGCAGCTGATAGTCGGCGTGGCACTGGGGGCGCCCGCGACACGCGGGGCGCCCGGAGTGCGCGGGGCGCCCGGAACAACCGGGGCGCCCCGAAATGCTGCTGTCGGAGCTTTTTCTTGGTCTGCTGACTTGGGTTGTCTCTGGGGGCGCCCGGAACCTTCGGGGCGCCCTGCCCAGCTACTGCCTCACTCCTTTGAGGCTCTCTGAGCTGCAGATACACAGTCCTTCGGTCCTGCATCCAGGGTTAGTCCAAAACAGCAAATATTATGTTAGTTTATACAGCCTTAGCTGTCTTGGTTCTGACTTTGGTCTCCAAAATGGAGCCCTAGGTCGAACCGACGCCTAATGTTCCCTCAAGGGGAACGCGTCCTCACCTACTCCTCTCGGGAGAGTTTACCTGGTGCCAACCGGATCCTCCAGTTGGACTTTTGCCCGGCAGTCCTTCGCCCAGTCTTGAGTTACCAAGCTGCCCTTCGCTTGGTGCCTAGCAGCCCTTCGCTAGGTCTTTTCTTCTGGCAGCCCTTCGCCAGTGCCTAGCATTCCTTCGCTAGGGTTTGTCCATTCTGGCAGTCCTTCGCCAGAGCCTAGCAGTCCTTCGCTAGGGCTTGTCTTCTGGCAGCCCTTCGCCAGGACCTAGCAATCCTTCGCTAGGGCTTTTCCATTCTGGCAGTCCTTCGCCAGGGCCTAGCTGTCCTTCGCTAGGACTTTTCTTCTGGCAGCCCTTCGCCAGGGCCTAGCAGTCCTTCGCTAGGGCTTTTCCTGTACACTCAAGTAGCATTGTTAGATAACAAACAACCCTTAACTTTGAATCCTTTGCCAATATCAAAACAAGGTTCGATCTGGTGCTTCCTGCACCAACAGTTTCGTCATGTATTTCTCGTTGTAGAACCATGTTTGTGATCTAAGTGCATGCTTTAAGATTATGGTCTTTCTTATTTGTGTGTTTTAAGTTCCTAAAGAATACATGTTTTATCATAGAATATGAATTGGAGTAAGTTTTTGTGTATGTGACCTAAGTATGACAAGAGTAAGTTCTTGAAAAGTCCCAAAAAAGAGTTTTGGGGTTAAGAGCACGCAAGGTGCTCGATGAAAGTTCCAAGTAAGAAAAGGTGAAGGTTTATAGTGCAAGATTTATGAAAAAGAAAGTTAGCTTGATAAATACAAGCATTATGAGTAAGAAAGTATTTTACTTTTGTAAAGTGACTTGTACCGGGCAAATGAGAGGCCCACAGAAAGTAAGAAAGAAGCTCTAAAAGGGTGCGGTGGCTAGCTACCCCGAAATCTATTAGGGATGCGTGCATTGGTACACTGATACCAGGTACAGTGTCAAGGCCTGAGAAAGTTGATTATTATTTTGAAGTATATGAGTATATGTAAGTGTTTTCAGTTTAAGCATATGTTTTGCTATGTATGTTAACATTGTTATGTTACAAGCATGTTAAAGAGCAAGAGCAAGGAAGTTAGTGGTTTAAAGTATGGAAATGCATAAGTAGCAAGTCTCAAAAGAAATTATAAGCATGTTAGATTTGCTAATGTTTTAATGCTAGTAAATGTTTCCAAGCATGATTGAGCATGATAAGTATGTGAAAGTTTCCATGTGTAAGTATTTCAAAATGCATGTGTTTTGAAGCAAGCATTATTTGAAAAGAGCATGTTTAGCATTAATCGCATGGATTTGTGAGTTAGGATTTACTTACTAAGTAAATCGCTTATTAGTTGCATTTCCTTCTATTGCAGACAAAGGTAAAGAAAAAGCATAAGCTAGGGAGGCGAGCGGGACTTGCATTGATGTTCAGTGGCGGCGGAACCGTGGAAGAGATGGTCGGCTTAAGTCTTGTAGAACATGTGTTTTGGTGTTTTGAATTGGTAGAATGAATGACTTTATTTAAACCTTGCATAGAGACAAAGTTGGGTACAAACTCTAGTCTAGAGTTCATATATTTTGATAGCTTATTTACTTCCGCAAAGATCCTAATTGCAAGTTTATGAGGTTGTTTTGAGTTGCTAAAATGTTTATAAAACTAGTGTAGAGTATAGATTTGGAGTTATTTATCTATCTACTTGAAAGTATATGAATTGTGAAGCTTTGGAAATGGTTTTCAAGTCTGTAAATGCAGTTTTCAAGCGTGCCAGTCGACTGGTTCAGAACCAGTCAACTGCGATATCGAACAGAACCTCCTGTTCGATGCACCAGTCGACTGCCATGAGGCCACTCGACTGGTGTCGGGCACAGAATGTTTCTGTGGCCGATACCAGTCGACTGGCTATATAGCAGTCGACTGGTACCATTTAAAAGAAGTGGTATAGAGCAGCTGGTTAGTGCTTCAGTTTTACAACTAAGAGGTCTAGGGGTCAAATCCTTGCAAAGCAAATAAAATGCAAGTTTTTTTTAAAAGAAAAAAAAATCAGAGCAAGTTAAGGGAAGTCAAGTAGTTATAACCTAAGGCTAAGAATAAGGTAAAGATAAGGTTAAGTAAAAGCGACGCCCGCTTTAAGGGAGAGAAGTTAAGGCGGGTCGTCACAGAGTGGTATCAAAGCAAAGTTCCACCCTTCCGCCACACTGACATCAAGCATCAATCCTGCCGCCTGCCAAGTAAGAAGTTCATATGTTGTAGTTTTGTATGCTTTTCATTATTGACTTCTAGTATCAGTAAGTGCATGATGATAAGGAAGTATGTTAGTATTATTATATATCCTAATATATGCATGGAGATAATGAAGTAAGTTAGTAAGAGATGATGAGCTTTTATTTTCTTTACACTATAGAGTAAGAGAATGGCAAGAGGACATACCAGAATTGTCCGAAATGAGGAGCAAGCTCCTAGAGGGCAAGAGGCAACATAGTCTCTTTATGATATAGAGTAAGAGAATGTCAAGAGGACATCCTAGAAAGGCTCAAAATGAGGAGCGAGCTCCTAAAGGGCAAGAGGCAACAAAGTCAGTACCACCACCAAATCTTTTAGAGGTGGTGGCTCGGTTACAAAGGTAAGTAGTAGAATAGTAGCAAGTTATTGCCACCATGATGACTAACCAGTAGACCGCTCCCATTACCCCGCAGGTGGAGAATGTAGTGGCACCAGTTGTGACCGAGGATCCATCGGCTACATTGATAGTCCCGGCAAGGGGGTAAGGCAAGAAGCGTATCTCATCTAGTGGTAGAAACTGAAGCCAGAGAACTTCTCAGGCACAAGTGAACCATGGGATTCTCAAGCATGGTTCAAAATGTTGGAAAGCAAAGTAGAGCAACTGGACTGACCTGAGGTAGAGAAGATAAAGTGCGCCTCCTTCTGCCTTACTGGAGATGCTATATTGTGATGGGAGAGAGTCTAGGCCAAGAGAAATGTCAGCCAGATGACATGGGCCAACTTCGAGATCGAGTTCTTTGAAGAATACATTCATGTGCGAGTAACCAACAAGCGTTATGATGAATTCATGGATTTCAGACCTGGAGAACTATCCATGGATGAAGCAGTGAGGATGTTCAACCGACTAGCTTGTCTGTGCCTAGAGCTAGTTGGCACTAAAAGAGAAAGAGTCAGGCTAATGATCAAGATGTTAAGGTCTGAGATAGTTTTAAAGGTGGCCAGCGGTGTTAGTAGGCCGCAGACCTCGGAAGGACTGATAACAGTATAAAGGCCACCAGAAACGTTAAACGATGAAGTTCTTAATGACCTTACCTTCGAGAGAGGTCATGACATCTACTTAGTGGCTAAGAGCTGTATTAATTCGGATTTCCAACCGAGAACTCTATAGTGATTTAGTAGTCCTTGAGATGAAGGATTATGATATCATTTTAGGGATGAATTTCTTGAGCAAGTACTGTGCCTCTATAGACTGCCGCAAGAGAAAAGTCAAGTTCACACCAGAAGCAGAACCTCCATTTGAGTTTATTGGAGACCCAAAGAGAAAGACAAAAAGGTTCTTATCTACTTTACAAGCTCAGAGAATGTTAAAGAAGGGGTGCTCTGGTTTTCTAGCTCATATAGTGGATGCAAGTCAAGGAGAAGGGTTGAAGAGAGAAGAAGTGAGGGTAGTCTGTGACTATCCTGAAGTGTTTCCTGAAGAGTTACCAGGACTCCCTCCCAATCGGGAAATTGAGTTTGAAATTGAGTTGGCCCCAGGAACCAACCCAATTTCAAAGGCACCTTATCGCATGGCGCCAACAGAACTGAAAGAATTGCAAGAACAATTGCAAGAGCTGCTCGACAAGGGTTTCATCCGCCCTAGTCATTCACCTTGGGGAGCTCCTGTATTGTTCGTCAAGAAGAAAGATGGATCTATGCGAATGTGCATAGATTATCAAGCTTTGAATAAGGTAACCATCAAGAACAGATATCCTTTGCCAAGGATAGATAATTTATTTGATCAGCTGAAGGGAGCCACAGTGTTCTCCAAGATAGATCTGCGATCAGGTTACCATCAGCTCAGAGTGAAGGAGAGTGATGTGCCAAGGACTGCTTTCAGTACAAGATATGGGCCCTATGAGTTGTGGTCATGCCCTTTGGAGTGACAAACGCCCCTGCGACGTTTATGGATCTAATGAATAGAGTGTTCAAGGATTTTCTGGATAAGTTCGTCATTGTCTTTATTGATGATATCCTAGTGTATTCAAAGACTCAGGAAGAACATGCCGAACACCTGAAGATGGTATTGCAAACCTTACATCAGAAGGAGTTGTACGCCAAATTCTCAAAGTGTGAGTTTTGGCTTGATCAGGTGGCCTTCCTAGGCCACATCATTTCCAAGGAAGGTATTATGGTAGACCCTACCAAGATTGAAGCAGTTAGTAACTGGAGTCGACCAAAGAATGCCAGTGAGATCAGAAGTTTTCTGGGTTTGGCAGGGTACTACAGAAGGTTTGTAGAGGACTTTTCAAAGATAGCTTCTCCACTTACAACCCTTACCAGAAAGAATAAGAAGTATGAGTGGACTGAGGACTGTGAGCAGAGTTTTCTTGAGTTGAAGAAGAGACTGACAAGCGCTCCTATTCTTACAGTACCCGAAGGTGATAAGAGCTTTGATATATACAGCGATGCATCAAAGCTAGGACTTGGAGCCGTACTTATGCAAGAAGGCAAAGTCATAGCTTATGCTTCCAGGCAACTCAAGGACTATGAAAAGAATTACCCCACTCATGATCTGGAGTTGGCAGCTGTAGTCTTTGCTCTAAAGATATGGAGGCATTATCTGTATGGAGTGCAGTGCATGATTTATACAGATCACCAGAGTCTGAAATATTTCTTCACTCAGAAAGACCTCAATATGAGACAGCGAAGGTGGCTTGAGTTAGTAAAGGATTATGACTATGAGATCCTTTACCACCCTGGTAAGGCAAATAAAGTAGCAGATGCACTGAGTAGAAAGACTTGTGCCACTTAGATGTCCTTATCATCGTTGGCACCACCATTACAAAAGGAGATAGTAGATTATGGAGTGGAGATTATTGATGGGCAGCTAGCTCTATTGACACTAGTGTCAACTTTGCTTGAAGAAATACAGAAAGAGCAAGTTGAGGATTCTGATATCCAAAGGATCAAACAAGAGATGCAAGAAGGAGAGAGTAAAGAGTTTAGAGTATCTGACAGTGGGATACTCTACTATGGTGACCGTTAATGTGTCCCCAATCATGAAGAGCTGAGAAAGAAGATTCTTGAAGAAGCCCATGGAACTCCCTACTCAATGCATCCTGGTTCCACTAAGATGTACCAGGATTTGAAAAGAAGATTTTGGTGGTCAGGGATGAAGAGAGACGTAGCTAAGTATGTCAGCACCTGCCTAACATGTCAAAGAGTTAAAGCAGAACACCAGAGACCAGGAGGTGTCCTACAGCCCATTCAGATTCCAGAGTGGAAATGGGAAGACATAGCCATGGATTTCATAGTTGGTCTACCAAAGACAACTAATGGCTATGACACTATTTGGGTGATAATAGACAGATTGACCAAGTCTGCTCACTTCTTGGCAATCAGAGTGTCTTACTCAATTGAAAAGTTAGCCCAGTTATATGTGCAGGAAGTGATCCGACTACATGGAGTTCCGAAGACCATTATCTCTGATAGGGATGGTCGTTTCACTTTACACTTTTGGGAGTGCGTATAGACAGCGTTAGGCATCAAACTGAAATTCAGCACAGCTTTCTATCCCCAGACTGATGGACAGACAGAGAGAGTGAATCAAGTTCTAGAAGATATGCTCAGAGCTTGTGCATTAGACTTCAAGGGCAGTTGGTGCAAGTATTTGTGTTTAGCTGAGTTTGCCTACAACAACAGTTATCAGGCTACTATTGGTATGACACCCTATGAAGCTCTTTATGGTAGGAAGTGTAGATCTCTCCTCTGTTGGTATGAAGGTAGTGAGAAGAAAGAAATGGGGTCTCAGACTGACCTTATAGATGATACCACAGAAGCTATAAAGAGCATCCGCCGGAGGATAGAGACTGCTCAGAGTAGGCAGAAGAGTTACGCCGATGTACGTCGTAGGCCGTTATAATTTGAAGTTGGGGATACAGTTTTCCTCAAAGTAGCTCCTATGAAGGGTGTGATGAGATTTGGCAAGAAAGGCAAGCTAAGTCCTCGATACGTAGGACCCTACCCAGTGACGAAAAGAGTTGGCAAAGTAGCTTATGAGTTGGAGCTACCCTCAAAGATGTCAGCAATACACAATGTGTTCCATGTCTCGATGTTGAAGTAGCACATCCCAGGTGTCAACCAAGTGATTGAGCCACAGATGGTACAAGTTCAAGAAGATCTCAGTTATGAAAGTCGACCTATTCAGATAATAGATCGAGCAGATAAGAAGCTGAGGAACAAAGTGGTACCGCTACTAAAAGTTTTATGGCTGAATCAGAAGTATGAAGAGGCAACCTGGGAATCAGAAGATAGCATGAGGCAAAGGTATCCAGAGCTGTTCTAAGTTCGAGGATGAACTTTTTATAAGGAAGTGAGGATTGTAACACCCAATAATTTTCTGGTATTATTAGGGATTTTTCAGAATTTCATAGCATTTTTTCGGATTAAAAATAAAAAGAAAAAAATAAGGGGTCGGGTGGTGTTTGATCCCGCGACCACAAGGCAAAGAAGGCCTTAAGCGAGTCCGAATAACCAGCTGGGCAAGGGTATCAAACACAAAAAATGATGGAGAGAAATAATGTTATAGAGTAGTTAGGCCTTTTCATTAAGAGATATATTAACCCCGCATAAGTCACGTAAGTGGGTTTAGGGCTTGTTGGCGGCTGCGTGCGAGAAGAGGGCGAGGCAGGGCTGCGAAAACAGAGGAAGCCAAGGAGTTCCTCTTCTTCTTCTCTTTCCCCTTGAGTAGAGAGAATCTAGGGTTTCTCCCTAGGGCCAAAGAGTGGAGGTTTCTCACAAGGAAGAAGAGAGAAGTTCTACGCTAGGTTTATACCTCAATTTAGTGAGTTTTCTTCAAGATAAGGGTAAGTAGATCACTCACCTGCAATAGAAGTAGTTTCGTCATGTATTTCTCGTTATAGAACCATGTTTGTGATCTAAGTGCATGCTTTAAGATTATGGTCTTTCTTATTTGTGTGTTTTAAGTTCCTAAAGAATACATGTTTTATCATAGAATATGAATTGGAGTAAGTTTTTGTGTATGTGACCTAAGTATGACAAGAGTAAGTTCTTGAAAAGTCCCAAAAAGGAGTTTTGGGGTTAAGGGCACGCAAGGTGCTCGATGAAAGTTCCAAGTAAGAAAAGGTGAAGGTTTATAGTCAAGATTTATGAAAAAGAAACTTAGCTTGATAAATACAAGCATTATGAGTAAGAAAGTATTTTACTTTTGTAAAGTGACATGTACCGGGCAAATGAGAGGCCCACAGAAAGTAAGAAAGAAGCTCTAATAGGGTGTGGTGGCTAGCTACCCCGAAACCTATTAGGGATGCGCGCATTGGTACACTGATACCAGGTACAGTGTCAAGGCCTGAGAAAGTTGATTATTATTTTGAAGTATATGAGTATATGTAAGTGTTTTCAGTTTAAGCATATGTTTTGCTATGTATGTTAACATTGTTATGTTACAAGCATGTTAAAGATCAAGAGCAAGGAAGTTAGTGGTTTAAAGTATGGAAATGCATAAGTAGCAAGTCTCAAAAGAAATTATAAGCATGTTAGATTTGCCAATGTTTTAATGCTAGTAAATGTTTCCAAGCATGATTGAGCATGATAAGTATGTGAAAGTTTTCATGTGTAAGTATTTTAAAGTGCATGTGTTTTGAAGCAAGCATTATTTGAAAAGAGCATGTTTAGCATTAATCGCATGGATTTGTGAGTTGGGATTTACTTACTAAGTAAATTGCTTATTAGTTGCATTTCCTTCTATTGCAGACAAAGGTAAAGAAAAAGCATAAGCTAGGGAGGCGAGCGGGACTTGCATTGATGTTCAGTGGCGGCGGAACCGTGGAAGAGATGGTCGGCTTAAGTCTTGTAGAACATGTGTTTTGGTGTTTTGAATTGGTAGAATGAATGACTTTATTTAAACCTTGCATAGAGACAAAGTTGGGTACAAACTCTAGTCTAGAGTTTATATATTTTGATAGCTTATTTACATCCGCAAAGATCCTAATTGCAAGTTTATGAGGTTGTTTTGAGTTGCTAAAATGTTTATAAAACTAGTGTAGAGTATAGATTTGGAGTTATTTATCTATCTACTTGAAAGTATATGAATTGTGAAGCTTTGGAAATGGTTTTCAGGTCTGTAAATACAGTTTTCAGGTGTGCCAGTCGACTGATTCAGAACCAGTCGACTGTGATATCGAACAGAACCTCCTGTTCGATGCACCAGTCGACTGCGATTAGGCTAGTCGACTGGTGCCGGGCACAGAAAGTTTCTACGGTCGATACCAGTCGACTGGCTATATAGCAGTCGACTGGTACCATTGAAAAGAAGTGGTATAGAGCAGCTGGTTAGTGCTTTAGTTTTACAACTAAGAGGTCTAGGGGTCAAATCCTTGCAAAGCAAATAAAATGAAATTTATTTTTTAAAAGAAAAAAAATCAGAGCAAGTTAAGGGAAGTCAAGTAGTTATAACCTAAGGCTAAGAATAAGGTAAAGTTAAAGTTAAGTAAAAGCGACGCCCGCTTTAAGGGAGAGAAGTTAAGGCGGGTCGTCACATGGTTTCTCCGCCTCCGAAAAGTCCGGGAAGGAGACCAATAGTGGAAGGGCGTTCCCGTGCATAGGCCTTGGATGTACTGACCCTGGGGGGTCGGGAACCAAGTAAAAATCCCGCGTGTCCTTTACTTTGTTTTTCTTCGTTCTATTTATTTTCCGCTGCGCTAACACTCTAAGTCTAGAACAAAAGTTACGAAGTTTCTGCGAAGTTTTCACGATCGATATTCACCCCCCTCTATCGACGGCACCGACCCTACAATTGGTATCAGAGCCGAGCTGCTCTTCACCGGACTAACCGCCGACGGAGCAACGACGCCAGGAGTTGAGGGGGAGCCCAGGGGTGAATCAGGTAATTTATTTTTAATGTCTAATTTTAAATTGCATATTATTTGTTTCACATGCAGGGAGAGAGGGCACTATAAAAATCAGTGCCCTACTCGTAAAAATCGTTCATCACCGCCGGCAAAGGGGGAACCAGCGCCAGGAGTCTGGAGAGATAAAAGCCACATCAGATGTTTCAAGTGCGAGAGATATGGACACTACAAAAATAAGTGTCCGGCCAAGGTACATAAGATTTATGTTCCTAAAATTTTCAAATCTCCTGCACTTTCTTATATAAATTGTTTAGATAATGTTACTGAAAAGATAAACTGTGTAAGTAGGCAAATCAATATTTTGAATGATCAATTAGAAAGTGTAAATATATCTAAAATTAACTGTTTAATTTTTGAAGTTAATTCAAAAATTGCTGAAATTAATCTTAATTTTAACTCTGATAATTCTGAATTAAAATCTGAAAATCTCTTAGATAATTATGAATTCAAATTTGAAAACCCTTTATACAAACCTGAACCCGAATTTAAAATTGATAATTCTAAGGATAATTTTGATGATTCTAAAGATAATTCTAAGGATAATTTTGATAATTCTAAAAATAATCCTAAGAATAATTCTGAGAATAATAAGGATAATTCCGAATTCAAATTTGAAAACCTTAAGGATAATTCAGAATTCAAATTCGAAAATCCTAAGGATAATTGGGAATTCAAATTCGAAAACTCTAAGGTTAATTTAGAATTCAAATTTGAAATCCTTAATGATAATTTTGAAGATAACCTTGAAATTATTGAAAATCTTAAGGATAATAAAGATAAAATTCTCATAGATAATAACTTAATTATAGATAATCTTGAAAGTTATTACAAAAATTTAACTAGTGACCCATTTTACTCCACCTACCTTGAGGATAGTGAAATATCTAATCTTGAGGAGGATATAGAACTATCTAAGATAAAGGTCATAGTTAATAAAAATTACAAAAATTCAAATAAATCAAAATTATTAGAAAAACTTGAAAAGAAAGATAAAGATGAAGAAGAAATTTTCAAAATAATGAAAATGATGAATTTAAACACACAATTATTAATTAGTCATTATAACCTTAAATAAATTTTAAATTAACTCTTAATTAAATTTAAATTATATTCAAATTAAATCATATTTTAATTAAATTTGAATTAAATCTTAATTTAATCCTAATTAAATTCGAATTAAATCTTAATTAAATTCAAATTAAATCTTAATTTAATTAAATTCGAATTAAATCTTAATTTACTCCTAATTAAATTCGAATTAAATCTTAAGTAAATCTTAATTTACTTCAAATTAAATATTAATTAAATTCAGATTAAATCTTAATTTAATTAAATTCAAAGTAAATTTAAATTAAATTAAATTTAAATTAAATTAACCTCAAATCTTAATTAAATTCAAATTCAAAGTAATTAAATCTTAATTATTCAAATTCAAATTAATTAAATCTTAATTATTCAAATTCAAATTAATTAAATCTTAATTATTCAAATTCAAATTAATTAAATCTTAATTAAATTCAAATTCAAAGTAATTAAATCTTAATTATTCAAATTCAAATTAATTAAATCTTAATTATTAAATTCAAATTAATTAAATCATAATTATTCAAATTCAAATTAAATTAAATCATAATTATTCAAATTCAAATTAATTAAATCTTAATTACTCAAATTCAAATTAATTAAATCTTAATTATTCAAATTCAAATTAAATTAAATCTTAATTTCAAATTAAATCTGAATTAAATTAAATTAAATCTTAATTTCAAATTAAACTTTAATTAAATTCGAATTAAACCTTAATTAAACTTTAATTAAATTCAAATTAAACCTTAACTAAATTCAAATTAAATTAAATTAAAAATTGTAATTAAATTCAATTTAAATCCTAATCAATTCAAACTTAAATTAATTCAACATCAATTAATTTCTAATTAATTCAACATTAATTAAGTCTTAATTAACCTGAATCCAACTAAAATCTTAAATAACTTAAACTCAAACTAAAATAAAATTTTACCCAAACTTTAACAATTAAAATTAATAACATTAAATATGTCAAAGTGGGTTGACATATTTGCGGGTTCACACGACATGTATCAAATCGGGAATTTGATGTATTTTTAGAAACCTAAATAAAATAATTTGAATTGGTTGACTCATGCATAATTGTCATGTCATGCATTTGCTATTTCTTTTAAATCTATGGCATGTCATTCATATTTAAATTTTTATGCATATATTAGAACGGCTATAGGAAAAAGAATAATTAAAACTTGATTAACCTAGTATTGGGTGGCGGTGAGATGATAGTACGTTAGGGAAGCCAATTCTAATAAGATCAAGTATATTTGGTCTCTTTAGACTGGTGAAACTAGCCGAAGCTACCGATCCAAGATCCAAACTATTTAGACTAGAATTTTGTTAGTGAGAGCCCTAGAGCCAATCATGTGATGGTTGTTGTACGGACTCATTGTATCATATTTCATATATATATATAAAGGCATTTGATTATGGTTATTATACTTACTTGTATTGGTGCCAAATAACTAAGTGTAATAACGTCCTTGGTAGTAGGTTCATATCTATATCAATCGATTGGTTGAATCGATAGTGAGATGATATAGAGAACACTACTCTTAATTATTCCTAGTCAAGTATTAGCATTCAGGGACAATGTTAATGCATAGAGACTAGCATGTAGGTCAACACGATGACTTGATCTCACAAGTCATGGATATGAGATATCAAGTTGACACATGAGTATGCATTGGAGAATGTATACTGAATGACCCACCATGAGAAAGTATCATGGATCGTTATATGAGTGTCATATACTTTCTCATGTGACTATTAGTATGACTATTAGTCCTTAGACCTGAAGTCACCATAGTTCCCTACATAAGGAGTTATGTACTTTAGTTTCGTCAAACGTCACCCGTAACTGGGTGGACTATAAAGGCGATTACTGGGTATGTAACAAATTATGCGGAGGGATGTGAGTGATGTAGATGGGATCTATCCCTCCTATATGACGGGAGAGATATCATAGTCTTGATAGAGTGAGATCACTAAGTGCATGGCCATGCCCAAATAAGGCAATATGAGATATTGAGCTTATTTGATTATAGTGAGTCTACTTGGAGTTCAAGACACATAGATTGATTGGAGGATGACACGGTCTATGCTTCATAGAAGATCAATCTAGATATCGACGATAGAAGGACATTGTCACATATTATGAAAGTCATAATTAGTAGTCACATTGGTGATGTTGGATCTCAACATTCTTGTAACTTGGGTAGTAATGATGTGTTGCTAGATACCACTCATTGCTTATGTTTCTAAGAGGTTAGAAGCATTGCCAACGTTACAAGAACCTATAGGGTCACACACAAAGAACAAATAGATGGAGAAAAAAAATGAAGTCAAGTTTGACTTGGCTAAATATGGAAAGTCCATAAAAGGCAAGTTTGACTAGACCCAAATCCAAATCAAGTTTGACTTGACTTGGTTCCACTTCAAGTTAGACTTGACATGGGAGAAGAAATGGAGTCAAGTTTGAGTTGACTAAATATGGAAAGTCCATAAAAGGCATGTTTGACTTGACCCAAATCCAAATCAAGTTTGACTTGACTTGGTTCCACTTCAAGTTAGACTTGACATGGGAGAAGAAATGGAGTCAAGTTTGACTTGACTAAATATGGAAAGTCCATAAAAGGCAAGTTTGACTTGACCCAAATCCACCTCAAGTTAGACTTGACTTAATGCCACATCATGGTGATGAATTGGCATGGAGCCAACCATTGATGATGCTCCACATCATCAAGAGCATTAAGTGTGGATGCCACCTCATCAAGGAAGATTAATGGTCAAGTTTGACTTGACCAAAAGGCCACCTCACCTTGACTTGACCAAGTGATGACTTGGCTTGGTATTTGACCAATGATGATGCTCCACATCATCTCCAAAGGTTGTAAACCCCATTTGAATTTGAATTCAAATTGAAAGGGGGTTATGGGAGGCCACTTAATGGCCATTATGTGGCCGGCCACAATGAGAGAACAAAACCAAGTTTTGGTTCCATTTTTCTCATGGTGTGTCTTCTCTTCTTCCTCCTCCAAGTGTTGGTGCTCTTCTTCTTCTTCTCCTCTTGGCCGAACCCTTGAAAGGTGCTAGCACACCTAAAGGGTTTCCTCCATCCACTTTGTTGGCGTGGATACTTCTAGAGGGACGGCACTTGATGTCCTAGAGATCCGACATCCAAAAGGAGCGAGCGGGATTAAGCGGGGCACGCACCAAAGGTAAAATGGTTTATCCCTCTTTAGATATAGGAGTAGATCGAGTTTTGAGCATGAAATGAATACGTGATTTGTGTTTCAGAATTTTTCTTCGCATGAGATCCATGGCTTTGGGTTCTCGGGGTTTCCGCGACGCGAAAAGGCGGTTTTCGCGGCCCGAAAAACCCAACAAATTTTTCAAAATGTAATTTTGAAAATGAAATTTCATTAAAAGGCTTTGTCAAGGAAAGGGTTGATGATCCAATAGGCTACGGCCAAAGAAGGCCTAGTGCCTCACCAAGACCTGGAAGCCAATTTTTGAAATTCAAATTCATGTTACTTCTTGTCAAATTCAAATCTAACACAAGCTTCAATTAAATCTTAGAATTAATAATAAAAATGATTCAAGCATCTCACAATACACTTATAAGGCAACCATGCTTGCTGTATTGATACATCTAAAATGGGTGAGATGTTAAGGACTAATGAATTGAAAAATATTTTTCAAAATTATTTTTCAAAATTGTTAGAATATTTTCCTAAAAATATATTTTCAAAATAGTGATTCAACATAATAATGTTTTTATGAAATTCATGCTTGTCTGATTGAATAGACATATTATATGTTTTCAAAAATATATCTTTTCAAAAATTTTTTGACTCACACAATTAGACACAAGCCTGTTAGGACAACACTAAAGTTCCTTAAGGCACTTAGATAGAGTCAAACGGTATCAGGTACATGGGGAGTGCTTTTCATTTTTTGTTTTTAAAAACTATATTTTAATCAATACTATTATTTGAAAATACTTTTTAAAAACTGAGCTTTAAATCATTATCACTTGTGTTTTTTTGAAAACAGTTTATGTTGTAAAAATTATATGTTCAAAAATTTATCTGTCACTTTGACTTTGATAAACCCTAAAGACACAGAGGAAAAGTTCACTTCATGATCTTCATGAACTCCTAGGATGTGTCAAATTTAGGGGGAGTCTGAGTCAAAAGAAGAATCTCAGAAAGTTTTTTTTTATTCGTTCTTGAAAACTATTAAGACTATTCTTTTGATCTGAATCAAACCTTAAGACTTAGAGGAAGAGTACTTGTGGTCAACAAGCTTCCCAAGACTGGGTTAAGTTTAGGGGGAGGTCAAATTAAAAGAATAATTTAATAACATGTTTTCAAAATCCTGATAAAAATTTAAGTCTTTCAAAATACTATTATTCTCTTTGTTAGAATTTGTGTGACTTGTAAATTATTTTAGAAATAATATTTACTTGAGTTGGAGAATTTCCAGGACACTTAGGAAATCTCCTTGTAGTCAACAAGGTTTCCCAGGATGGTGTCAGACTGAAAAATAAACCAAGTCAAGTAAAATATTGCGTCTTCAAAAGTTCACACATTTTTCAAAATGCACTAGCATATATTTTCAAAAGTACTATTATTTTTCTTTTTGGCAAAATTCTGTTAATATTCACTTGAGTATGTAGAATTTCCAGGACACTTAGAAAAATGTCCTTGTGGTTAACAAGGTTTCCTAGGATTGTGTCAGACTGGAAAAGAAACCTAGTCAAGTAAAATATTATGTTTAAAAAATTACTTATATTTTTCAAAGTCTCATCTTTTTTCAAAAATAGTTAGTACTTACAAAACATGCATAGTATTTATATTTTTCGAAATAGCATTCTTTCAAAAATTATACGTTTTTCAAAAAGTACTTAATTTTTCAAAAAATTCAATACATTTTTCAAAGGTACTTATATTTCTTAAAAATTACATAATCTTTCAAAAGTACTTGAATTCTTTAAAAGATCATAATAATTTTCAAAGTACTTATACTTTTCAAAGCTCATAGCATTTTTCAAAATTATGCATCTTTCAAAAATATAATATATTTTTCAAAAATTTGCACTAAGTATTTTCAAAAAGAACCACAGGTTTTTCATTGTTGGTGCAAGTTCTTTTGATTTTTTTTTATGTATGACAAAGGGGGAGAGGTGTGCTTAAGTTAGAAAAATTTTCTTCTCCCAAAGATCAAAAATATAGTTTCAAAACTTATATAATCTTTTTTGTTTTCTTCGAAGGATAGTAAGTTACCCCTTTAAACCAATCTAACTTAAGTTATTGTCAAACATCAAACAGGGGCAGATTGTTAGTGCAAGTTGAATCAAGGATGTCCTCCTCTAATGTGTTTTAATGTTTGACAATACACTTAAGTCAGTGATACAGTGAACAAACAAAGGGGAGTTAGGAGAGAAGTAACCAAGCTGAAGAAAAGTCCTAGTTAACTTAGGCATCGAAACCCCAAGACCCGGAGAAGGGCTGCTGGGCACCTAGCAAAGGGCTGCTAGGTATCGAAACCCCAAGACCCGGCGAAGGGCTGCTGGGCACCTAGCGAAGGGCTACTAGGTATCGAAACCCCAAGACCTAGCGAAGGACTGCTAGGCACCTAGCGAAGGGCTGCTAGGTATCGAAACCCCAAGACCTAGCGAAGGACTGCTAGGCACCTAGGGAAGGGCTGCTAGGCATTGTAAACCCTAAAGACCTAGCGAAGGGCTGCTAGGCATAGAAGACCTAGCGAAGGGCTGCTAGGCACCTAGCAAAGGGCTGCTTGGCATAGAAGACCTAGCGAAGGGCTGCTAGGCACCTAGCGAAGGGCTGCTAGGCATAGAAGACCTGGCGAAGGACTGCTAGGCACCTGGCGAAGGATTGCTAGGTAATGAAGTCTTGGTCCAAGGGACTGAGCAACTTAGCTGAGCGATGACTAAGGACAGGAGTAGAGACAAGTCGGGGTTCGGGCGTCTCGAGATCCGGAGTAATCGGAGGCTAAGCAAAAGTCCACCCGAAGGACTGGGTGGCAACCGTCTCCTGAAAGGAGTAGGTGAAAGGCGCGTTCCCAAGGGTGGGAACTTGCGCCGGTTCGACCTAGGGTTTCGTGCAAATTCGAAGTCCGAACCAAGTCCTTAAGCCTAATATTGTATGTATATGTGCTTTGTATTTGTGTATCTTGCAGGTACCAAGAACCGGAGACAAAGCAAGTTGTTGAAAAAGGCTGTTGGGGGCGCCCGGAGCAAGGCTTAAAACCCAGTCTTGGGTTTAAGCCATGATTGGGGGTGCTCGGAATGATGGGGGTGCCCGGAGCAAAGAAGAAAATGCAGTTTTCGTAAAGTAAGCAGAATAGGTGTCAAGGGGGGCGCCCGGAAGGTCCGGGGCGCCCGGGTTGAAACCTATATTTGCTGTTTCAAGTTCAAAATGCAGATAAGTGCTCAGGAGGGTGCCCGGAAGGTCTGGGGCGCCCTGGTCAAAGATTTTATCACCTGCGGCGAGGTAGGCGCAAGGATAAGGTTTGACCGGGTATTTCGGGGCGCCCCCAGCGTCCGGGGCACCCCCAGGAGTGCTATATAAGGGGCTCGACCCCTCTGCTTGAGACACAACTGCCAAGTACCATTCCAAGCATTCTGACTGACGACAACGCACTAGAGACGAGGCTCTAGGACCGGGAGGCTTCAGGAGGAAGTGCGCGACACTTCGGAGGTCCAGATTGGCCGAGCTTCAGACTTTGTCTTGTTGGTTTGATTTTATTTAATTCCACACTTAATCTTTCTATATTATTGCTTGTAAATCTTGCACTGTAAGTCTGGTTTCTCCGGCTCCGGAAAGTCCGTGAAGGAGACCAATAGTGGACGGGCATTCCCGTGCATAGGCCTTGGATGTACTGACCCTGGGGGGTCGGGAACCAAGTAAAAATCCCGCGTGTCCTTTACTTTGTTTTTCTTCGTTCTATTTATTTTCCGCTGCGCTAACACTCTAAGTCTAGAACGAAAGTTATGAAGTTTCTGTGAAGTTTTCACGTTCGATATTCTCCCCCCTCTATCGACGGCACCGGTCCTACATGATTTACCATGATAAGAAAATTTATTCCATAAGAAAAAAGGAGACTTGGTCGGATTTTTATCATGAATTAAAAATGATAAAACTTGGCATGATGGAATAAGTCATAAAAAATTTATTCCATAAGAAAAAAGAGACTTGGCAGTTGAGAGGCCACTATATAAAGGACCCAAGGCAAGGTTTGGAAATTAATCGAAGTATTCTTGCCTGGGCTCTCTCCCTCTCCTCCCTTCTTTCTCTTGGCCGGCCACAAGGCTCTTCTCCCTTCTTCTTGCCGTGAGCACAAGGAGAAGCACCGAGGCGACAAAGTTCTTCCGTTGGGACGATCTTCTTCTCCGGCCATTATCACCTTGGGATTGGGCGTAAGTCATCTTCCTCCTTCTCGCCGGAATTATGATTCCAGCCAACCTTGGTAGTGAGTTTTTCCGATGTGGTTACTTCTCTCTTGGTTTTCTTGTCGTGTTCTCGCAGAATCTAGTAGTTCTCGAGAACACAAAACTCGTGGATTTGCGAAGTCATCCCGAAGATACTCGGCGTGGACGTGAATAGAGGCGGAGCTTCCGAGGGACGCTTACGGTTGGATCTCGTCCCTTCCTTCGAGTTACGCGAGGTAATACGTAAATTAGTTTACGTTTCTGCAAAATTTTAAATATATGATCATGTCTATACAAGATAAAGTTGCATGCTTAGATGTGTGGTTAAATAATTTGAGAAATTATATATGCTAAACCTTCCGCTGCACGTAATTAATTTTAAAATTACGAACTCGCATCCATGTCAACATGCACCCGGACTCAACAAGATGCACTAACTTAAAGCATCTTGAATCAAGGCATAGACCTAAGCATCTCAACCCAGTCAAGGTTATCACTCATAGTACCCTAAGATGCTTGTGAGATGCTGGCTTCTTGACGGGCCCAAATATACTAATTAATTTGTCACGAAAGTGTATGGGCTCATCAGATTTAGAATTTATAAATGAAATGAATAGCTGGAAACCCTTTTACAATCAAAAATATGAAAATGTAATATAGGGGCCACAGGTCGTATTTTTCTCGGGGCTAGTTGACGTTGTGTGATTCACGCTTGTATTTAGGTGTCGTTTGTGAATTTGGGTTTCGAATAAATATTTGGGTTTGGAATGCGAGTAGAAATTGAATGAAAGTACCAAGACAAGGAAGAAACTTAATCACGCAAATTTAAATCGAGTAATGGCAGCTCATGGACTCAACCAATAAGAAAAATCCAAGTAACCAACTTTGGAAAACAATTCTGGGTTGAAACAAAATCATACGGACAGTTAATGTGAAGCAATTGGTGTTGAGTAATGAATGAGAGACAAATCCAATATAAGGGTAAAACGTGCAAGGCTAAATCCAGCTGATGTATGGAAGACAATTCAACTCCACTTGGATGCAAGATTAACAAGCAACTATTTTCAAATGCAATGCATTCAAATGCAAAGCTTTCTTGATACAAACTTCAGCTACTACAATTGAAACTGCAGAAATGGATTTGGCACAGATTTGAAACTGGAATGCAGTAATGGATACTACGATTCAGGCTCGTTGCAGAAATTTTGAAGGAAGAAGTGCAGCCGCTGATTGGAATGCAGAGTTTCCAATCAAACTGCTGCAGAATTAAGCTGCAGAACTGCAGAAAATTGGCTGCAGGGATTGCACTGCAGTTTTTCAGAGAAACTGAACACAAACACTCAAGCAAATGAATTCGTATGCTGAGTTCTAATTGCAGCACTTCACTGGTACATCCTCAAGAATGATAGCCACCATGTGCAGCAATGAAATTCAGAGACCCAAAGATGAAAACTGATTAACTTAGAAGCAAACTAAATACAGCAACACACACCAAACAAGTTAAATGCAAAATTTATCAAATACCTGCTCACGTGATACTCATTCAGGAATTTACCAACTGATACAAAGTTGGCACGCAGCAGCTTAATAAAGTTGCAGGAATAAATCTGAGTTCAGAAACATGCAAGGCAACCTAAGATCTAATTCACACCCCAAATTTCGAAGAAGATTAAAAAGGACAGCTATGTACTTGATATGAACTCAAGAGGTGATAATTCAAACTTTGCAGAAATTCAACACTGAAATTCAGAAATGAAATCTGTACACAACCATATAGCTGTGCCCAAACTGCATACATGGATACCGAAGCTTTGGAAATGAAAGAGACTAAAATATAAATTCAAAAGAACAACTCAAGCTAACTAGGTGCATTTAAAAGATTGATACGCAACAGCTTAAGACTGAATACGCAGCAGATTGGACAGTAAGTGCAGAAATAAAACAGAACAACATTTACGCAGCAGGTATAACTGAAATTCAACTTTAAAACTGATACGAAAACAATAAACAGGTTCACGAGCTAACTACTGGCAGGAATTTAACCTAATTAGACAGAAAGCATTTAGAAATTGAAACTAAACGTGCTGATACAAAACCAAAACTGTAAGAAACGAGGCAGAAAATTAGATTACAGCTAGAAAACTCAAATTAACTAGTTAAACTACTCCTCAACTCTCCCTAAGCTCAAGGTTTCTTTGTTCGTCACGCAAAGGCTGGCCTCGAACCCCTAAGCTCAGCAATTCGCTGGAAAACAGCTCCGCTTGGTAAACTCTGCTCAAACTGCACAGTTGGGGAAATTTCCAATCCGAAAGCTTCGATCTCAGTTTTTGAGCTGCGATGGTGATTTGGAAACGATCTGAGGTCACCTGAGAACCCCTACAAGTGCCTCAGATCATCGGAAATGGATTGTGGCTAAGATCTCAGTGCTCGGACCATAGAGATTGCGAAACCCTCAACAAGCTCTGTCCGGTGCGAATTTGAGCTGAAATTTCCAACCAAATTATCCTCCAGCGACCCAAACCTTGATCCAGATGAAGAATTAAGGGGTCGCACCCCTTGAATGGAAGAAATCTAGCTAAACAGTGAAGAGAAAACGAAGAACGAAGAAGACGGCGAGGAAACGCGACAAGGAGAAGGCTTCAGGAATTTTTCCTTAAGTATATAACAATGGACGGTCCAGATTGATCCACTTCAATCCAACGACAGATCTTGCTCTGATTTGAGCCAAACATTTATGATGATGATCTGGGGTCAGGATCTGCCTTGTGGTGGCTCGGATCCTCCAGATATGCAACGGATGGTCCAGATCAACTCTATCTGTGAATGGACGCTCTAGAGCCCTCCTTGCTTGATCCAACGGTTGATTTAGCTCTGATTGGGATGAAACCTTCAGATCTTGATCATAGAGCTTGATCAACCCTAACCCTAGCTCGGATTGCTTCAGATCGTCCCGGATGGCTCAGATCTAGCCGCTCTTGAATCGGACGGCCCGGATTAATCGTAGGCTTGATAATCCGATCCGGTTCACATCCGACTCAAGTATGACCCAATATGCCCTAGGTCCAGTATCCTTTCTTGCCTACAAAAATATATCAGAAAATTAGTGTCCAAATAATCCAAAAATTATGTAATTTTGCAATTAAGTCCAAAATAAGATAAAGTTCCAAAACCTAGGGTAAAATCATAATTAAGCAATAAAAACATGGGTCAAACATGAATTTTAGCAATTAAAATAATCAATAAAATGGTGCTTATCAACTCCCCCATACTTAACCTTGAGCGTCTCGCGAAACTACTAAATATGTATCCCCTAGATTTCTTAAGCATAATTAGAAGCAATTGAAAAGAAATTACCTGGGGTCGTCAATTCTCATAAATCTAAGCTCTATGGATTACTATCTTGTCCTTAAATCAACAACTTAGCCTTTTCATCCATCATGAGTCATTGAGATGAATTCAACTCACTAGCCTTTCAATGAAAATTTTGGTGGCTCTCTCCTATGTTCTAAGTTGATGATGGAAGTGGAGCTCACTCAAACACACATGCTTCTTGCACTACCATAGGCTTGCTTATTATCTACTCTCCACCAATAATCATGATTAGGATCAACATCTACAAAAACAATTGAAAAACATAGGAAATGGTAAGAAGTGGAATAAAAGTCAAGGGAAAGGAAAAATTGACAAAGTGGAAGACTTGAGTGCTCAAGGATGTTTCCAATGAACTTTGCCCTCTTATCAAAAGTGTCCTGAGTAAACTCTTGCCTTGCACTTCAAAAATTCAATAAAAATCCCTCACTAGTCCCTTTTGTGCCAATTTCTTTTACGTGCCAACTTTGCTTGCTCTTCCTTTTCTAATCTGATTTTTCTTCTTCTTTTATCTTCTAGCAGATTCAGAATTTAATGGAACTAAACTTGGGCTCTGATGAGGAAAATTACAATGATTTATGGTGCCAAGTCAATGGTGTGTCAACTTGCTCTTGTTTCTCTCTTTTTTTTTTTTCTTCAAACTGTTTCTGTTTTTTTTTCTTTTCTGCAATTGGTCTTAGCTGGAGCATATCAGATCTTCTTTATTCAGTCATGATGTGCTCAGTTCCCTATCTGAATTAGCTCCAATCCTTCTAGTGCCGTGAGCTTCCCATGAATAGCTACTCTCTCTTCTTAAATCTGCCCAGCTTAAATTCCTGAACTTTTTTTTTTCTTTCTCCTTTGATCAGCAATGGATATTCTTGATACCAATCTGATGCATTCAGGAACTTAATTCCCTGATTCACAGCCCTTGAAAACCAAAATTTAGCCTCAAGTTAACACAAATCTGTTTGAATGGAAACATTCCATTCTAATTTTTCTGCTTCAGCTGCATTTTCTGATTTCAAGTGTCAATTGCCTATTCCACGCAGCTCCTTCCATACCTTGCAATTCTTTGATGTTTTTCAGCAATTAGCATCAACTTGACTGCATTTTTTTCTGTTTTGATCCCAAGCTGTTTTCTGATTCCATCTTCACTGAATTTTTTTCTGTTTTGTTTCTTTTCTGCTGTAAATCCGGATCATGTCTGCTGCAATTCATTTCCATTCTATTCCTTATCAGTAAATTGGATTCCAGCCTCAACAATTCAAAGATCTCCTTCCTTCCTCTGATTTTTGGCACCATTTTCTGCAACACTTTCAGATTTTCTGATTTTGCACAGATTTTTGTTTTTCTTCAGGTTTTCCAGCTTGTATTCTTCATTCAGTGCCAATTCCAACTTCATCAGCCTTCAAATTAGGTTGTCTTCAGCTGGAAATCAGATTGTTTCAGCTGCTACTCAGATTTTAGCACTTGACAGCTGCAAATTTCTGATTATGTGCAATTTAAAACCTTGGCACAGCTTTTCTCATTTGTCCAGATTTGTTTCAGATTTGTCCAGCCGAATTCAGCAGCTTGAGTTCAGCAGCTGCTCAGCTTGATTTCAGCTTCAATCCCAATTGTTTCCAGCTGGAATTCAGCTTGTTTCAGCTGCAATTGTGTGCCACTTTCAGACTTTGGCACAAAAAATTTTTCCCTTTCTTTTTTTTTTCTTTGATTTCCGAACTGCCCAGCTGCAAAGAGATTTTAGATGGTGCAATTGTTTCAAACTTGCTTGCCACTTAAATCTTCAAAGTATGATAGGGAATCTAGATCTCCAATTGCTTCCATCTTCTTAACAATTCTTCTTGCTTAATCTTGATATTCCAACTCACTCAAAATGTGATTGTTTCCATCCTTCCATTGCAAAAATTTTTTTTTAAAAAAATGAAATTGCTTCCAAATCACTAATCACTCCCCCACACTTAAAACTTTGTCCGTCTCGGGCAAAATAACATCAAGAAAACATCCCAAGCAAACAAATCCATAGAAAAATTGGGGTTATGATTAGGAATAAGGAAAGACAATTCAAGAAGAGTATGTATCAAGTATGATCATGGAAAAAGGGAAACAATATGATTAGTCTTCATAAATGTCATCTAATCAATGAAATATGGTTTCAAAAGAACCTAAGCAAGTTCTAGAGTACAATAACATGTGTGTCACAAATATAAGACTAATTCTCACTAGGTAAAAACAATTCATCTCAAATCTTCAATCAAGAATCTAAGGAAAAGTAGTACTCAAATATCCAAGATTTCATCCATGAGCTTAAATCCTAAGTTTTAACAACCAAATTTAATTTGTTTTCAAAAGACTCTAACATGACATGAAGATAACCTAGAGGGATACATTTATTTCTACTCATGAAAGAAAAAGTGCTAAAAGGAAATAACAAGATATTTACAATGACTCCTATGCATTCTACTCTACTCATGCATTTATTATCAAGGACTCGATTTAAAAGAAAATTCTAAAAGTCAGCAAAATGAAGGAAAATGCAAAAAGGAACAAACTCCCCTTTATTTCAGGTGGACGGAGTCTATCCAAAAGTAGCCTCCACCGTGGTAGTGGAGGAAAATCGGTGGCTGAGAGATCTATGACTCCCCCACACTTGAACTTTACAAAAAATTTCTCTGGTGGCCTAAGGTGATTCAGGTTCAAAATCCATGGAAGGAATGGAGGGCTATGGATTAAAGTAAGATCTTCTCCTCCTTCTTGATGCCTTTCAGAAGTACTTCCAGGAGGTTGAAGTCTGTTCAGCTGGAGCACCCACTCCTGGAGTCTTCTGGACCCTGCAAAACAGTGTAATACCTTTCTCAAGCGTGCAGGGTCAGAAAGAAATAAAATGATATAAGTATCTGCATGAAATGAATCCAAATCTGCATCATGTTCAATGAAATCAATTCTTGGTGTCTCAATAAATTTTTCACAATTATTTTCTACCAAGGATGTATCAAATAATGTATCACAGCCAATAAAATCAATTTGTGGTGCCTCAATGAATTTTTCAAAATTATTTCCAGAATAAGATATATCAATAAATTCATCAGAATCAATAAAGTCAGTACTAGGTACCTTTTTGAATTTTTCTGAATAAAGAGGAGAAATACTTACCTGAGCGTGCTGGAGAATACCTGAAGGTTCTATCATAGTAGATGTATCTGTGACCTCCTCCTGGTCAAGTTCATGCTCCTCTTCAGCCTCACTCTCTGGTGGACATTCAACTGGTGATCCTTGGGTGCTTGCTTCCACCATGCAAGTCCCTACACTTTCTGGTTCATCTTCTGAATCTTGTGGTGGTCCCTGGGGCTTAGTGCAATCCCCTACACCTATGGAATCATCTCCTATGCATTCTTCTTCTGAAATATCTGCAACAACAACATTAGAAAAGTTAGGACCATCAGTAATATTATCATCACAAAATAAAAGTCTAGAATGGTCCTGTGGAGCTTCAGTTTCTTCTTCTGGAGCTGAAAAATTTGGCATTGGATTTTGAATAGGAGTCTCCGGAGGGATGCATGCTGTAGGTGCCCAGATTTTCATGATTTCTTCTTCTTCTTCTTCTACCAAATTTCTAAGATCACTTGAAGAAGGACTTGTCCATGCACTAGGGTCACCTTGAACTGATATAAAACCAACTCCGGGGCTCTCAGAATTACAAGCAGCTTGAGAAGATAATTGTTCTGCTCTTTGGGCTTTTATCTGATTCAATCGATCTTGCACGTTTTGAAACCATTGTTGTTGTTGTTCTTGAAAAGTTTGCTGTTGTTGTTGGATTTGTTGACACATCTCCCTAATCCTTTGGTGTAGAGCCTCATCCCAATCAGGATCATCAAAACCTCCTTGGTTAGTGTGGAACCCCTGTTGGTCTTGAAATGGAAAATAGGGCTGCTGAAATCCAGGAGGAGGCTGTGCATGCTGAAATGGAAACTGTTGGGGCTGCTCAAATGGATGAAATGACTGATTAAATTGCTGAATATTTGGTTCACAAGTTGGTGGAGATGGCTGAAAACTGTAGCCCTGAAATTCTTGTATCTGAGGTTGAATTTGTTGTGGTGAACACTCAAATTGAGGTGGGGGCTGTTGGTACTGATTTTGGTGCTGAATTTGTTGAGGATATGGCTGGAAATTGCTTTGGAAATTGGATGGACCTTGCTGAAAACTGTGATAGGGCTGCTGAAAACTCTGAAACTGCTGCCCATTCTGAAAATTCTGATTTGGTTGAAAATTTTGAAATGATAGTTGATCTTGTGGCTGAAATTGAAAGTTTGGTTGCTGAAAATTAGGATAGGGCTGCTGGAAATCTTGATTTGGCTGCTGAAATTGCTGGAGAGGCTGAAATTGTGGCTGAGGTAGCTTCTGGTAAGTAGATGACTGAGCTTTCCATTTTTGTTGGTAGTCCAACTCCTTTAACACATTTCTTAACTCCTCCAATGTCTTTTCTATCTCTTTTGACCCCATTTTGAATTTTGCAACCCTGTCACAAAACAAACAAGAAAAATGACAGCAACCGTATACAAATGATAAAGCAACAGAAAATAGAACCCAATGATATGTCTAAAAGTATACAAGCAAAAATCAAACAAATCAACTAGTTGCTTCCCCGGCAACGGCGCCAAAAATTTGACGGGCCCAAATATACTAATTAATTTGTCACGAAAGTGTATGGGCTCATCAGATTTAGAATTTATAAATGAAATGAATAGCTGGAAACCCTTTTACAATCAAAAATATGAAAATGTAATATAGGGGCCACAGGTCGTATTTTTCTCGGGGCTAGTTGACGTTGTGTGGTTCACGCTTGTATTTAGGTGTCGTTTGTGAATTTGGGTTTCGAATAAATATTTGGGTTTGGAATGCGAGTAGAAATTGAATGAAAGTACCAAGACAAGGAAGAAACTTAATCACGCAAATTTAAATCGAGTAATGGCAGCTCATGGACTCAACCAATAAGAAAAATCCAAGTAACCAACTTTGGAAAACAATTCTGGGTTGAAACAAAATCATACGGACAGTTAATGTGAAGCAATTGGTGTTGAGTAATGAATGAGAGACAAATCCAATATAAGGGTAAAACGTGCAAGGCTAAATCCAGCTGATGTATGGAAGACAATTCAACTCCACTTGGATGCAAGATTAACAAGCAACTATTTTCAAATGCAATGGCATTCAAATGCAAAGCTTTCTTGATACAAACTTCAGCTACTACAATTGAAACTGCAGAAATGGATTTGGCACAGATTTGAAACTGGAATGCAGTAATGGATACTACGATTCAGGCTCGTTGCAGAAATTTTGAAGGAAGAAGTGCAGCCGCTGATTGGAATGCAGAGTTTCCAATCAAACTGCTGCAGAATTAAGCTGCAGAACTGCAGAAAATTGGCTGCAGGGATTGCACTGCAGTTTTTCAGAGAAACTGAACACAAACACTCAAGCAAATGAATTCGTATGCTGAGTTCTAATTGCAGCACTTCACTGGTACATCCTCAAGAATGATAGCCACCATGTGCAGCAATGAAATTCAGAGACCCAAAGATGAAAACTGATTAACTTAGAAGCAAACTAAATACAGCAACACACACCAAACAAGTTAAATGCAAAATTTATCAAATACCTGCTCACGTGATACTCATTCAGGAATTTACCAACTGATACAAAGTTGGCACGCAGCAGCTTAATAAAGTTGCAGGAATAAATCTGAGTTCAGAAACATGCAAGGCAACCTAAGATCTAATTCACACCCCAAATTTCGAAGAAGATTAAAAAGGACAGCTATGTACTTGATATGAACTCAAGAGGTGATAATTCAAACTTTGCAGAAATTCAACACTGAAATTCAGAAATGAAATCTGTACACAACCATATAGCTGTGCCCAAACTGCATACATGGATACCGAAGCTTTGGAAATGAAAGAGACTAAAATATAAATTCAAAAGAACAACTCAAGCTAACTAGGTGCATTTAAAAGATTGATACGCAACAGCTTAAGACTGAATACGCAGCAGATTGGACAGTAAGTGCAGAAATAAAACAGAACAACATTTACGCAGCAGGTATAACTGAAATTCAACTTTAAAACTGATACGAAAACAATAAACAGGTTCACGAGCTAACTACTGGCAGGAATTTAACCTAATTAGACAGAAAGCATTCAGAAATTGAAACTAAACGTGCTAATACAAAACCAAAACTGTAAGAAACGAGGCAGAAAATTAGATTACAGCTAGAAAACTCAAATTAACTAGTTAAACTACTCCTCAACTCTCCCTAAGCTCAAGGTTTCTTTGTTCGTCACGCAAAGGCTGGCCTCGAACCCCTAAGCTCAGCAATTCGCTGGAAAACAGCTCCGCTTGGTAAACTCTGCTCAAACTGCACAGTTGGGGAAATTTCCAATCCGAAAGCTTCGATCTCATTTTTTGAGCTGCGATGGTGATTTGGAAACGATCTGAGGTCACCTGAGAACCCCTACAAGTGCCTCAGATCATCGGAAATGGATTGTGGCTAAGATCTCAGTGCTCGGACCACAGAGATTGTGAAACCCTCAACAAGCTCTGTCCGGTGCGAATTTGAGCTGAAATTTCCAACCAAATTATCCTCCAGCGACCCAAACCTTGATCCAGATGAAGAATTAAGGGGTCGCGCCCCTTGAATGGAAGAAATCTAGCTAAACAGTGAAGAGAAAATGAAGAACGAAGAAGACGGCGAGGAAACGCGACAAGGAGAAGGCTTCGGGAATTTTTCCTTAAGTATATAACAATGGAAGGTCCAGATTGATCCACTTCAATCCAACGGCAGATCTTGCTCTGATTTGAGCCAAACATTTATGATGATGATCTGGGGTCAGGATCTGCCTTGTGATAGCTCGGATCCTCCAGATATGCAACGGATGGTCCAGATCAACTCTATCTGTGAATGGACGCTCTAGAGCCCTCCTTGCTTGATCCAACGGTTGATTTAGCTCTGATTGGGATGAAACCTTCAGATCTTGATCATAGAGCTTGATCAACCCTAACCCTAGCTCGGATTGCTTCAGATCGTCCCGGATGGCTCAGATCTAGCCGCTCTTGAATCGGACGGCCCGGATTAATCGTAGGCTTGATAATTCGATCCGGTTCACATCCGACTCAAGTCTGACCCAATATGCCCTAGGTCCAGTATCCTTTCTTGCCTACAAAAATATATCAGAAAATTAGTGGCCAAATAATCCAAAAATTGTGTAATTTTGCAATTAAGTCCAAAATAAGATAAAGTTCCAAAACCTAGGGTAAAATCATAATTAAGCAATAAAAACATGGGTCAAACATGGATTTTAGCAATTAAAATAATCAATAAAATGGTGCTTATCACTTCTAGATCTATAGGTGCATGGAGTTCTAGGATTAGAGCCTAAGCTAAGTCCATTTTGCGCAAAACCATAGTTTTGAAGGGGGTAAGTTTTTGAAAAACTAAGTCAGAAAATCATTTTAAATTTCAATAACTTGATGAAAGAAATGATTTTCAAGAAATTTAAATTCTAATTTTCAAAAAATTGAGAAAATAGAAAAAATTTTTGAAAAATAATTTAGAACAGTCCTATTCTACTAAGCACAACCCTAACTGCCTTCTTAGTAAGCTAAACTCAGATTCAGGTAAGGGTTTGGTAAAAATGTCAGCTAAGTTGGATTTTGAGTCCACATGCATAAGTACTATTTTGCCCCTGGCTACATGATCCCTTACAAAATGATATTTGACTTCAATATGTTTTGTTCGGGAGTGCTAAATTAGATTCTTAATTAAATTGATTGAACTAATGTTATGAATAAAAACTCGGGTTTGGGTGTAGTCAAGCTAGAAATCCTTATGAGTGTGCATCATCCATAAAAGTTGTGCTACACACTCTCCTAGGGCAACATATTCTGCTTCGGTTGTGGATAAGGCTACGCAGTGTTGCTTTCTACTACACCAGCTGACTAGACTATGTCCTAATAATTGGCAACTTCCACTTGTACTCTTTCTATCTAACTTACACCTAGCATAATCAGAGTTAGAATATCCTGATAGTTCAAAAGTTGAACTCCTAGGATACTAGATCCCTACATTTAGGGTACCCTTAATGTATCTTAGAACTCGTTTTAGGGCTGCTAAGTAGGATTCCTTAGCACAGGTTTGGTATCTAGCACATATTCCTATAGAAAATAAGATATCAGGTCTACTAGCGGTTAAGTATAGTAGACTACCAATCATACTTCGGTATAATTTCAGGTCAACAGGTTTACCCTTCGGGTCATTATCTATTTTGACATTTGTAACCATTGGGGTACTTAAACTTTTAGAATTTTCCATTTTGAATTTATTTATCAATTCCTTAGCATATTTGGATGGGTGGACATAATTACCATGTTGGACCGGTGCCGTCGATAGAGGGGGGGGGGTGAATATCGACCGTAAAAATCTCGCAGAAACTTCGTAGAAAAACTCATCTTTCGGATCTTCATTCTAGATTCAGAGTTAGTGCAGCAGAAAATAGAAAGAATGAAGAAAACAACGAGACTTGTACACACGGGATTTACTTGGTTCCCAATCCCCCAGGGTCAGTACTCCAAGGCCTAAGCACGGGAATGCCCGTCCACTAATGGTCTCCTTTCCGGACTTTCTGGAGGCGGAGAAACCCGTCTTACAGTGTACGATTTACAATAAAAAATATATTGAATGTAATTGCAGAAAAGTAAATCAAACCAAAATCTAAAAGTCGAACGCTCGGCCGATCTGGACCTTCGAAGTGCCGCGCACTTCCTCCTGGAGCCTCCTTGGTCGCAGGGCTTCGTCTCTAGCACTTTCCTTTAGCTCGGAATGCTCAGAATGATCGTGGAAGTTGTGTTCTGAGCTGAGGGGTCGAAGCCCCTTTTATAGGCTTCATTGGGGTGCCTGTGATCAATAGGACGCCTCATACAGTTTGGTCAAAGCTTATCTCCGCGCTGAACTCACAGCAGCCGATAAGGCTTTTGACTAGGGCACCCTAGACATACAGGGCGCCTCATTGAACACAGGCACCTCCTTCAATAGGGCGTCTGGTTCCATTAGGGCACCCTGGTTGATGGGGGTGCCCACGAGCCATTTTTCAGCCTTGTTTGTCTGCTTTGTCTTCACTTTTAAGTACTTGCAAGATACATAAATACAAGGCAAAAACACATACAATCTTAGCCTTAACGAAATGGTTTTGACTTCGAATTTTCATGAAACCCTAGGTCTAACCGACGCTTAAGTTCCCACCCCCGGGAACCACGCCTTCAACCTACTCCTCTTAGGAGACGGTTGCCACCTAGTCCATTCGGGTGGACTTTTGCTTAGCCTTCGATACTCTCATATCTCAAGACGTCTGACCCTCGACCCATCTCTAGTCCTTAGTCATCGCTCAGCTAAGTTACTCAATCCCTCGGACCAAGACTTCGTGGCCAAACCCTAGGTCCAGGACTTTGGTGGCCAACCCTCGGCCAAGATTTCATGCCCAATTCCTCGAACCAGGTCTTTGTGCCTAACTTCACTCATCAGGACTTTTGCCCAGCTTCACTCACCAGGACTTAGTGCCCAGCTTCACTCACCAGGTCTTCGTGCCCAACCCTTGGTCAGGACTTAGTGCCCAATCCATGATCAGGACTTAGTGCCCAATTCCTCGAACCAGGACTTCGTGCCTAGGATAACTAGGACTTCGGTTTACTTTGGTCCAATTTTCTTCACTCACCCTTCCCTTGTTCTGTAACGACCTAGAAAATTCTCTCAATATTTTCTTTAAAATATTGATCATGTCTAGATAATTTTTTCGAGGGACCTAGAGATATTAGTACGAACCTTAGCCTAGAAATCTATGATTTTCTCATTTAAATGGAGAAACTAGGTACTAATGGGCCTTATATGGGTTTTCTAGTACCATGATTATTGGTAGTTTTTAGGAAAAAATTTAATATAAATATAAATGGATTTTAATTAGGAATATTAGCATAATTATGGGGGGATTTTTAGGGAATTTTTGGAAATAATAGGAAATAAAATGAAAATAAAATAAAAATAAAGTGCATGCACCAAGGATTGACCCTTGGACCTCTTGTGCCACCATGCATGGACTAACCAATTCAAATAGCAAGGGAGTGCTAGTAGAGGATGAAGTGGATTTTGGTTAAGGCTTAGGGGAATATGAAGACTCAAGAAGGGAAGAGACACCATGACTCTTCACTTGCCTCCTTAATGTGGTATAAAGAGGTGGCATGGGAGTTACTTTTCTTCTTCCATCAAGTCCACCCTTCTCCCTCCTCCTTCCTCATCCTAGCCGAAATCCATAGGTGTGGTTTCCCCTTGGGTGTAAAGTCCCGCCCTAAATCCTCTAAGGATTTGTGGCGTTACTTTAACATTCATAACATCTTTACTAATGCTTATATTTATACTACTTTATGCATCATATAGCGGAAGCATAACATCATTCACGTAATGTTAACATGACTACTTCATGTATTCATTTCCATCTAAGCTTTAGATGCATGCGATCATACAAGAGCGGAAGCATAAGACTTGAAAGCATGTAGATCATGCTTGTACGTGAGAGCATGAAGCCTAGGGTTTAAAAACAAATTTTATACATGAGTAGGCCGAAACATGTATGGGCATTATAGCATTTAGGAGCAAGTTTCATGAAATGCATAAAGTATGTGGTGTCCATGCGCATGATACAATATTGACAAGTAAGGATCTAAACATATGGAAGGTTTTAACATGATCGTGGCATGCAACATGGGGAGCATAAGGGTGTTGAACATGAGAGGACTCAAACCAGCAAGTGATGGCCGAATATCATAAGTGATCTAAGCATAACTAGGCATGGCAAGTATGATAGAGTTTTAGTGGATCATGAGCATAAACAAGATAGTATGTTATGAGGGAAGTATCATATCAACTACTTTAGCATAATCGAATAGAGTGGTGTATCCATACAATCAAGATGAAGACATCATGCAACTTATTCGCAAACAATTATGCTACAGGCGAGGGGCACTTACCTTTTTCGCTAAATCCTTAGGGTATACCCTTAACTTGGAGGGATGGTACCCTTAACTTGGAGGGATGGTACCCTTAACTTGGAGGGATGGTGCCCTTGGTCCTTGCCCTTGAGATCCTTGAATGCTCCTTGTCTTGCAAGAGGTACTCAAGGGAGTTTAGGGAATGTCAACCCTAACCTTGGGTTTCGGCAACCACAAGGGGAGAGTGTTGCTTGGCTTCGGTGGAGAAGGGGAGAAGAAGGTGGCTTTCGGCCACTTGGGGGAGGGGAGGAAGATTAGTGTTTGGAGGGAGGAGTGGAAGGGGGCTCTCGGCAATAGCAAGAGGAGGGAATGAGTGATTGTGCTCTCACACTCTCCTCCCCCTTTTATACTTAGTGAAGAGGCATGGTGCCTCTTCACTAAGCACCCTTTCACCAAGGGGTGTTTCACCAAGAGTTTTCTTCCACCTCTTCACCTTCCCTAACCCTTAACAAGGATTTCCCTACTTCCTTCTCAACATCTTCTCCCCTGGTGAGATGGTCACCAAGTCTACTCCTCAAGGCTTTGCTTGCCAAGAGTACCAAGGTTCAATCCTTGGTGAGAGCACATTTTTGCTCCTCTTGGTTTTAATCAAGCATAAGCCCACTAAGCCCATTCCATTCCATATGATTTCATGAATTCGAATTCATGAAATCACATATGTGATTCATGAATCACATTTCACTCCTTATGTAATTTCATAATCCCTCTTAATCAAATCTTATAATCAATCATGAAATTACATACTTCGCATTTTGCATAATCACATCATAATGTAATCACATGAAATCATACTCTTATGCAATCACATGAAATCATCAATTAAAATTTATGCAATCGCATATAGGGGTTTTATGAAATCACATATTGGGACTTTTATTTCTTATCAAATAAAATCGTACAATTGCATTGAGAAAAGAAAAAAAAACAAGCCCAAAAATTTGGGGCGTTACATTGGGAAAATCCACAAGAAGGTCTCTCTTCCAAGACCCAAAGCTTTTACAAGGTTACAAAGACTAGAGGTGGTCAAGAGACAACAAGATCTTCATCTTTTCCCTTATCTAAGGACTATAACCAAGATAAACCAAGGTAAGACTCCCTCACCTGTGGTATAATAGTTCTTTTTGATATTTATCATAATATGAAGTTTGGTTGGGTTTGATGTTGAGAAAATCATGATTTGGACCCCTAGGACTTTCGGCCACCATGTTTTTTGGGTCCAAGATGATGTTAAAAATTTCACTCATGCTTTCTAATGTTTTCTCATGATGAATATAGGTTAAATATGATTTGGAGAATTTTTGGAGTACCCTAGTACCCTTAGGGTTTTCGGCCACCACCATGATCCCATGGTTAGGGTTGGATCTAACCCTTCAAGTGTATGTCTTGTATACCCTCATGATACAAGGAAGGATGAGGATGTTTTATGTGAATTTTCACATGGCCTAGAGATCCTACAAGTTTTGGCCAAGATGGATAATAGGGCAAAAAGTTAGGGTTTGCTTCAAGTAAGGGTCCCAAGGGCTCCTACGGTAGGGTAGGGATGGTGTTGGATGATTAATTTGAAATTTTATGAAATTTTCCATGAACCCATGGCCCTTGTATGTTTCTGCCAACCCCAAGAAGAAGGGCTAGGAGTTAGGGTTAACCCTAAGCATGAGCCCTAATAGCTTCCTATGGCTTTATAAGTAATGTATGGTCTTTTCCTTACCTTATGTTATCTTACATGTCATTTGAATGATTGAACCCTTCCTTACATGTTTCGGCCAAGCTAATTGATTAGGGTTTAGGTGGAGTTAGGGTTTCAAGAATGATGGTTTATGGCTTATTATGACGTGTAAATATAGGTTCAAGCATGTGGTAGAAAATGATGTTACCTATGACCCTAACCTTAAGTGTTATGTTTCATGATGGTATATTATGTTTGATGCCATGCTTAATAGGGTTTATTTATGAATGCCTTGTGTGCTATGCCATGCTCCTAGATAGTAAGTAGTAACTTCATAGAAGTTCTACCCATTCATGCTTGTGATAGATACTATACTTATGTATGTGATGCAATGCTTATCTTATGTATCATGATCCTGCAAGTTAGATGAATTAGGAGAATGGTCTATGTAAATATGTCATATTTTATTAATATAATGCAATGCTTACCTTATGTATCATGATCATGCAAGCTCTATGAATTAGGATGATGGTCTATGTAAACATGTCATATTCTATGAATACAATGCAATGCTTACCTTATGTACTATGATCATGCAAGCACTATGAACAAGAATGATGTTTATGTAAGCATGCCATGTTTATGAATGAATATAATGCTTATGCCTTAGGGCATCATGATTCTATGCATTATGTATGAACGATGAAAGGTCTGGTATGATTTATGTCATGCTTCATATAACAAGGTTATGCTATGCTTAAATATGCTATGAATGCCCCATGAATAATGAAACATGTGAAGTTATTTTACTTTATGAATGGGCTTGTACCGGACCGAAGTATGGGTCCAAGGGATGGACACCTTAAGAACGCCCCGGTTTTGGACTACCGACTATGCTGTCCACGGTTCTAGCACTACCAAAGCTGTGCAACAGGGATGGGCACCTTAGGAACACCCCGGTTCTGGGACTACCGACTATGCTGTCCTTACCCTAGTAGGTCGGGGCTCGCTACCTCGTATTTACTTAGGGATGCACGCTTATGATGTATGTATGTGGTACAAGCCGGGGACCCCAATGATGTTATGATTATGTTTAAGTATTTAAAAGTATGATTTTAAAAGTTAAACATCCTTATATATATGCATTTGACTCATGCATTCATTCATGTTATGCATTATGCCAGGATAGTAATGTGTTATGTTTAGGGTTCATGTTAAGAAATATGCATGATAGTAAATGTCTTATGTTTATGTTTATGTTTATGTTAAGAAGATGTCATATGCTATGTTAGAAATCATGCCATGTTAAGTATATTTATGTTTATGGTTATGTCATGTATCATGCCATGTTAAGTATATTTATGGTTATGTTTATGCCATGTATCATGCCATGTTAAGTATAATTATGTTTATGTTTATGCCATGTATCATGCCATGTTAAGTATATTTATGTTTAAGTTTATGCCATGTATCATGCCATGTTAAGTATATTTATGTTTATGTTTATGCCATGTATCATGCCATGTTAAGTATATTTATGTTTATGTTTATGCCATGTATCATGCCATGTTAAGTAAGTTATGTTTATATGTATGCCATGTATCATGCCATGCTAAGGATGGTTTATGTCTTATGCTTATGATTCATGCTAAGCACCAAGTTATGTTAATGTTTTGTGTGCTTATGATTAAGTGACGAATGGTTTTAGTGAGTAGGAAAGAGTCTTACTAAGCCTATGTGCTTATAGTCTTATTTCCTTATACCGCAGATCAAGCAAGAGGACAATAGGAGAAGCAGCAGGAGGGACAAGAGTATGTTTGTGGTAGTGACTTGGCCAAGAAAAAATATATTTACAAGTCTTATGCTAAAACTTTACGTTTGCTACTTATGTGCCTAATGGATGGCTTATGTGAGTTCATGACATGATGATAAGTATGATGATAATAATGCTAAGTTCCTATGTCACTATGTTAGGAAAGATAGCTAGGTGCATGTATGTGTAAGTTTAACTTATTCCGCTGTATTACGATGTTCACATGCCCCTACGTATGTTAGCGTAACGCCGCTTTATGAAAGAAAAAAAAAGCGGGCGTTACAGGTTGGTATCAGAGCAGTTACCATCTCACTACACACACATCAAGCCCTCTTCCTGCCGCTTCCAAGTAAGTACCTCTATGCATACCTTATATTCTTTTATGATGTGCTCTGATGACTCTAGAATATGCAAGTATGGATGATACCTATGATTCTAGACTATGGAAATATGAACAATGGTTATGATGAAAAGTACTTTAGGATATGTGACTATGAACGATATATATTTTTCTTTAGGATATGTGGCTAGGAACGATATATATTTTTTTATGAAGTCAAATACTTAGGATTGGATATGCGGGTAGGGATAGAGAAAAAATGTAATATCTTAATTATTAAGGTGAAGGAAACTGAGTTTATCTTGTGTGCTTTTCTCTGTATATATTTGTGAATTGAAAAAAAAACTAGTTCTGTACTGGTTTTTGTCTGTTCTGTACTAACTGTGATTTTTTTTTTCAATTCCAGATGTTGTATGAGATTGGCACCACGAGTCATTACCAGGGGCGGAGTCGTGAGCTGCTGGAGCAAATAGAAGAGGTGGAGTATATTCCGGTCCTTGGGATCCAAGGCAATATGGGGAAGTTGGACCGGCTATTCTGGAAGCTCGAGCAAGAAGAGTTTCCAATCATGGATGATCATAGGATTAGAGCTCTGCTTCGTTCATTGCCCAATCGTGCGAGAGAGGTTGCTTATCAGATCTAGGGGCAGCAAGGATGCCGTATCTCATATACGGAATTATGTAGGCAACTTCTGCGGCATGAGTTTCCGGAGGATCTGGGGGACTCTGAGGAAGATCCCGAGATGTACGAGGAGGGTCCTGAGATGTATGAGGAGGATCCCGAGATGATTGAGGAAGACCCGATGATCGAGGAAGATCCTGAGATGCTCAAGATGTTTGAGGAAGACCCCGGGATGTTCGAGGAAGACCTCGAAGTGGCCGAGGAGGTTCCGGAGATAGAAGAAGAGGATCCGATGGAAACGGTAGAAGATCCTGAGGCAGACCAAGGGGAGATGAACGAGGGAGTGATAGTTACTACCATGATATTCTTCATTATGGGCATGATGGTGACTCATCTATTTCATTGAGTTCGGTTAGTTTTTGTGAACCAATAGGGTCTAAGTTAATCATATACAATTAGTCGTGAGTGTGACTCAACCTTGTGTTCATAGACATGGTATGAATTGAGCACTATCATAATGTTAGTAGTTAAGGTGAACCTAATGTTAACGAAATGTTATATAACCTGTACATTATATGAGTTACCAATCGTATAATATAATTGTATTATATTACATAAAGCAAATGATAATAATATGAGGGTGTGTACTAATATAAGAATTAGTATAAATATGACTATACTAATTTATCGATCATTTAGGTTCTTGATATGAGCCTACATACAGATTGACCTGTGTTCTTCCAACCTATAAATTATTACCTACGCGTATTACCCCATAAGCAATTATAGGTACTATATCTATAATTTATATATATATATATATATATATATATATATATAATAAATACAGTGGTATTATCAACGAATATTTCACTGTTATCTTATATATAATATATAAGATTACTTTAAGTTATTTTATGGTAATACAATAAATAGGATCTCACCTATTCTATAATAACCATACAACTTATATAATTCGTAACTCAGGTTGGGAACTAATAGTTCGGAAGCCTATTATTGCTAGGTTTACCCATAATTAAAATAAGTATATATACACAATTATGACATATGCATATAATTATACCATGGAGTTATTGATGACACTAGCTCAATTACATGTTAAGGAGATAATCAGACTCCATGGAGTTCCCAAGAGTATCACCTCTGATAGGGATGATCGCTTTACCTCACGTTTTGGGAGTGCGTTCAGAAGTCTCTTGGCACTAAACTGCGGTTCAGTACTGCTTTTCATCCTCAGACTGACGGGCAAACGGAACGGGTGAATCAAGTATTGGAGGATATGTTGAGAGCTTGTGCCCTAGATTTCAAAGGAAGTTGGTGCCGATATCTATGTTTAGCGGAATTCGCATACAACAACAGCTATCAAGCTACTATCGGAATGACACCCTATGAAGCTTTGTACGGGAGGAGATGTAGGTCTCCAATTTGTTGGTACGAAGGTGGTGAAAAGAAGGAAATGGGGCTCACGACGGATCTCGTTGACAACACCTCCCGAGCTATACAGAACATTCGACAACGGATTGAAGCTGCTCAGAGCCGGCAGAAGAATTATGCGGATGTTCGGCATAGGCCCATGGAATTTGAGGTTGGGGATCTGGTATTTCTCAAAGTGGCACCTATGAAAGGGGTAACAAAATTTAGGAAGAAGGGAAAGCTGAGTCCGCGATATGTGGGGTCGTACCCGATTCTGAAAAGAGTCGGCAAGGTGGCATATGAACTAGAGCTGCCTCAAGAGATGTCGGCTATCCATAACGTGTTTCATGTGTTGTTGCTCAAGAAGTGTATTCTAAACACAGATCAAGTGATCGAGCCACAGACAGTACAAGTTCAGGAAGACCTAAGTTTTGAAAGCCGACCTATTCAGATCTTGGATCGAGAAATCAAAAAGCTAAGGAGCAAGGAGGTGCCCTTAGTCAAGGCCTTATGGCAAAGTCAGCGATTCGAGGAAGCTACCTGGGAACGCGAGGACGAGATGAGACGCAAGTACCCGGAGCTATTCTAAGTTCGAGGACTAACTTTCACGAGGTATGGGGGATTGTAACGACCCGGAAAATTCTCTCAATATTTTCTTTAACATATTGATCATGTCTAGATAATTTTTCCGAGGGACCTAGAGATATTAGTACGAACCTTAGCCTAGAAATCTATGATTTTCTCATTTAAATGGAGAAACTAGGTACTAATGGGCCTTATATGGGCTTTCTAGAACCATGATTATTGGTAGTTTTTAGGCAATAATTTAATATAAATATAAATGGATTTTAATTAGGAATATTAGCATAATTATGGGGGGATTTTTAGGGAATTTTTGGAAATAATAGGAAATAAAATGAAAATAAAATAAAAATAAAGTGCATACACCAAGGATTGAACCTTGGACCTCTTGTACCACCATGCATGCACTAACCAATTCACCTAGCAAGGGAGTGCTAGTAGAGAATGAAGTGGATTTTGGTTAAGGCTTAGGGGAATATGAAGAGTCAAGAAGGGAAGAGACACCATGACTCTTCACTTACCTCCTTAATATGGTATAAAGAGGTGGCATGGGAGTTACTTTTCTTCTTCCATCAAGTCCACCCTTCTCCCTCCTCCTTCCTCATCCTAGCCGAAATCCATAGGTGTGGTTTCCCCTTGGGAAAATCCAAAAGAAGGTCTCTCTTCCAAGACCCAAAGCTTTTACAAGGTTACAAAGACTAGGGGTGGTCAAGAGACACCAAGATCTTCATCTTTTCCCTTATCTAAGGTCTATAACCAAGATAAACCAAGGTAAGACTCCTTCACCTGTGGTATAATAGTTCTTTTTGATATTTATCATAATATGAAGTTTGGTTGGGTTTGATGTTAAGAAAATCATGATTTGGACCCCTAGGACTTTCGGCCACCATGGTTTTTGGGTCCAAGATGATGTTAAAAATTTCACTCATGCTTTCTAATGTTTTCTCATGATGAATATAGGTTAAAATATCATTTGGAGAATTTTTGGAGTACCCTAGTACCCTTAGGGTTTTCGGCCACCACCATGATCCCATGGTTAGGGTTGGATCTAACCCTTCAAGTGTATGTCTTGTATACCCTCATGATACAAGAAAGGTTGAGGATGTTTTATGTGAATTTTCACATGGCCTAGAGACCCTACAAGTTTCGGCCAAGATGGATAATAGGGCAAAAAGTTAGGGCTTACTTCAAGTAAGGGTCCCAAGGGCTCCTACGGTAGGGTAGGGATGGTGTTGGATGATTAATTGGAAATTTTATGAAAATTTTCATGAACCCATGGCCCTTGTATGTTTCGGCCAACCCCAAGAAGAAGGGCTAGGAGTTAGGGTTAACCCTAAGCATGAGCCCTAATAGCTTCCTATGGCTTTATAAGTAATGTATGGTCTTTTCCTTACCTTATGTTACCTTACATGTCATTTGAATGATTGAACCCTTCCTTTCATGTTTCGGCCAAGCTAATTGATTAGGGTTTAGGTGGAGTTAGGGTTTCAAGAATGATGGTTTATGGCTTATTATGACGTGTAAATATAGGATCAAGCATGTGGTAGAAAATGATGTTACCTATGACCCTAACCTTAAGTGTTATGTTTCATGTTGGTATATTATGTTTGATGCCATGCTTAATAGGGTTTATTTATGAATGTCTTGTGTGCTATGCCATGCTCCTAGATAGTAAGTAGTATGTTTATAGATGTTCTACCCATGCATGCTTGTGATAGATACTATACTTATGTATGTGATGCAATGCTTATCTTATGTATCATGATCCTGCAAGTTAGATGAATTAGGAGAATGGTCTATGTAAATATGTCATGTTTGTTGGTGCAGAAAGCACCCAAGTCGAACCTGAGTTTTGATAATGGAAACAGGGCTCAAAAAGTTATGTCTCACTTGTTGTCTAACAAGTTACTCTAGTGTGCAGGTTAAAAAGTCCTAGCGAAGGACTGCTAGGCACTGGCGAAGGAATGCCAGGGAACAAAGCCCTAGCGAAGGACTGCTAGGTACCAGGTGAAGGACAGCTTGGGACTAAAGCCCTAGCGAAGGACTGCTAGGCAACGGGCGAAGGACAGCTCGGTATCAAAGACCTGGTAAAGGACCGCCAGGCAAAAGTCCAACCAGAGGAATGGTTGGCATCAGGTAAATTCTCCCGAGAGGAGTAGGTGAGGACGCGTTCCCCGTCGAGAGGGAACAGTAGGCGTCGGTTCGACCTAGGGTTCCATTTAGGAGACCCAAAGTCAGAACCAAGAAAGCTAAGGCTGTATAAAATATTAATATTTCTGCTTTTTGGACTAACCCTGGATGCAGGACCGAAGGACTGAGTGTCTGCAGCTCAGAGAGCCTCAAAGGAGTGAGGCAGAAGCTGAGCAGGGCGCCCCGGACGTTCCGGGCGCCCCCAAGGTGAACATAAATCAGCAGGAGCAAAAACGCGCTTCGACAGTTATCTGTCGGGGCGCCCCGGGTGTTCCGGCCGCCCCCACTGCTCCGGGCGCCCCGCATGCTACGGACGCCCCCAGCACCAACTGCCGAAGTAGCACCCTTCGAAGCCAGCAGATGAAACTTTGACCCGGTCAATCCGGGTGCCCCGAGCGCTCCGGGTGCTCCGGTCAAAACTGATCCCGAAGGTAAAGGGATCAGAAGCTGACCGAGAAGTTGCCGGATCAACCGACACGTGGGGGGGTGCCACTGACGTTCCGGGCGCCCCCAGGCCCTATATAAAGGGCCCTCGACCCCAGGCTTCAAAGCATCACTTGATTCAACGCTTCAATGCTCTTCTGCTCTCGCGCCTTGCTCTGGAAACCTCCTAACTCGAGCCGACAACGTCCTGCTGCTCCGGAAAAAGTCAATCTACTCTGGTCGTCGGTAAAGAAGAGTGATTTTTAAGTTACTGCACTTATTCCTGTAATCAATCTTTGTAAACTGCTTTTGCGCCTCATATTGAATTGCCCAAAGTAAATGATCAAAGATCGTGGGCCTTGGAGTAGGAGTCGACCTAGGCTCCGAACCAAGTAAAAATCACTGTGTCTGCGTGTTTTATTTTTTATCTTTCGCTGTTCAAATTCTCTATCTTAAATCCGAACGTTTTTCGATATTCACCCCCCTCTATCGGTTCTCTCGATCCAACAAGTGGTATCAGAGCAGGGACGTTCAAACTTGGTGCAACCACCAGTTTGAAAATTTTTCGGATTTATTCTTATTTTTTTTCTCGTTCGAATTTCTTCTAAGTTTTTTTGTTCGAATTTTTTCCGTTAATCGAGGTTGGTGCAACACCTCTCGATATTTTATTTTCTTATCCCGCACTGCTAATCCAAGACCAAGTCTTGGGAATTTTTTTTGTTAGTTATTTTTTTTTCAGGTTAAATGGCCATGCAAGAAGGATTTAGCACCGCCAGACCTCCACTTTTTAGTGGAGAAGACTTTTCTTATTGGAAAAGTCGAATGGAGGTCCACCTGAAAACTCAGGTGGACATGTGGATTATCATCCAGTCCGGACTGGAGATACCCAAAAATGCTGAAGGACTTCTCAAAGCTACACAGAGTGGGACACCGCTCTGAAACGAAGAATCGAAGCAGATGCAAAGGCGACTCAGACTCTTCAATGTGGCTTGACAAAAGAGGAGCTAAACTGGGTGGGCCCCTTCAACAGTGCCAAGGAGTTGTGGGCAAAACTGATCGAGCTGCACGAAGGAACATCAGACACTCGGATCAGTAAGAGAGATCTGCTCCTAAACAAACTGTACACCATCAAGATGGCCGACAACGAAACAGCAGCCCAACTCCACGCACGAATCCAAGAATTGATGAACGGTCTTCACACAATAGGTCACAAGGTCGAAAACCGCGACCTAATAAGGTATGCCTTAAATGCTTTCCCTAGAAATACCTTGTGGGCATCTATGGTAGATGCATACAAGGTTTCAAGGGATCTCTCTAAAATTAAACTAGATGAATTATTTTCCGAATTAGAACTTCATGAACAGACTAACTGCAATATGGCCGAGAAAGGTATTGCCTTTGTTGCAGGAAAAGCTGGAAGGACAACAAAGAAAAAGCCACAACCTGAACCCGAGTCTAACTCAGACTCCGGCTCAGAAGACGAAGAAGGAGATCGACCGAAGCTGGTCCGATTGGCCCGAAGCTACTATACAGAGTTAAAGAACCAAACCAACAGAAGAAAGGCCAACCGAAGAAAGGATGAACCAGCTGAACCCACAAATGACAAAAACAAGCCCAACGTGACTTGCTACGAGTGCAAGAAGAAGGGCCACTATAAGACGGAGTGTCCAAACCTAAAGGAGATCGAAAAGACAAGAAGAAAGAAAGTGCTCCAAGTAACATGGGATGAATCTTCCTCAAAAGAAGAAGAAGAAGCACCCCAGTCCAACCTTCTAGCCCTGACCGCCTCAGAAGAAGTCGGGACCGAGTCAGAATCTGAACAAGACGACGGAAGACTAACCTTTTCAGAAGACGATGAAATCAAGGTAAGTGGTTTCAATAGAAGTCAATTAAACGAACTTATTTCTTATCTTTCTCGAGATTTGGCGAAAGCCAAACTCCGAGTCGAATCCCTCCGACAGGAAGTAAAACTCTTGAAAGAGGGAGCTGACTCTAAATCCTTAACCGAGAAAGTTCAAGAAGGAACTCCTACTCAAGTTGAAAAACTTGAGAAAGAGAACTCCTCCCTGAAAACTCAGGTTAAGGATCTTAGAGCTGCCTTAGAATGATTCACTTCTGGTTCCAAGGGTCTTGACATGATTCTTGGAAAATAAAAGTCCGTTCTAAATCGATCCGGACGTGGCTATAGAACCAAATCCCGACAAAGATCTTACTTTGCTGTACTGAATCAATCCAGAGGTAAAATTCAGGCATGGGTACCTAAACTGTACCTGAACAAACCAACTGGATCAAATCAGTATTGGATCCCCAAGGACAAGATTCACATCTTGCCTAATCATTACCGTGACTTTAGTCCAGAGGGAGCCAAATTAAAAACTATTTTTATTGTTAAATAGAATTTAATTCTTGCAATTTGCCTGATTGATTGTTTATTTAATTTCTGCAATTTACCATGCTTAAACTTAGGTTAGTATAAGGACTAAACAAACTTAACTGAAACTTGATAACATAGTATTGGGTGGAGGTAAGATGATAGTACGTTAGGGAAACCAATTCTAATAAGATCAAGTTTACTTGGTCTCTTTAGACTGGTGAAACTAGCCGAAGCTACCGATCTAAAACCCAAACTAGTTAGACCAGAACTTTTTCAAAGATTAATTTTGAAAATGAAATTTCATTAAACGACTTTGTCAAGGAAAGAGTTGATAATCCAATAAGGCTACGGCCAAAGAAAGCCTAGTGCCTCGCCAAGACCTGGAAGCCAATTTTTGAATTTCAAATTCAAATTATTTTTTGTAAAATTCAAATCTAACACAAATTTTCAGTTAAGTTAGATTCAAACATTCTCTTTCAAAATAAATTTAACTATTTTCAAAAATTTAATTTAAGGTTTACAAAATAAATAATAATTTTTAAAAATAATTTTACTTAACAAAACCTGTCTCACAAAACCCATAAGACTAACATGGTTGAAAACCTTAGATTTGGGTGAGACAGACTAGGCAGTGAAACTCAATTTAAGCTACTCCTGACTCTAATTGGATCCAAATCAATAAAACTCTTTATGTAGGAACATAAAGATTTGGACCAATGAATGTTGGATAGCGGTTGCTCCAAACACATGACTGGAGATAAATTGAAGTTCACCAAACTCAAGTTCAAGAACCTAGGCTCAGTGGCATTTGGTAACAATGCTACACTCAAGGTAATTAGGTCAGGTAATATTGAGCTTAAATCTGACTTTATTATTAAGAAAGTTCTTTTGGTTGAAAACTTCAAATTTAACTTTCTTAGCATAAGTCAGTTATGTGATTCTGGTTACATAGTCACCTTCAACAATTCTAAATGCCTGATTAGAAATGTACAAGACTCAGAAATCATACTTAAGGGCACTAGGAAAAATAATGTATACACTATAAACCTTCCCTCAGTACCTAAATGTATGTTAACTCAGTTAGAACAATCGAACCTCTGGCATAGGAGACTAGGTCACACTAATCTGAGGACTATCTCAAAAGTCACCCAACTTGGCCTAATCAAAGGAATCCCCAAAATTAAAAATAATGAAAACCTAATATGTGAATCATGTAATCAAGGTAAACAAACCAAATCTAATCACAAACTAATCCAATCTGACCTAACTCAAACCACACTTGAGCTCCTGCACCTTGACCTATTTGATTTACATGGAGCCAAGTCACTAAGCGGGAACCGATACTGCTTAGTATTAGTTGATGATTATTCTAGATTCACCTGGGTTAAGTTTCTAAGAACCAAAGATGAAACCCTAAACCTATTTAAGGATTTCTGTAAATTAATTGAAAATCAAAACGATACTAAAATTAAAAGACTTAGGAGTGACCACGGGGGAGAATTTGAAAATCAACGGTTCGAGAAATTCTATAAGGTCAATGGGTATTTACATGAATTTTCATGTCCTAGAACCCCCCAACAAAATGGGATAGTCGAAAGAAGAAATAGAACATTACAGGAAGCCGCTAGGGCTATGCTCAACGAATTTAAGTTAGCAAACCAATATTGGGCAGAAGCGATTAGTACGGCTTGTTACATTCAAAATAGGGTTCTGATTAACAAGCGACACAACAAAACACCCTATGAACTGTACTACCATAGGCTCCCAAATCTACACTACCTAAGGGTCTTTGGATGCAAAGTCCATATCCTAAACACCAAAGACTACTTAGGGAAATTTCAGTCCAAGTCAACCCCAGGTATCTTCCTAGGATACTCAACCACAAGTATAGCCTATAGAGTTTACAACAAACAAACTAAGAAAATTGAAGAAACAACAAACTTAATATTTGATGAAGAAATCAACTCAACATCTGACAATCCAGACCTTACTTCATCAAATTCTAATCAAGAAAATAATGAACAAACTATTGAACCTTTAATTGAACCCTTAAACGAACTAACTATTAAACTAATTAACGAGTCAACTGAAACAATTATCGAACCAACAAATGAACCATCCCTAAGAGTCGAATCAAATAGTGAACCAAACCAACCAGCCGGACCTGAGGCTGAACCAAGTTCTAGAAGAACCAAGAAACCCAGACTTAGTCACCCAACCGATCAAATTGTGGGTGATCTAACTCTAGGAGTCAGGACTAGATCCTCCTATAGAAACCTTAGTCAAATAGCTATGATATCAAAAATAGAACCCAAAACTATAGATGAAGCCCTACCTGACCCTGATTGGATCGTAGCTATGCAAGAAGAATTAGCCCAATTTGAGAGGAACCAAGTCTGGGAACTAGTGCCTAAACCTGAAGGCAAATCCATCATTGACACTAAGTGGGTCTTTAGGAATAAGCTAAATGATCAAGGAGAAATAGTTAGAAATAAAGCCCGCTTAGTAGCTAAGGGATTCAGCCAAGTAGAGGGATTAGATTACGATGAAACATATGCCCCAGTAGCTAGACTTGAGTCCATTAGAATGTTGTTAGCCTTTGCATCCCATAAAGGATTTAAGCTATACCAAATGGATGTAAAGTCAGCTTTCCTAAATGGATTCATTAAAGAAGAAGTTTATGTAGGACAACCCCCTGGGTTTGAGGACTTAGACAAACCTGACCATGTTTACAAATTAACTAAAGCACTATATGGGTTAAAACAAGAACCTAGGGCTTGGTATGAACGTTTATCAACTTACTTAACTTCTAAAGGATTTAAACAAGGACAAATTGACTCAACTTTATTCATTAAAACCCTAGGAAAAGATATATTTATTCCCCAAATTTACGTAGATGACATAATCTTTGGATCCACCAACACAAACTTCCTAAAAGAGTTTGTCAAGATAATGGAAAATGAATTTGAAATGAGTTTAGTTGAGGAACTTACCTTTTTCCTAGGACTACAAATCAAACAAACTAGAGATGGAAACTACGTCCATCAATCCAAATATGCTAAAGAGTTAATAAAGAAATTTAAAATGGATAACTCTAAAAGCATAAGTACCCCCATGTCCACTAATGTAAAAATAGATAGTGACCCTGATGGTAAGCCAGTAGACCTCAAACTATATAGAAGTATGATAGGTAGTCTACTGTACCTTACAGCTAGCAGACCTGACATTCTTTTTGCTGTAGGGATGTGTGCTAGATACCAAACTTGTGCTAAGGAAACGCACTTAGCAGCCCTAAAAAGAATACTAAGATATGTAAAGGGCACCCTAAATGTAGGGATTTGGTATCCTAGAACCTCAACCTTCAATTTGTCAGGATACTCGGATTTTGACTATGCTGGTTGTAAATTGGATAGAAAAAGCACAAGTGGAAGCTGCCAACTGTTAGGAAATAGTCTAGTAAGTTGGTGTAGCAGAAAACAACACTGTGTAGCTCTGTCCACAACTGAAGCAGAGTATGTAGCCTTAGGAGAGTGTGTAGCACAACTTTTATGGATGATGCACACTCTTAAGGACTTCCAGCTCAACTACACCCAAACTCAAGTATTTATTGACAATATAAGTTCAATTAATCTAACTAAGAACCCAATCCAACATTCCAGAATAAAACACATAGAAGTTAAACATCACTTCGTAAGAGACCATGTAGCCAGGGGTGAGATAGTACTTAAACATATAGACTCAAAATCCAACTTAGCTGATATATTCACAAAACCCTTACCTGAGTCTGAGTTCAGCTCACTAAGAAGACAGTTAGGATTGTGCTCTGTAGAATAGATTAACTCTACTTTTGATTTTCTTACTGCTTTTCTTGATTTAAAAATCAGTTTCCAAAAGAATTTTGAAAAACTGTCTTTCTTTAATTTCAAAATCAATTTTATCTTTTCCGACTTAGTGTTATTTTTAAAACTACCCCCTTTCAAAACTAGGGTTTTTTCGCAAATGGACTTAGCCTAGGCCCTAACCGTAGAACTGCATGCACCTATAGATTTAGAAGCCAGCATCTCACAAGCACCTTAGGGTACTTTTGATTGCTAACCTAGAAAGGGTTGAGATGCTTAGGTCTTTGCCTCAATTCAAGATGCTTTAAGTCAGTGCATCTGCAGTAATTGGGGCACTAAATACAACTCATACAGCAATCAAGTTAAGTGTCAAGTTTAGAAAATCTAACTTGAACAGAAACACTTAACATGACTAACCCTAGCAAAAGCTACTGTTTATAACAGTTAGTGAGTAGCTAATTGGGTGAGACAGGTCCCTATAAGAGAAAATCAATTAATTTGGTTTAAAGTTTTATCATGAATTGGTTCAGTACAGCAAAATCAGCAAATATTTTTTTATTTATGAAAGTTACTTCCATTATGCAATTTAATTTCTGCTATATTTATCTGTTTTTGATATATGGCAAAGGGGGAGAGATAGGAAAGGAGAGAATTTAAAATTTTCTAGCTCAAATATTTTTTTTCTATCCTTTATTCAAAAAGTACCTAGTTTCTCAAAGTACCTAAAGTTTTCAAAAGGTTACTAAAGTACTTAGGTTCTTTACAAAGTACTTAAGTTCTTAAGCTTTTAAAAACTTTACTAAGTACTTAAGCTTCTCAAATTTTCAAAAATTTTCTAAGTACTTAAGCTTTTTCAAAAATTTTCTAAGTACTTAAGTTTTTTCAAAAATTTTCTAAGTACTTAAGCTTCTCAAAAATTTACTAAGTACTAGAGCCTGTCAAAAATTTTCTAAAGTACTTAAGTTATTTTGGTACTTAAGTTAAACTTTCAAAAACCTTTTGAGTACTTTAAAAACTTAAGATTTCAAAATTTTTCTAAGTACGCTAAACTCATGCTTCCAAAAACCTCTTCTATGTACTTTTAAAAATTAAAGTTGTCAAAAGATTTCCAAGTACCTAAACTTAAGTTTTCAAAAGTGCAGTTTTTACAAAAGCCTTCTATTGAAAAATTCTAAGTAAAATTTTTTTCCTCTAACTTAGAACCCCACGAATTTTTGAAAAATGTAGGGGGAGAATCCTTCCAGGGGGAGGGAACAAAACTTAATGTTTTTACATGCATTGATTAAACTTAACTTTTTGAACCAGGGTTGCCATAAATCAAAAAGGGAGAGATTGTTGGTGCAGAAAGCACCCAAGTCGAACCTGAGTTTTGATAATGGCAACAGGGCTCAAAAAGTTAAGTCTCACTTGTTGTCTAACAAGTTACTCTAGTGTGCTGGTTAAAAAGTCCTAGCGAAGGACTGCTAGGCACTGGCGAAGGAATGCCAGGGTAAAAGCCCTAGCGAAGGACTGCTAGGCACTAGGCGAAGGACAGCTTGGGACTAAAGCCCTAGCGAAGGACTGCAAGGCAATGGGCGAAGGACAGCTCGGTATCTAAGACCTGGTAAAGGACCGCCAGGCAAAAGTCCAACCAGAGGAACGGTTAGCATCAGGTAAATTCTCCTGAGAGGAGTAGGTGAGGACGCGTTCCCCATCGAGAGGGAATAGTAGGCGTTGGTTCGACCTAGGGTTCCATTTAGGAGACCCAAAGTCAGAACGAACCAAGACAGCTAATGCTGTATAAAATATTAATATTTCTACTTTTTGGACTAACCCTGGATGCAGGACCGAAGGACTGAGTGTCTGCAGCTCAGAGAGCCTCAAAGGAGTGAGGCAGAAACTGAGCAGGGTGCCCCGGACGTTCCGGGCGCCCCCAAGGTGAACACAAATCAGCAGGAGCAAAAACGCACTTCGACAGTTATCTGTTGGGGCACCCCGGGTGTTTCGGGCGCCCCCACTGCTCTGGGCGCCTCGCATGCTGCGGGCACCCCCAGCACCAAGTGCCGAAGTAGCTCCCTTCGAAGCCAGCAGATGAAACTTTGACCCGGTCAATCTGAGCGGCCCGAGTGCTCCGGGCGCCCCGGTCAAAACTGATCCCGAAGGTAAAGGGATCAGAAGCTGACCGAGAAGTTGCCGGATCAATCGACACGTGGGGGGGGGGGGCGCCCCCGACGTTCCGGGCGCCCCCAGGCCCAATAGAAAGGGCCCTCGACCCCAGGCTTCAAAGCATCACTTGATTCAACGCTTCAACGCTCTTCTGCTCTCGCGCCTTGCTCCGGAAACCTCCCAACTCGAGTCGACGACGTCCTGTTGCTCCGGAAAAAGTCAATCTACTCCGGACGTCGGTAAAGAATAGTGATTTTTAAGTTACTGCACTTATTCCTGTAATTAATCTTTGTAAACTGCTTTTGCGCCTCATATAGAATTGCCCAAAGTAAACGATCAAAGATCGTGGGCCTTGGAGTAGGAGTCGACCTAGGCTCCGAACCATGTAAAAATCACTGTGTCTGCGTGTTTTATTTTTTATCTTCCGCTGTGCAAATTCTCTATCTTAATTCCGAATGTTTTCCGATATTCACCCCCCCTCTATCTGTTCTCTCGATCCAACAATATTTTATGAATATAATGCAATGCTTACCTTATGTATCATGATCATGCAAGCTCTATGAATTAGGATGATGGTCTATGTAAACATGTCATATTCTATGAATAGAATGCAATGCTTACCTTATGTACTATGATCATGCAAGCACTATGAACAAGAATGATGTTTATGTAAGCATGCCATGTTTATGAATGAAGATAATGCTTATGCCTTAGGGCATCATGATGCTATGCATTAAGTATGAACGATGAAAGGTCAAGTATGATTTATGTCATGCTTCATGTAACAAGGTTATGCTATGCTTAAATATGCTATGAATGTCCCATGAATAATGAAACATGTGAAGTTATTTTACTTTATGAATGGGCTTGTACCGGACCGAAGTATGGGTCCAAGGGAAGGGCACCTTAAGAACGCCCCGGTTTTGGACTACCGACTATGCTGTCCACGGTTCTGGCACTACCGAAGCTGTGCAACAGGGATGGACACCTTAAGAACGCCTTGGTTCTGGGACTACCGACTATGCTGTCCTTACCTTAGTAGGTCGGGGCTCGCTTATGATGTATGTATGTGGTACAAGCCAGGGACCCCAATGATGTTATGATTATGTTTAAGTATTTAAAAGTATGATTTTAAAAGTTAAGCATCCTTATATATATGCATTTGACTCATGTATTCATTCATGTTATGCATTATGCCAGGATAGTAATGTGTTATGTTAAGGGTTCATGTTAAGAAATATGCATGATAGTAAACGTCTTATGTTTATGTTTATGTTTATGTTAAGAAGATGCCATATGCTATGTTAGAAATCATGCCATGTTAAGTATATTTATGTTTATGGTTATGCCATGTATCATGCCATGTTAAGTATATTTATGGTTATGTTTATGCCATGTATCATGCCATGTTAAGTATATTTATGTTTATGTTTATGCGATGTATCATGCCATGTTAAGTATATTTATGTTTATGTTTATGCCATGTATCATGCCATGTTAAGTATATTTATGTTTATGTTTATGCCATGTATCATGCCATGTTAAGTAAGTTATGTTTATATGTATGCCATGTATCATGCCATGCTAAGGATGGTTTATGTCTTATGCTTATGATTCATGCTAAGCACCAAGTTATGTTAATGTTTTGTGTGCTTATGATTAAGTGACGAATGGTTTTAGTGAGTAGGAAAGAGTCTTACTAAGCCTATGTGCTTATAGTTATTTCCTTATACCGCAGATCAAGCAAGAGGACAATAGGGGAAGCAGCAGGAGGGACAAGAGTATGTGTGTGGTAGTGACTTGGCCAAGAAAAAAATATATTTACAAGTCTTATGCTAAAACTTTATGTTTGCTACTTATGTGCCTAATGGATGGCTTATGTGAGTTCATGACATGATGATAAGTATGATGATAATAATGCTAAGTTCCTATGTCACTATGTTAGGAAAGATAGCTAGGTGTATGTATGTGTAAGTTTAACTTATTCCGCTGCATTACGATGTTCACATGCCCCTACGTATGTTAGCGTAACGCCGCTTTATGAAAGAAAAAAAAAGCGGGCGTTACATGTTCAATGTATCACTGACTTAAGCATATTGTCAAACATTGAAACACTTAGAGGAGGATATCACTGATGCGTCTTGCACCAACATACCATCCCTAGTTTGTTTAATTTGTAGAACTAAGAAGAAATTAAGCTCACCTACCAAACTCATTGCCAATTCACTCTCCATGATTTTTACAAATTCTTTAAGAAAATTAGAGTTAGTAGATCCAAATATTATATCATCAACATATATTTGTGCAATAAAAAAATCTTTTTCTAATGTTTTAACAAAAAGTGTGGAGTCAATTTGACCTTGGTTAAATTTCTTAGAAATTAAGTAGGTTGATAAGCGTTCATACCAAGCCCTAGGTGCTTGTTTTAACTCATAAAATGCTTTTCTAAGTTTAAATACATATTCAGGTTTTTCTACGTCCTCAAATCCTGGGGGTTGTCCTACATAAACTTCTTCTTTAATAAACCCATTAAGAAATACAGACGTGACATCCATTTGGTATAGTTTAAACCCTCTATGGGCTGCAAAAGCTAATAACATTTTAATTGACTCAAGTCTGGCTACTGGGGCATAGGTTTCATCATAGTATAACCCATCGACCTTACTAAACCCTTTAGCTACTAAGCGGGCTTTATTTCTAACAATTTCCCCTTGATCATTTAGTTTATTCCTAAAACCCCACTTAGTGTCTATAATAGATTTTCCCTCAGGTTTAGGTACTAATTCCCAGACTTGATTTCTTTCAAATTGGGCTAGCTCCTCTTGCATAGCTATGATCCAATCTGGGTCAGGTAGGGCTTCTTCTATAGTCTTATGTTCAATTTTTTAAATAAGTGCGATCTGACTAACATTTCTATAGAAAGACCTAGTTCTGACTCCTAAGGTTGGATCACCCATAATTTGATCAGAAGGATGATTCAGTCTGGGTTTCTTTGTTCGTCTAGAACTAGGTTTAGCCTTAGGTCTGGCTGGATGGTTTGGTTAAGTGTTTGGTTCAACTACTTGAGTTGGTTCAGTTGTTGGTTCAGTTGATACCTCAGTTATTGGTTCAAGTGATAATTCATTTAATGGTTTAATTAGAGGTTAAATTGTTGGTTCATTATCTTCGTGATCAAGGTTTGATTTGTTTAAATTTTATTATCAAATTTTAGTTCAACTTCTTCGTCAAAGATTAAGTTGGTCGTTTCTTCAATTTTGTGGGTTTGCTTATTATAAACCTATAAGCTCTACTAGTTGTTGAATATCCTAGGAAGGCCCCTGGGGTTGACTTTGATTGAAACTTACCTAGGTAGTCCTTAGTGTTCAAGATATGAACTTTGCACCCAAAACCCCTTAAATAGTATAAGTTAGGTAATATGTGATAATAGAGTTCATAGGGGGTTTTCTTGTGCCTTTTATTAATTAGGACCCTATTTTGGATATAACATGCCGTATTTACCGCTTCTACCCAAAATTGGTTAGCTAGGTTATATTCAATGAGCATGGTCCTAGTGGCTTCCTGAAGGATTATATTCTTTCTATCTACTATCCCATTTTGTTGGGGGCTTCTAGGACATGAGAATTCATGGATATACCCATTAATTTTACAAAACTCCTCAAATTTTTTATTTTCAAACTCTCCCCCATGATCACTCCTAAGTCTTTTAATTTTAGTATCATTTTGATTTTCAATTATTTTACATAAGTCATTAAGTAAATTAAAGGTTTCATCCTTAGATTTCAAGAACCTAACTCAGGTAAACCTAGAGTAATCATCGATAATTACTAAGCAGTACCGATTCTCGCTTAGTGACTTGGCTCCATGTGAATCAAATAGGTCAAGGTATAGGAGCTCAAGTGTGGTTTGGGTTAAGTCTGATTGAGTTGGTTTATGAGTTGACTTAGTTTGTTTGCCTTGTTTACATGAGTTACAAATTGTGTTTTCAAAGCTCTTAATTTTGGGTACACCTTTAATTAAACCAAATTGGGTAATTTTAGAAATCAATTTGACATGAGTGTGACCTAACCTCCTATGCCACAGGTTAGATTCTTCTAATTGAGTCAAAAAGCATTTGGATACTATAGGTAAGTTAATAGTATAGACGTTGTTTTTCCTAGTACCCTTAAGTGTTATCTCTGAGTCTTGGAGGTTTCTAATAAGGCAGTCAGAGTTGGTGAAAGTCACTATGTAACCAGTATTACACATTTGACTAATGCTAAGCAAATTGAATTTAAAATTTTCAACCAAGAGTACTTTCTTAATAATAAAGTCAGAATTAAGTTTAATGTTACCTGACCCAATTACTTTGAGTGTAGCATTATTGTCAAATGCTACTAAGCCTAGATTTTTGAACTTGATTTTGGTGAATTTCAATTTATCCCCAGTCATGTGTCTGGAGCATCCACTATCCAACATCCACTGGTCCAAATATTTATGTTCGTACACATAAAGTATGTATTTTGATTTAGATCCATTAGAAGTAGGGACAACTTAAATTGAATTTCACTACCTAGTCGGTCTCACTCATATCTAATGTTATCAAACATGTTAACCTTATGGGTTTTGTGAGACAGGTTTTAAAAAGGTTTAAATTTTTGAAAAACGATTAATTTTGAAAATGTTGAATTAATTTTGAAACCACAATTGTTGAGTTTAAGATTATTGATTTTGAAAATATGTTTTAATCTAGGATTAATTAAAATTTATGTTAGATTCAAATTTATCAAATAGTAAATTGAATTTGAATTTCGAAAATTGGCTTCTAGGTCTTGGCGAGGCACAGAGACCTTCTTTAGCTGTATCCTTATTGGAGCAACAACCCTTTCCTTGACAAAGCCTTTTATCGAAATTTCATTTTCAAATTACTTCTTGAAAAATTTTGGTCTAACTAGTTTATGTAGGACTGGTGTCGTCGATAGAGGGGGGGTGAATATCGACCGTGAAAATCTTGCGGAAACTTCGTTAACTTTTGATCGTTCTAATCAAAGTGTTAGTGCAGCAGAAAATAAACAGAATGAAGAAAACACAACATAGCAGACACGCGGGATTTATTTACTTGGTTCCCGACCCCCAGGGTCAGTACGTCCAAGGCCTATGTACTCAGCGTGAGTCCACTATTGGTCTCCTTTCCGGAATTTCCGGAGGCGGAGAAAACCCGTCTTACAGTGCAGAATTTACAATGAAAAAGATATGAAATTAAGTGCAGAATTTTAAAAAGCAAACCAAACAATTAAGGTCGAAGCCTCGGCCGATCTGGACTTCCGAAGTGCCGCGCACTTCCTCCTGGAGCCTCTTGGTTGTAGACCCTCATCTTTAGTGCTTTATCGTCAGTCAGAATGCTCAGAATAGTTTCGGAAAGTTGTGTCTGAAGCTGAGAGGTCGAATCCCCTTTTATAGGCTTCACAGGGCGCCTGTGATGATGGGGGTGCCCCTATAGACTTTGTCAATCTTTATCCCCGCGCCGAACTTGTTGCGGCTGATAAAACCTCTGACCAGGGCACCTCGGACCTCCCAAGCACCTGAATGAAAGCATTTTTCTATTTCGAACTTGAAACAACAAATACAGCTTTCAACTTGGGCGCCTGTATCATCCCGGGTGCCTGAATGGAAGCCTATTCTACCTTCTTCACGAAACAGCCACTTTTTCTCTTTGGGCCAGGCGCCCCTATTGATGGGGGCGCCTGGAAGCTATTGGACGGGGCGCCTGGAAGCTGTTGGGCGCCTGGCTTCAAGGCTTCCAGCCGCCTTTTGTGTGATTTCCCTGCTTTGTCTTCCATTCTTGGTACCTGCAAGATACACAAATACAAAGCAAATATACACACAATATTAGCATTAAGGACTTGGTTCTGACTTCGGATTTCCATGAAACCCTAGGTCGAACCGACGCATGTTCTCACCCCCGAGAACGCGCCTTTCACCTACTCCTTTCAGGAGCCACCCAGTCCTTCGGGTGGACTTTTACTTAGCCTCCGACACTCTCAGATCTCGAAACGTCCGAACCCCGACCCATCTCTACTTCTGTCCTTAGTCATCGCTCAGCTAAGTTGCTCAGTCCCTCAGACCAAGACTTTGTGCCCAAACCCTAAGTCCAGGACTTCGGTGCCCAATTCCACGAACCAGGTCTTCGGTGCCCAACCCTCGGCCAGGTCTTCTTACCCAGTCCTCGACCAGGACTTCGTGCCCAACTTCCGATCAAGTCTTAGGTGCCCAGCCCTTTGCAAGGACTTAGTGGCCAGCTTCACTTGCCAGGTCTTAGTGCCCAGCTTCACTCACCAGGTCTTAGTGCCTAGGTTAACTTGGACTTTTCTTCCACTTTGGTTACTCCTCTCTTAACTCCCCTTCTCTTGTTCAATGTATCACTGACTTAAGTATATTGTCAAACATTAAAACACTTAGAGGAGGACATCACTGATGCAACTTGCACCAATAATCTCCCCCTTTTTGATGTTTGACAATATCTTAAGTTAGATTGGTTGAAGGGACTAAATTATACTCCTTGGGATAAAAAAAGAAAAAAGTTTTGAAGGCCAAATTTTTGATCTTTTGGGGAAAACTTCTAACTTCCACTCACTCTCCCCCTTTTTGAAAAACATTTTGATTATTTTGATCCTTTGGTAAGAGAGAAAAAAATTTATTTCTAACTTAAGGCGTATCTCTCCCCCTTTGTCATACATAAAAAAAAACCAAAAAATATTTGCACCAATAATTAAAGCATTTGGTTCTTTTTGAAAATACTTAGTATAAATTTTTGAAAGCACAGCATAAAATACTTAATTTGCACCCAAAAAGAATTTCACGTTGAAAAGTATTTTATATTTGTAGGAAACCTTTTCACTTAAAAAGTATTGCCTTGGAAAAAACATTTCTATTGATGAGGATTTTTGGAAAGGGATTGCATAAATGATTTTTCCTTAGAGAAATATGCATTTTAAAACTAATACTTTGAAGAATATTGTGCAAGACCTTGTACTTTACAAGATGTTAAGCATTTTTGAAACATATAAGTGCTTTTGAAAAATATCATGCATTTTTGAAAAACATCAGTACTTTGAAAAATATTATTAATTTTAAAAGATTAAGTACTTTTTGAAAAAATTTTGAAGAGTATAAGTACTTAGAAAGCTATTAGAATTTTTGAAAGGTAAACGTACTTAGAAAAATATTATTTTGAAAACATAATACTTTACTTGACTTGATTTCTTTTCCAGTCTGACACAATCCTAGGAAACCTTGTTAGCTACAAGGACATTTTCCTAAGTATCCTGGAAAATTTTCCAAACTCAAGAAAAATATTATTTCAAATTGATTAAAACAAGATAAATTTTTGAAAATAATAATATTTTTAAAGAAAAATTATTAAAATGATAGTATTTTGAAAGACAGACTATTTATGTTTTCAACAAGATTTTGAAAATGTAGTGCACGAAAATATATTATTTTGAAATGTTTAATAATTCTTTCAATTTAACCTCCCCCTAAACTTGACCCAGTCCTAGGAAGCTTGTTGACCACAAGTACTCTTCCTCTGAGTCTTTAGGGTTTGGTTTAGACCAAAAGAATTATTTAGCAATTTAAAAAAAAATAATTATCAAAGAATTTGAAAAATACTTTTGACTTAGACTCCCCCTAAATTGGACACATCCTAGGAGCCCTTGTTGATCATGAGGCAACTTTCCTCTGTGTCTTTAGGGTTTATCATAGTCAAAGAAACAGGTAATTTTTGAACATATAATTTTTTAAAACATAATCCTTTTTCGGAAACACAAATGATAGTAATTTAAAGCAGATTTTCGAAAAGTATTTTCAAATGATAGTAATGTTTAAAATATAGTTTAAAAAAATTTCAAAGGAATGAAAACTCTCCCCCTGTACCCCACACTGTTTGACTCTATCAAAGTGCCTTAACGAACTTTAGTGTTGTCCTAAGAGGCTTGTGTCTAATTGTGTGAGTCAAACAATTTTTCAAAAGATATAATTTTTTAAAAAACATATAACATATAATCAATCAGACAAGCATGAATTCCATGAAAACATTATTATGTTGAAGTACTATTTTGAAAATATATTTTTAGAAAAATATTCTATTAATTTTGAAAACAGTTTTGAAAAATATTCTTCAATTTATTAGTTCTTAACATCTCACCCATTTTATATGTCTCAATACAGCAAGCATGGTTGCCTTATAGGTGCATTGTGAGATTCTTGAATCATTTTTCTTAATTTATTATTAAATCTAAGATTTGATTGAAACTTGTGTTAGATTCAAATATGACAACAGTAAAGTGAATTCGATTTTTACTAATTGGCTTCCAGGTCTTGGCGAGGCACAAGGCCTTCTTTGGTCGTAGCCTTATTGGATCATCAATCCTTTCCTTGACAAAGCCTTTTATAGAAAATTCATCTTCAAGTTACTTCTTGAAAGATTTTGGTCTAACTAGTTTAGGTTTTGGATCGGTAGCTCCGGCTAGTTCCACCAAGAAGGTTTCCCTAACGTACTATCATCTCACCTCCACCTAATACTAGGTTGATCAAGTTTTAATTATTCTTTTTCCTATAACCGTTCTACGTAAATTTAAATATGAATGACATGACATATATTAAAAAAATTGCAGATGCATGACATGGCAGATATGCATGAGTCAATCAAGTCAATAGGTATTTTAATTGAGTTTCTAAAAATGTATCAAATTCCTGATTTGATACATATCGTGTGAACCCACGAATATGTCAACCCACTTTCACAAATTTAATGTTATTAATTTTAATTGTTACAGTTTGGGTAAAATTTTATTTAGTTCGAGTTTAAGTTATTTAAGAATTAATTGGAATTAAGTTAATTAAGGATTATTTAAATTAATTAAGAATTAATTTGAATTTAAGTATTAATTAAGATTTAATTAAATTAATTTGAATTTGATTTAATTAAGATTTAATTGAATTAATTTGAATTTAATTTGAATTTTATTTAATTAAGATTTAATTGAATTAATTTGAATTTAATTTGAATTAATTCGAATTAATTAATATTTAATTGAATTAATTTGAATTTTATATAATTAAGATTTAATTGAATTAATTTGAATTTGATTTAATTAAGATTTAACTGAATTAATTTGAAGTTGATTTAATTATGAATTAATTGAATTAATTTGAATTTAATTTGAATTTGATTTAATTAAGATTTAATTGAATTAATTTGAATTAATTTGAATTTGATTTAATTAAGATTTAATTGAATTAAGGAATTAATTTATATGATTAATTTAAGTTGATTAACTTGAGGATTAATTTCAAATTAATAAATTAGGGATTAATTAAAGTTCAAAATTAGTTGAACTTAAAACTAAAGGATTATCTTAAGGCTTAAAAATTAATCAAAGTTTTTAAGGTTTATCTTGATTTCATTTTCAAGATTTCTGGGTTGGTCAAAAGTTGTGAGTTTAATTTCATCATCTTCATTATTTCGAAAATATCTGATTCCCTTACTATTTCTCCTTTATTTAGCTTTTCAAGTTTTTCTAATAATTCTGGTTTATTTGAATCTTTGAGATTTTTATTGATTATGACCTTACTCTCAGAAAATTCCATCTCCTCCTCAAAATTAGATCTTTCAATATCCTTAAAGTAGGAGGAGTAATTTGGGCCACTAGTTAAAGTTTTGTAATAATCTTCAATATTATCTATAATAAAGTTATCATTTAGGAGAATTTCATCTTTATTATCCTCAAGAAAATCATTTTTATCCTCAGAAATAATTTCAATAATTTCAGGATTATCTTCAGAAATATCTTCACTAATTTCAGAGTTATCTTTAGAATTATCCTTAAGATTTTCAAATTTGAATTCATAATTATCTAAAGGATTTTCAAATTTGAGTTCAGATTTATACAAAGAATTTTCAAATTTGAATTCATAATTATCTAAAGGATTTTCAATTTTGAATTCAGATTTATCCAAAGGATTTTCAAATTCGAATTCATAATTATCTAAAGGATTTTCAAATTTGAAATCAGATTTATCCAAAGGATTTTCAAATTTGAATTCATAATTATCTAAAAGATTTTCAAATTTGATTTCAGATTTATCCAAAGATTTTCAAATTTGAATTCATAATTATCTTTAAGATTTTCAAATTTATATTATGTATTATACGAATTAAAATTGTAAGAGTTTTTAGTATTAATTTCAGTAATTTTATTGGATCTAATTTCAGAAATAATTTTACAGATTAATTTATTGATATTGATAATTAAAGAGTTAATTTTTGATATTTTATTATTGTCTACATTATCTAGTTGATCATGCAAGACATTAATTTGCCTATTTATACAATTTAATTTTTCAGAAAAATTATCTAAATAATTTACATAAGAAAGTGCAGGAAATTTAAAAATTTTCGGAACATAAATTTTACGTACCTTTATCGGACACTTATTTTTGTAATGTCCGTATTTCTCGCATTTGAAGCATCTGATGTGGTCCTTGTTCCTCCGGACTCCTGGCGTTGGTGCTTCCTTTGCCACCGGTAAAGAACGAGTCTTATGAGTAGGGCACTGATTTTTATAGTGCCCTCTCTCCCTGCACTTAAAACATATTATATGAAATTTAAAATTTGACATTTAAAAATAAAAATGTACCTGATTCACCCCTAGGCTCCCCCTCAACTACTGGCATCGTTGCTCCATCGACGGTTAGTCCGGTGAAGAGCGGTCTGGCTCTGATACCACTTGTAGGATCGGTGCCGTCGATAGAGGGGGGGCTGAATATCGACCGTGAAAATCTTGTGGAAACTTCGTAAACTTTCGATCGTTCTAATCAAAGTGTTAGTGCAGCGGAAAAAAAATAGAATGAAGAAAACACAACACAGCAGACACGCGGGAAAATAAACAGAATGAAGAAAACACAACTCGAAATAGCAAATACAGCTTTCAACTTGGGCGCCTGTATCATCCCGGGCATTTGAATGGAAGCATATTCTGCCTTCTTCATGAAACAACCACTTTTACTCTTTGGGCTAGGCGCCCTTATTGATGGGGGCGCCTGGAAGCTATTGGGCGCTTGGCTTCAAGGCTTCCAGCCGCCTTTTGTTTGATTTCCCTACTTTGTCTTCCATTCTTGGTACCTGTAAGATACACAAATACAAAGTAAATATACACACAATATTAGCCTTAAGGACTTGGTTCTGACTTCGGATTTCCACAAAACCCTAGGTCGAACCGACGCAAGTTCTCACCCCCGAGAACGCGCCTTTTACCTACTCCTTTCAGGAGCCGGTTGCCACCCAGTCCTTCGGGTGGACTTTTACTTAGCCTCCGACACTCTCGGATCTCGAGACGTCCAAACCCCGACCCGTCTCTACTTCTGTCCTTAGTCATCGCTCAGCTATGTTGCTCAGTCCCTCGGACCAAGACTTCATGCCCAAACCCTAAGTCCAGGACTTCGGTGCCCAATTCCTCGAACCAAGTCTTCGGTGCTCAACCCTCGGCCAGGTTTTCTTGCCCAGTCCTCGACTAGGACTTCGTGCCCAACTTCCGGTCAGGTCTTCGGTGCCCAGCCTTTTGCCAGGACTTAGTGCCCAGCTTCACTCACCAGGTCTTAGTGCCTAGGTTAACTAGGACTTTTCTTCCACTTTGGTTACTCCTCTCTTTACTCCCCTTCTCTTGTTCAATGTATCACTAACATAAGTATATTGTCAAACATTAAAACACTTAGAGGAGGGCATCACTGATGCAACTTGCACCAACAGTTTAGGTTATGGATCGGTAGCTTCGGCTAGTTCCACCAGACTAAATAGATCGAGTAGGGTACGCCTTACCCTACTTGACCTTATTAGAAAGGCTTCGCCAACGTACTATCATCTCACCTCCACCTAATACTATGTTGTTCAAATTTCAAATAAACCATTTGTACGTAAACTATTCCTAAGTCTAAGCATAATAATAACATTGCAAAAAAAAAAAAAAAACAAGCAAGCAGGCAAAAATGTCATCTAATTATAAATATGGTCTTTATATTGGCTCCCCCTGGACTGAAGCCTCGATAAGGGTTAGGCAAGATGTGAATCTTGTCCTTGGGATCCAATACTGGTTTGGTCCAGCTTGTTTAGTTAAACACAGCTTAGGGACCCATGCTTGGACTTGGGTTCTAGGTTGGTTCAATACAGAACAATACGACCGTTGTCGCAATTTGGTTCGATAACCTAGTCCGGATCGATTGAGAATAGACTTCTATTTTCCAAGGATCTTGTCAAGACCCTTGGAACCCGAAGTAAATCATTCTAAGGCAACCCTGAGCTCCTTGACTTGAGTTTTCAAGTAGGAATTATCTTCCTCAAGTTTTTTAACTTCAGTTGAGTTTCCTTCTTGAATTGACTTAGTCAAGAGACTCGAGTTGACTTCCTCTTTCAGGAGTTTTACTTCCTGTCAGAGGGACTCAACCCAGTTTTTGGCTTTCGCCAAGTTTCGAGACAGATAAGAAATTAATTTAAATAATTCAAATTCTGGATAACCTCTTACCGTGATTTGTTCGTCCTCCGAGATTGTGAGTCTTCCGTTGTTGACGTCCTCCTTTGGTTCGATTTTGATCCGGAGTCGACGTCTTCCGAGGTAGTCAGGGCGAGTATGTTTGCGTGTGGGACTTCTTCTTCTTCTTCTTCTTCGGAGGATGACTCATCCCAGGTGGCTTGATGAGCCTTCTTCCTCCATGTCTTCTTGTTTTCCTTTCGGTTGGGGCACTCTGATTTGAAGTGTCCCTTTTGGTTGCACTCGTAGCAGGTGATGTTGCTTTTGCTTTTCTGACTTGTTGAAGGTTCAACTGGATCTTCCTTTCTCCAGCTTAACTTCTTCTTGCTCATTTGGTACTTAAGTTCTTTGTAATAATCATGAGCTAGCTGGACCAATTTGGGACGATCCCCTTCAGTGTCTCTAATTCCGAGTCTGAGTTGGATTCGGGTACTGGTTGAGGTTTCTTGTTCGGAGTTTTTCCCTGAGTTTTACCTGCAACAAAAGCTATACCTTTCTCGACCAAAGTAGTATTAGACTGTTCATGCAGTTCTAACTCAGAAAATAACTCATCTAATTTTATTTCTTAGAGATTCCTAGAGACCTTGTAGGCATCCACCATAGATGCCCACAATGAGTTTCTCGGGAATGAATTCAAAGTATACCTTATTAGGTCACGGTTTTCAACCTTGTGACCTATGGTGTGCAGCCCGTTCATCAGTTCCTAGATCCTGGCGTGGAGTTGAGTTGTAGTCTCACCGTCATGCATCTTTATTCTATAGAGTCTGTTGAGCAACAGATCACTTTTGCTGATTCTGGTGTCAGATGTACCTTCGTGTAGCTCAATCAGCTTATTCCACAGCTCCTTGGCGCTGCTAAAGGGTCCTACATGGTTCAGCTCCTCTTTTGTTAGGCTGCATTATAATGTTTGGGTAGCTTTCGCATCAGCCTCGATCTTCTTCTTTAGTGGGTCATCCCACTCGGTATAGTGTTGCACCACACCTTGTGCATTTTTTGGAATTTCCAGTCCAGACTGGATAATGATCCACATGTCCACCTGAGTTTTCAGGTGGACTTCCATCCTGTTTTTCCAGTAGGAGAAGTCTTCTCCACTAAAAAGTGGGGGTCTGGCGGTACTGTATCTCTCTTGCATGACCATTAGAGTTTAACTGACAAATAATAGAATGAAATGCATTCCAAGACTAAGTCTTGGATTAGTAGTGCAGGAAAAATATTAATAACGAAGTAAGTCGAGTGGTGTTGCACCAACCTCAATTAACGAGAAAAATACGAGCGAAGAAAAATACTAAAATTTGAAAATCTGAAAAAAAAATACTCAACTGGTGGTTGCACCAAGTTTGAGTCACCCGCTCTGATACTACTTGTGGGATCAGTTAGAAACGATAGAGGGGTGTAGGGTATGGCTTGGCGGTTTCCAAGACAACCACGTGGTCATATCTGAGAGATCTCTCTATGTCCCTAGATTAAAAATTTAATCCGCATAGAGACCCATCCTTATAACGACCGATTCATCGTCGTGTTAATTAATCCAAGTCACAACTTAGCCACAAGGCTTTGTAGCTTTCGGGATTAACTAACCATGGGAAAGACGACGATTTGGATCGCTGGTTTTTGTGTTTATCTTCGGGGTCCAGTTAATTATTATTGTCTAAGATTTCAAATCAAAATAATAATTTAACACACATGAAATGACGAGCTAGATAAAACATGGCACAATAAAATAAAGCACAAGTAAACTGGAGCTCGGGAGAAATATACCTCGCTATTTACCTCGCAGTCTTCTATCTTATGACCCTCCCCTCTTGGACATCGTGTGGGCGATGATCTCCCAAGTCATTGTGTCACCAAGGCCTTGAATCAATCCTTCCTTTTCTCCTTCTCTTTGCGCCAAGTCACAAAAACCCTAGGGTTAGGGTTTTGCTTCACCACCGGCGGCCCTTGAAGAAGATCAAGATGAAGTCGAGAGGATGAATTCCTCTCCTTCACCACAGCCCCCACCCTCTCTATCTTCTTCCTATCTCGCAATAGCACCATCGCAAGGAAGAAGAGTTCATGCGCATCCCTTCCTTCTTCCGGCGACAAGCACCAAAGGTGGCTACGCCTGCCGACACTTTAACCTTCTTCCTCCCTTGCTTCCGCGCGCCATCATAGGAGAAGAAAGTTGCTCCTTGTCTCGTGAACACCTGCAGGAGAAGCGAAGGATGAAGAGAATGAGAAGAAGGGAGAAGGCAAGCTCCCCGCCGACACCAACTCTCCACCAAGCGTCGTCGGTTTACTTTCTTCCCTTACTTGCCACGCAACAACAATCGATGAAGCTTCCTTCTCCCTTGATCCGTGATCAATCGCAGACTTAGGGTTGCAAAGAAAATAATGGAAGATGAAGAGGTGATCCCCTTAACCTCCACCAACACATCTAGGTTAAGAGAGGAGAAGAGAGATTAGAGAGAGAGGGAGAGAGAGAGGTGGGGTTTATATTGGGGATTAGTTATGTTTAATTGGAAAAAATTTTCCAATTAAATATGGATTGATTCCAAAATTTTATATAGAATAATTCCTTAATTAATCCAATGATTAATTCCTTTAATTAATTCATCCAATATTTTATAGAATAATTCCTTAATTAATCCAAGATTAATTTCTTTAATTATTCCATGATTAATTTTTTAATTAATCCGAGATTAATAATTTAATTAATCCCAAATTATTTCCTTAATTAACCGACCTTGTATCATGACTCTTATGGGGCTTTTTGGGATAAGATAGGGACCATGAGGAGGAGTTGGTTCTTGGCCCGCTAATGGATCCAACCCCGATCCATTAATGGATATCCATTCCACTAAAGGATTCCATTGTACTTCCTCACCAACCCCCATATTTTTATATGGGCTCCACCTATTACGAGTCATCCATCTCCCCGTGTTTAAGATATCGTATGTCTGATAATTAATTTAATTTACTGATAATTAAATTAATTATCTTTCTGATCCTTGATTAGTACCACTCAACCTTTTCGACATGCCGGACCATAGTCCACTTGCAAGATTTGACATGACAATCCTTTTGAGCTCACCAAGGGGGCATCATCACCCTGACTTACCAGGACATGGATTCTGTCAATAATCAATGATACATCATACTATTAATATTATCTCCCAATTTACCGGGTCTATCGATCTAACAGAATAGATCTCGCCTATTGGTAAATCAAAGATATAATAATTAATAATATATGCCCATCATTATTTTGGGATTCAGAGATTGTACTCCATAATAGCATCCGAGGTCTAATCCAATTTACTAAGTCAATACAAAAGTTGGATGACCTCTCTTTTGGTCCTACTAAATGTACACAATGTACACTATGTTGAGGCAATCTGTGGTCCGGAGTGACCATGAGTTTTGATGTTTGGGCAAATAGTTTAAGTTAGGTTTACCCTTGTGTATTTGATATGTGTATGTTGAGTGTGCAGGATGTACAGGTTTACACATATGGACTTAGTTGGATGACCTCGGTACGGTGAAGGGTGGTATGGAGACAAGCTGGAGGCTTATGTGCACCCGAGGGACCTTGGAGAGCAGGGACAATGAGCTGAGGGGCATGGACTTCGAGGCATGCGTGAAGGATGGCATGGAGGCAAGCTGGAGGCTTGCGTGTATCCGAGAGACGGGAGCCGAAGATGAAGAGGGCGCGAAGGCAATAATCGAGGTTGTTGATGAGGAGACAGTCGAGTCGTGAGGGTACGAGTGCTGTGTCATTGTACTCGGGAAATCCTAGGGGTCGAGTGCTGAGAGAAGTGTATTCGGGAAGGGAAACCCTAGGTGTGTGAGTTGGGCAGTCGACTGCCATTGGGGCAGTCGACTGATAAAACTCACAGAAAGGTTCTGGATCCTAGACCAGTCGACTGCCCTGGGAGCAGTCGACTGGTGTATTGCTGGATTTGAACGTTGGGGCTGTTAACGGTCGAATTTGAGTGAGGGCAGTCGACTGCCCTGGGAGCAGTCGACTGCCAGCGAGGGTTTCCATCCCGAGTTCTATTTAAAGAGCACTCGATTTGGGTTGGGGTTCTTGGTGAAACTGGCTTGGTCAAAGCTCATTAGTAGCCTATTGTGGTCAGATATTGTCGAGGTGTGTGTGGCGAGGTATCTCCACCCACAAGGAGCGACAAGGGCTAGCCAGAGGTTATCTGGGGAGTGATCCACCGACGGATTCTTGGATTAGTCACCCTTAGCGGTGGATACCAAGTAAAATCGGTTTGTTAGCATTGTTTCTTGTTGTTAGTTTTATTCTTTTGTATTTCCGCTTGCGCAACTAACAACGTAGGAAGAAGAAGATTCGAAAAGCGCTATTCACCCCCTCTAGCGTACATACATGATCCAACAAGTAGTATCAGAGCGAAGGACCGCTCATGATTGGAATAACCGCCAAGAAGAGCAAAAGCTAGAGGGAAGAACAATGGAAGACAAATTTGGGGATGACATCTACACTCTACCGTCCTACGACCATGAAGATTTCGGCTATTGGAAAGCAAGGATCGAGACATGGTTCGGAATGGAGTGGGATCTTAGGATCGCGCTTGAGGAGCCCTTCGAGATACCAAAGGATAAGCACGGGAAGAAGCTTAGGCCTAGATATTGGAGTCAAGAACAACAAGCACAATCAAAAGCCAATGAGAAGGTAATTAGTATTTTGGTAAATATTTTGCCTAAAGATATTTTGAGTTGTGTAGGTGAATATAAAGATGCATGTGAGTTGTGGAAAAAGATAGAAGAATATCATGAGAATCCTACACAAGCCAAAATAGTGAAAGAGTCAAAAGAAATGGATTCAATGGTCCAAGAAAGGGAAGGAGAAGGAGAAGTATCAACATCATCAAGTGGAGTGGAACAATTAAGTGAGAGGGGATCCACTTCGTCTAGAGAAGAAGAGGAAGAGGCCACCACCTCAAGGATTGAGGGGGAGGAGAAACCTACTTCCATGCTAGAACAATTGAAAGCATCCACGTCATCCAAGGTTGAAGAAGAAGTCAACCTAGCCTCCACCTCCACCAAAGCAATGAAAAAGGAACATATTATATGCTTCGGTTACAACGAAAAGGGACACTACAAAGATAAGTGTCCAAAGGGTAAAAAGAAGGAGGAACACCCTACTCTCATTTCAAGTTCTTTTCAATCTAATATGAGTTGTAGGAATGGAGAAACCCAAGAGAAAAGAAGGAAGATTAAATGATTCACATGTGGAGAATTAGGGCACTACCAAGTGCCCAAAGAAAAGTGAAATCAAGAAAATGGAGCATCTAAGAAGATGGGAGAAGGAGGAAAGAAAGAAGAGATGAAGCTCACAACAAGGAGGGACTACGAGGGTAAGAGAGGTAATTCCTAACCCTAAGTTAAAATGTAATTTAAATTCAAGTTTCTCTATGCATGAAAAAAATAGAGTTAATTATTCATCCATGCATGCTAGAAATCAATAAAATTGCTTACTTGTGCACAATTTTGGATTTAAGTATAATGATAGAAATATGGTTAAAAAGGTAGATCATAACCCTAGAAAATGCATGCATCATGATAGACCTAAGACTTTTGTATCTAAGGATCATGACATTAATCCCAAAAAGGGAAGGAATGTGCCTAGAAAGGAGGGTAGGTCTAGGAATGTCCAAGGTGGACATATGGAATCTAAGGTTAGAAACTTGGCAAGGGAAAATCAAGCCTTAAGGGCAAGGCTTGATACATTAGAAAAGACCATAGAAAGATTCATGGTTAGATCTAAGGGTCTAGATATGTTGTTGGGTAGTTTAAAACCCAACTATGATAGATCGGGTTTGGGATACCGGTCTAAGACCTCCAAGGCTAATGGAAAGAAAAATACTAGGGTAGCATATGGTTATGGTAAGGAGGGAAAGCCCAAGGATGGCAAGGGGGTTCCATTCAAAGGTAAAAAGAATAACTTATCCAAGGACAAAGTGTCCAAGGTTAAAAGGGTTCATTTTGTAGCCCAAGAATCACCGGAGGCTCACCGGTGTGGCCTAGTGTGGATTGAGTCACCTAGGGAGGTGGCGAACGCTAAGAGCTCAAGGGGGAGCTCTAGAAGCCTTTGGGATCCATGGTAAATGGATCTCAAGAGGTTTTCTCCTAGGAAATTAGATGAAATGTGCCAAAAAGGGTTGAAAGACTTGGGTAAGTCTTAAGCCTAGCGAATTGGCACATTAAAAAGGAATTTTAGGGAGAAAAGGATGAAAATAGGGTTATATTCGAGAAAATTGGTTTTTAGTGTGAAAATGTCATATAACTTGGTGCTAGGAATGTAATGTGATTGAGTATGGGAAGAGGCATCAAGGTGAGGTCGAAATTAGAACTTTTGGACAAGGTTTAAATGATACAATTTAGGAGAAATGGAATTTCATGTCAATCTTGGGATATGGAGTACATTTGTTTAGAAACATATTTTTCCCAAGTAGATATAGGATTCACAAATCTCCCTACAAAATTTCAGATTTTTCGGAGATTTGTAGAATTATTTAGGCATTACTGAAATTGGATTTAAAACCTGAAATTCAGGTATCAGTCGACTGCCTTGGGGGGCAGTTGACTGATCTCAGCCCAGAAACCTTCTGATCGATTTGATAATCGACTGCCCATAGGGCAGTCGACTGATCCGTGGGTTTAAAGAGAAATGGCATATAGAATGGTAGGATATGGCCTTAATATTAAAATCATTGTTTATTCTCCTTGAATGGAGGTTCGCCTTATGATTTAATGGTATGGATATATAATGAATTTTTAATGCAGTCATTGTTTCATGGAATTTAAGGAAAATTGATGAGTGCCTGAAAGTCAATGGATGATATTAAATGATAAATGCTTGTTGAATGGAAAGATTGATAAGTCCATAGGTATCTAGGATTAAGAAATAAAAAGGGGAGAGTTGAGGACAATTACTTGTGTAAATTGATGATGGTTAGAATTGGCAAACACAAGGAATTATAAATAGAGTTCAAAATTGATATAAAATGCCAATGTTTAAGGAAATTAGAATTGATACCAAAAGTCAAGCACATTTGATACCTTTCATAAAACCATATTTTTCTAGGATAGCATATATCCTAGCAAATGTGCTTGCAAACTCTTAGACTTTTTCAAGGTTTTGTTGAGTTCTTTTTGGCACTAGGAATAAGGTTGCTTGGGGGCAATCCTTAATGGTGTCCAAGGGGGGAAGAACTTCGAAGTTGAGTTGGGTAGAACTTGACTTGGTGTTATGGGTTAAGTTGGGTAGAACTTAACCTTGGGAAATTGAAAATTGGGAGAAGGCATAGGTCAATGGGGAGGTTGCCTTAATGTTCATAAGAAATTTTGGGTTTTGTGTCAATCATGGGAATGGTGATAGATACATGGTTGGATGTATTTTTTCCAAGTAGGTATAAGTACCAAAATGTTCTCCACAAACTTTGAAAATTTTTGGAGATGTGTGGAATTTCTGGCGCATTTCTTAATGTGGCCTGAAAACTGATTTTCAGTGTATCAGTCGACTGGCCTGGGGGCAGTCGACTGGTCAGGGCTGGTGTAGGTATCCAGCAGCTGACCAAATGATGGAAAACGAGTGTATGGGGGCCTAGTACACTGTGTTTAGGATCATTAGGGATTAAAAGATCCAATAATTAGGATATTATTGGAGTCTTTTTGATGTTAGACAAAGGAGGAGAAGTGCTGGGTTTAATTTGGGAAACCAAACAAACCTTTTCTAGAAACCCTAGGTTTAGGGGAGCTGAGATTAAGGGGGAGCATGGAGCTCCATTCTTGGCGTAAGGGGGACCTGGGAGAGGTTCTTGAAAAGCCTTTGTAAGTCCAATATACGGGGAGCTTGGGAGAAGCTTTAAAAAGCCCGTTTTGGTGAAAAGTCCTAACTTAGAGGGTTTGTGTTAGAGCAATCGGCCCCAAGATGGTCCGGAGTGACCATAGGTTTTGATGTTTGGGCAAAGGTTTAAGTTAGGTTTACCCTTGTGTACTTATATGTGTATGTTGAGTGTGCAGGTTGTACAGGTTATACATATGGACTTGACTGGATGGCCTCGGTATGGTGAAGGATGGCATGGAGGCAAGCTGGAGGCTTGCGTGCGCATCCGAGGGACCTTGGAGAGCAGGGACGATGAGCTGATGGGCGCGTACTTCGAGGCATGCGTGAAGGATGGCATGGAGGCAAGCTGAATGCTTGCGTGCATCCGAGGGACGGGAGCCGAAGATGAAGAGGGCGCGAAAGCAACAGTCGAGGCTGCGGAGGAGGAGTCAGTCGAGTCGTGAGGGTCCAGTGCAGTGTGATTGTACTCGAGAAATCCTAGGGTTTGAGTGCAGAGTGGAATGTACTCAGGAAGGGTAACCTTAGGTGGGTGAGTAGACCAGTCGACTGGCCTGGGGACAGTCGACTGATGGAACTCACAGAAAGGTCTCAACCCTAGGACCAGTCGACTGCCCCCAGGGCAGTCGACTGGTAGTGGCTGGTGAGCTGGCTGAGGATTCAAACGTTGAGGTGCAACGGTCGAATTTGGCTTGCACTAGTCGACTGCCCTGGGGGCAGTCGACTGGTAGCGAGGGTTTCAGCCAGAGTCCTATTTAAAGAGGACTTCGTGGGAGCTGAGATTTTTGATGAGTTTGGTCTTGGTAAAAGGCCAAATAGTAGTCTTTGTGCTCAGAGGTTCTCAAGGTGTTGTGGTGAGGTTTCTCCACCCACAAGGAACGACGAGAGCTAGCCGGAGGTTATCCGGGGAGTGATCCACCGACGGATTCTTGGATTAGTCACCCGGTCGGGGTGGATACCAAGTAAATTCTCTTTGTTAGCATTGTTTGCTTCTTATTTACTTTGCATATTATTGTTTCCGCTGCGCTAACGACTTTGTAGAAACCAAAACGACGAAAAAGTGCTATTCACCCCCTCTAGCATGCCTAGACGATCCTACAATTGGTATCAGAGTGAAGGACCGCTCTTGATCGGACTAACCGCCGAGGGAGCACACGCTAGAGGAAAAGAAGATGGACGACAAATTCGGGGACGACATCTACACTCCACCGACCTACGACCATGAAGATTTTGGATATTGGAAGTCACGGATGGAGACGTGGTTCGCAATGGAGTGGGAATGTAGAATTGCACTTGAAGAGCCCTTCAAAGTTCCAAAGGACAAGCACGGGAAGAGGCTTCGTCCTAGATATTGGGACAAAGAGCAACAAGAACAATTTCGGGCTAATGAGAAGGTAATTAGTATTTTGAAAAATGTTTTGCCTAATAAAATTTTGAGTGATGTAGGGGAATACCAAAACGCATGTGAATTATGGGATAAGTTGAAAAGATATAATGAGAACCCTACATCAATTCAAAGAGTTGAAGATCCCGATGAAGTGAGCTCCATGACTCAAGGAGGGGAGAAAAATGAGTCATATACATCTTCAGGTGAGGGAGAGAGTGAAAGATCATCAACCTCCTCAAGAGAAGAAAAGGAGATATCGATTTCAAGAATTGAGGGGGAGAGACCCTCAACCGTACCGGATCAAGAGGAGGCATCTACCTCATCTAAGGTTGAAGAGGAAGTCAACCTAGTCTCTACCTCCACCAAAGCCAAGACCAAGGAGCACATTATATGCTTTGGTTGCAACGAAAAGGGGCACTACAAGGACAAGTGCCCGAAAGGTAAAAAGGAGGTAAAATCTACACTCATTTCAAGTTCTTTTAAATCTAACACGAGTTGTAGGATTGGAGAAGTCCACGAGAAAAGGAAGAAAATCTGATGCTTCACATGTGGAGAGATGGGGCACTTTCACACTAAGTGTCCTAGAAAAGGTGAGCTAAGGAAAATGGAGCACTTGAGGAGATGGGAGAAAGAAGAAAGGAGGAGGCAAAGATCACAACAAGGAGGGACTACAAGGGTAAGGGAGGTACTTCTTAACCCTAGGTTAAAAAGTAGTTCAATTTCGAGTTCTTCCTTGCATTTTAAGAATCATGTTAATTACCCATCCATGCATGGTAAAATTAATGAAAATTGTTTACTAGTGCACAACTTTGGTTTTAGATATAATGATAGGACTATGGTTAACAAGGTAGATCATAACCCTAGGAAAAGCATGCATCATGATAGATCTAGGACCGTTGTATCTAAGGATAATGACACTAATCCCAAGAAGAGAAGGAATGTGCCTAGAAAGGATGGTAGACTTAGGAATGTCCAAGGTGGACATATGGGTTCTAAGGTTAAAACTCTCGAAAGGGAAAATCAAGCTTTGAGGGCAAGGCTTGATAAACTAGAAAAGGCCCAAGAAAGGTTCACCGTTGGATCAAAGGGTCTAGACATGGTGTTGGGTAGCTTAAAACCCAACTACGATAGATCGGGTTTGGGATACCGGTCTAAGACCTCTAAGGCCAACAAAAAGAAGAGTGCTGGGGAGGCATACAATCATGGTAAGGAGGGAAAGTCCAAGGATGGCAAGGGAATGCCATCCAAAGGAAAAAAGAGTGACTTAACCAAGGACAAGGTGTCCAAGGTTAAGAAGGTCAATTTTGTAGGTGTTAGTGATATGAGAGAAGTGTCCTAAGGCAATCGCCTTATGATTGTAATCATTTATTCTAATAAATGAATATTCACTATTTGAATATACATGTTTGTGTATTTGATTGAGATCTTAAACTCATTAACTGAATGTCCGCAATAGAATTCACAGCATGAGAGAATTTGTGATGAATTCACAATTAGTGATTATCTCTACATATGCAATTGTGAAGTATTGAAATTGTCCCTATTCGATGAATTGATAAATACGGACACTATCAATTCTGTTGAGACTAGCATGGGTTATTCTCTAATCAGCTGATTCTCACTGGCTGGTGACATTGAGATGTCCGGAGATAAACATGAATGCTAGTTAAGGGAACTAGTTCATTGGAGTGACTGACTGTAAAACTTCATATGGTAGTCTACATATAGATATGTCAATGAAGTTCTTACTGCAGCATAAGTGCGATGTTCCTTTGACTTGCGGTGTTCAAGTCATCTTGGTCATGGAGACTTATACTTTGACATCTTAAGCAAGCGTCTCCAAGGAGGTGTGGACCAAGGATGATTGGGTATAAGTTGAAGTGCCCGAAGATGTTTGAACAGCCTACAAAGGATTCACCACTCCTTGTGAGGAGATGTATACCCGAGGACTATCGTCGGATTGTTAGTCGAAGCCTCTGGCCAGAGCATGACATGTTCAGAGTATGAATCTCTTAAATACATGAGAGTAATTAGAATCCGTAGGACGAGAAAACGTTACTTGGGCTTGGTGTGACGTAGTCAGCCTAGTGGGGACTGACACACATAGACCATGTCCTGAACCAAGTGGGTATAAGATGGTGAAGGGAATGGGGCACGATTCATTATAGCTGCTGAAGGGTTTCAGAATTGTTTCTGAGGTCAACCGTTAATCGTTCGATTAATTGGGGATCATGATGTACTACTCGGTGCCACTCATGATCGTTCTATAATTGATTAATTATAGACGGCCAACATAAATCGAAAGCCTATTTAGTCACACGCACTACGAGTAATCCGAGGGATTTAAAAAGAGTTGAAAATTAGATTTTTCCAATCAAGAGAGATTAAGTTTGGTTGAGCCAAACGATAAGCCGAATCTGAATTTTTCAGAGACGCATCAGAAGCGTAAAATGGCTAAGTCTTTTGAAGACTTAATAGATGAATTAAATAAGTTTAATTCATTGAGGCTTGGCTTGGATGGGTCGGCCAAAGAGGGCCTCCATCCTCTTTGCTTGGCCGACCACAACAAAGGGAGAGAACCAAGTTTTTTGGTTCAATTTATAAAATAAACCAAGTATGGTTTGTTTTATAAAATTATGGATGATATAAATTTTTTTATATAATAAACCAAGGTTTGTTTTATTTTTCATGGAAATTAAAATGAATCATGGATTGGTTTATTTTATAAAATCAATTATGGATTGATTTAGCATGATAAGGAAATTTATTCCATAGGAGAGAAGAGACTTGATTGATTTTTATCATGAATTAGAATATGATTTTAACCATGATATAAAATCAAACATGGCATGATGGAATAAGTTATTCCATATTTGAGAGGCTTGATGGTTGAGAGGCCACTATATAAAGGACCCAAGGCAAGGCTTGGGTGATAATCGAAGAGAAAAAGGCATAGGCTCTCTCCAAAATTGAGATCATGATAAAGCTTTCCGTAAATTTTCCTAAATTGAGATCATGATAAAGCTTTCCACAAAACAATTATATGATTATGTCGAACACAAACCTCGGCTCTGATACCACTGTTGGGATCGGGTGCATGTTGACCTGGATGCGGGTTCGTAATTTTAAAATTAATTACGTGCAGCGGAAGGTTTAGCATAAATAATTTCTCTAAATCATTTAACCACACATCTAAGCATGCAAATTTATCTTGTGTAGACATGATCATATATTTGAAATTTTGCAGAAACATAAACTAATTTACGTATTACCTCGCGTAACTTGAAGGAAGGGACGAGATCCAACCGTAAGCGTCCATTGGAAGCTCCGCCTCTATTCGCGTCCACGTCGAGTATCTTCGGGATGACTTCGCAAAGCCACGAGTTTCGTGTTCTCGAGAACTACTAGATTCTCTGAGAATGCGACGAGAAAAACCAAGAGAGAAATCGGAAGACAAACCATAAAAGGATGGCCGGAATCAAAATTCCGGCGAAGCAAAAGAAGTGGTTTGCGGCAAAAAGATCCTTGCGGCAAACTCTAATTCCGGCAGCACCTTCATCCGGCCAAGAGATGGCCGGAGCTTCGATCTCTGGCAGCAGGTGGTAGCCTGTAGGGAAAGGGCAGGGGCGGCCAGCTGGTGCTCCTTCTTGGGGCTGGTTGGCGCACGGCAAGAAGGGGAGAAGAGAAGGTGAGAAAGAGAGGGAGAGAGCCTATGCCTTCATCTCTATGATTCACACCCAAGCCTTGCCTTGGGTCCTTTATATAGTGACTTCTCAACCATCAAGCCTCTCAAATATTGAATAACATATTCCATCATGCCAAGTTTGATTTTATATCATGGTTAAAATCATATTTTAATTCATGATAAAAATCTTCTCTCCTATGGAATAAATTTCCTTATCATGGTAAATCAATCCATGATTGATTTTATAAAATAAACCAATCCATGGTTCATTTTAATTTCCATGAAAAATAAACCAAACCTTGGTTTATAATATAAAAGAATTTATATCATTCATAATTTTATAAAACAAACCACCCTTGGTTTATTTTATAAATTGAACCAAAAACTTGGTTCTCTCCCTTTGTTGTGGCCGGCCAAGCAAAGAGGATGGAGGCCCTCTTTGACTGACCCATCCAAGCCAAGCCCCAATGAATTAAACTTATTTAATTCATCTATTAAGTCTTCAAAATACTTAGCCATTTTACGCTTCCGATGCGTCTCTGAAAAATTTAGATTCGGCTTATCGTTTGGCTCAACCAAACTTAATCTCTCTTGATTGGAAAATCTAATTTTCAACTCGTTTTAAATCCCTCGGATTACTCGTAGAGAGTGTGACTAAATAGGCTTTCGATTTATGTTGGCCGTCTATAATTAATCAATTATAGAACGATCATGAGTGACACCTAGTAGTACATCATGATCCCCAATTAATCGAAAGATCAACGGTTGACCTCAGAAATAATTCTGAAACCCTTCAGCAGCTATAATGAATCGTGTCCCATTCCCTTCACCATCTTATACCCACTTGGTTCAGGACATGGTCTATGTGTGTCAGTCCCCACTAGGCTGACTACGTTACACCTAGCCCAAGTAACGTTTTCTCGTCATACAGATTGTAATTACTCTCATGTATTTAAGAGATTCATACTCTGAACATGTCATGCTCTGGCCAGAGGCTTCGAGTGACAATCCGACGATAGGCCTCGGGTATACATCTCCTCGCTAGGAGTGGTGAATCTTTTGTAGGCTTTCAAACATTTTCGGGCACTTCGGCTTATACCCAATCATCCTGGGTCCACACCTCCTTGGTGACGCTTTCTTAAGATGTCAAAGTATAAGTCTCCATGACCAAGATGACTTGAACACCGCAAGTCAAAGGAACATCGCACTTAAGCTGCAGTAAGAACTTCACTGACATATCTATATGTAGACTACCATAAGAAGTTTTACAGCCAGTCACTCCAACGAACTAGTTCCCTTAACTAGCATTCATGTTTATCTCCGGACATCTCAATGTCACCAGCCAGTGAGAATCAGCTGATTAGAGAATAACCCATGCTAGTCTCAACAGAATTGATTGTGTCTGTATTTATCAATTCATCGACTAGGGATAATTTCAATACTTCACAATTGCACATGTAGAGATAATCACTAGTTGTGAATTCATCACAAATTCTCTCATGCTGTGAATTATTTTGCGGACATTCAGTAAATGAGATTAAGATCTCAATCAAATACACAAATATGTATACTTAAATATTGAATATTCATTTATTAGAATAAATGATTACAATCATAAGGTGATTGCCATAGGACACTTCTCTTGTGACGCCCGCCCTTATATCTACCCTCGGGGCGGGGTCACGTGCACTTAATCTCTAAATCCGCATATAAAATTTTTCTTTCTAAAGTACTAAGGACAAAGTACTAAGCATGCTTATTTAACCTATAACATAATAGGTTTCACTTATCATAAAATCAAGTATATAAGTGATTCAAGTATAACATTCATTAATAATAAATGTTAACACAGTATGATAATGTAGATATGAAGATCTTTATTCCCGAGCCACCACCCCACACATCTTCAGCTCTCCTGCCTCTTCCTTCAGTTCAAGTGTTTCTTACCGCTATCTGCAGCATAAGAAAACATGAAACTAGTAAGCAAAACATGCTTAGTAAGAATCCGGGCCTACTCGCAAAATCCATATCGATACATCATATCATGTACACAGTAATCAAGATAGCATTATAAGCATCATAAGCATTGCTTCACATACCTCTAAGTACTTCACCGCACAAGATCATATCATAATAGGAAATGTTTTTCAAAAGATTCCATAATGGTAAGTACTTCAAAATATCATATCATCATCCAGGGCCCAGTTGTCGTACCACATCATGCGCGTTCCCTAATAAATTGGGGTAGCGAGCCACCAATCTAATTAGAGCAGGACCCTTCTGTCCTACCAATGCCATGACCTTAACATGCACATTGAATTTGTTTAACGACCCCCTTCCGAGTCGGGTACACAACTTTCAAAGTAAAGTAATTTATCATGCAATTACTCATATATGTATATGCCTAAAGGTACTCTTAATCACTTCTCAAAGGGACACACCACACATTCAGGTGCTCTTGATCCCTTAGGGACACACCACACATTCGGGTGTTCTTGATCCCAGTTTCAATAGAGTATCCTTTTGTTTCAAGCATATTATCCACACATCATGTTCATACATCATATGTCATCCATGTTCATACATCACATGTCATCCATGTTCATACATCACATTTCATGCATACATGCATCATGTTTTCATACATGTTCATATATTCATCATATTTTATTCATGTTCATACATACATCTCATTTAATCATCTCATGCATATACATCTCATATCATTTCGCATACTCATCACATAAAATAATTCCACCTTCCTAAACCCTAATGTTCATCATATTTCATACATGCCTCATAATCCGTACATGCATCATATTTCAATCAAACATCTCATTTAATCATCTCATGCATATACATCTCATATCATTTCGCATACTCATCACATAAAATAATTCCACCTTCCTAAACCCTAATGTTCATCATATTTCATACATGCCTCATAATCCGTACATGCATCATATTTCAATCAAACATCTCATTTAATCATCTCATGCATATACATCTCATATCATTTCACATACACATCACATAAAATAATTCCACCTTCCTAAACCCTAATGTTCATCATAGGTAAATCAATCATCCCTAAACCCTCATCTTCCTAAGTTGGCCGAATATTCTAAGGGTAGGGTAGGCTAGGTTTTTGACATCCAATCTTCACACAAATATTTATCCAAGCACCTTACCTACACTACTAACCATTTACTCATCCTAGGATAACAAACAACCCAAAACTCTAATTCAATCCTCTTGGGCCGAAAGTTGTAGGATAGGGTAGGCTTGGTTTTTGGCACCAAATTCTCACACAACCAATTATACAAACATCTTGTATACAATATCATACCATACATTAAACATGGATAAACTTTTGGATAATTCCACCCTCACTAATCCCTTCTCTAGGTCTTGGCCGAAACTTACACAAGGGGTAACCCTAGAATTTTGTACATAACACCATTAAGAAAACCCATACACATTTACATTAAGTTTTAAGGAATGTATTCCTATAACCAAAGGGACCAAGGCCTCCCTCCAAGGGGGTGGCCGAAAGTCTCCCAAGGGGAAACCCTAGTGTTTTGTTCTCCCAAAAATTTGGAAACAACACCTATGGGTCTAAAATCCCTAGGGCACTAGCATGTATCAAGATTTGACAAAGAAAACTTCACTTGGACCCCTTACAAGGGGTGGCCGAAACTTCCTAAGGGAAGTCTTGTGATCTTTTGCAAAGAAATGCACACGACAAACGTTCAACAACAATTATGCCACAGGCGAGAGGATACTTACATCCTTGCGCTTGAATTTACTCTTCTCTTTAAATTGTAGGGTACCCTACACTTGGAGGGTGAGTGAGAATCCTTCTCTTGGAATCTTCCTCTAAGCCTTCTTGAACTTAGTAGTGACAAGGTCTTTGGAGAGATTTCTTCCTTCCAACTTTTTCTAGGGCTAGAACCCTAGATCTTGTTTTCGAAAATGGAAGGGGAAGGGAGAAAGGGGGTCTCGGTTTTGGAAGATGAAGAGGAAAAAGAAAAGGAGAGAAGGAAGTTGCTCCAACTTCCACCTATTTATACTTTTCTCATGAAAAGACATGTCTCTTCACTCTTACACACTTAACAAGCATGTTTCTTATTCTCTCAACAAGAAACAATGCTTGGTGTAGTGGTTAAGGCATGGAGAGTGCAACTAGGAGGTTCAAGGTTCAAATCCTTGCTTCCTCCTTTCCACCTCTTCTTTTTATTTTATTTTGCACTAATCCATATCCAACCCCTTAAGCCAAACCCATCATGAAATTTCATAACAATAATAATATCATGAATTTCCTTAACATTTCATAATATTTCATGATAATATTTCGTATTCTTCCATAATAATATTTCATCATGAATTCATATTATTATCCACATAATATTTTATAAGGAATTCATAATATTATTCATGGTGAAATTTCGGGGTGTTACAATCCTACACACCTTATAAAAAGTTCGTCCCGAACTTTAGAACAGATCCGGATACTTCAATCGCATCGTATCTTCCTGTTCCCAGGTGGCTTCTTCAAATTGCTCATTCCGCCATAGAACCTTTACTAAGGGTACTTCCTTGTTTCTTAGCCTTTTGACCTCCCGATCTAAAATCTGTATAGGTCGGCGTTCGGAACTAAGGCTCTCCGGTTCTTGCACTGGTGGGGGTTCCATCATTTGACTCGCATCAGGGGTACACTTCTTGAGCATCGATACGTGGAATACGTTGTGGATAGCCGCCATCTCTGGCGGTAGCTCCAGCTCGTAGGCCACCTTGCCTACTCTTCTCAAAATCTGATAGGGTCCCACGTATCGCGGACTCAGTTTCCCCTTCTTTCCGAATCTCATCACCCCTTTCATAGGGGCTACCTTCAGGAATACTGACTCCCCAACCTCGAACTCGAGTGGTCGACGTCGCTTATCAGCGTAGCTCTTCTGCCGACTCTGAGCAGTCTCTATCCTCTGGCGGATATTCTTTATAGCCTGAGTGGTCTCATCAATAATATCGGTCTGGAGTCCCATCTCCCTCGTTTCACCACTCTCATGCCAGCATAACGGAGATCTGCACTTCCTTCCGTATAGTGCTTCGTACGGTGCCATCCCGATAGTAGCCTGATAACTGTTGTTATAAGCAAACTCTGCCAGGCTTAGGTATCGACACCAGCTTCCCTTGAAGTCCAAGGTGCAAGCTCGTAACATATCTTCTAGTATCTGGTTAACTCGTTCAGTCTGCCCGTCAGTCTGGGGGTGAAAGGCTGTACTGAACTTCAGCTTCGTGACAAGGGCCTTCTGCACGTGTCCCCAAAAATCAGAAGTAAATCGACCATCTCGGTCAGAGACGATGGTCTTGGGAACCCCGTGTAGTCGGACAATCTCCTTGACGTACAGTTGAGCCAACTGCTCCACTGAATAAGTCATCCTGATAGCCAGAAAATGCGCGGACTTTGTCAGCCGGTCCACAATAACCCATATACTATCATATCCATTCGTAGTCCGAGGTAGCCCTGATATGAAATCCATAGATATGTCCTCCCATTTCCACTCGGGAATAGGTAGAGGCTGCAGAACTCCCCCAGGTCTCTAGTGTTCTGCTTTGACCCTCTGGCAGGTCAAACACATGCTGATATAATGGGCTACATCCTTCTTCATGCCGGACCACCAAAATTTGCCCTTCAGATCTTGATACATCTTGGTAGACCCAGGATGCATCGCATAAGGTGTGCCGTGAGCTTCCTCGAGTATCCTTGTCCGTAATTCGGAGTCGTCGGGAACGCATAATCGATCCCGGAAATATAAAACTCCGTTCTCGGAAATCCGGAATCCCTCGTCCTTGCCTTCGAGAATTTCCTGCCTGATTCTTCGAAGACTCGGATCAAGATTCTGCTTCTCCAGAATACCATCAAATAATGTCGGCGCAATCTGTAGAGTAGAAAGCCGTCCCGATATTATCTCGATTCCGAAATCCATAATCTCTTCCCCTAAGGGTCGTGACAAAGCTGATAAAGACAACAATACAGCACAAGATTTTCTACTGAGAGCATCTGCTACCTTGTTGGCTTTTCCCGGATGGTACAAGATCTCACAGTCGTAGTCCTTGACCAACTCGAGCCATCGGCGTTGTCGCATATTCAGGTCTTTCTGGGTGAAGAAATACCGCAGACTCTGGTGATCCGTATAAACTTTGCACTGAGTTCCATATAAATAATGCCTCCATATTTTCAGTGCGAAGACCACCGCTGCTAGTTCCAAATCATGGGTAATCAACTCATAATAGGTTTTTCTGTATTATTCATCCTTATGTGTCGCATGATCAATATTGGATAAATGAGATTTTTATTCATTATTCCAACCGGAACTTATTTTTATTTATTCTCATAAGTCAACATACACTAATCCACCCAGGGAGCCAGATGGGCTGCCTGGATGCCCAACATAAAGAATAACATAGCGACACCTACTATCTCCTCGCTCATCACCCTCTGGCCCGCCTCAGGATCCTCAACTGTTCCCATCGGGTCTTCTTCTTCTTCGATCTCGAGGATCTCCTCGTCTGCCTCAACATCTTCCTCGAACACCCACAGCATCTCTGGATCCTCCTCGAAGGGCTCGGGATCCTCCTCGAGGGCCTCGGGATCCTCCTCGAAGGGCTCAGGATCCTCCTCAAGTGGCTCGGGATCCTCCTCGAAGGGCTCAGGATCCTCCTCAAATGGCTCGGGATCCTCCTCGAAGGGCTCAGGATCCTCCTCAAAGGGCTCAGGGTCCTCCTCAACCGGCTCAGGGTCCTCATCTGACGGCTCGGGATCCTCCTCGGAGTCCCCCAGATCTGCTGGGAACTCATGGCGGAGAAGCTGCCTGCACAACTCCGCATAGGGAATACAGCATCTGTGCTGTCCCCAGATCTGAAGCGCCACCTCTCTGGCCCGGTTGGGCAAGGAACGGAGTAAAGCGCCAATCCTATGATCGTCCGTGGCTGGAAACCCTTCTCGCTCCAGTTTCCAGAAGTGCCGATCCAAGAATCCTATGGTGTCCTGAATTCCCCGAGTCGGCCAATACCTAATTGTCTTTATCTGCTCCAGCAACTCGCGGCATCTCTCAGGGTAGTCCTCCTGCAACATCTGGAATTAAAAAAAATGACATGGTTAGTACTAAACCATTCCTTTTTCAATTCGCAAATGTATACAGGGGAAAACTCACACCAAATCGGTGTAGTTTACCCTAGTGATTACTATATGTAACCACCCTCCTACCCAAGTTCTAAATTATTAAAATAGTGTTCATGTTCACCTAACTTACAATTACTTATCATATATATTATACAGGTGATAATTCAACTATCATAAACACTACTTCATGCAAGCATGAATCAATTCTATACATAGTCATTAATATCATACAAGTGATAATTAAGCTAACATAATTACTACTTTATGCAAGCATTAATCATTTCTATATCATGCAAACATACTTCATCTCATATAGTCGTACTGTACATGAAATAAATAAAGTAAGGCGAGTTAGGATTTCTTACTTGGAAGCGGCAGGAGGAAGCTTGATGTGTGTGTGGTGGAGGGGGAAAACTGCTCTGATACCAACCTGTGACGCCCGCCCTTATATCTACCCTCGGGGCGGGGTCACGTGCACTTAATCTCTAAATCCGCATATAAAATTTTTCTTTCTAAAGTACTAAGGACAAAGTACTAAGCATGCTTATTTAACCTATAACATAATAGGTTTCACTTATCATAAAATCAAGTATATAAGTGATTCAAGTATAACATTCATTAATAATAAATGTTAACACAGTATGATAATGTAGATATGAAGATCTTTATTCCCGAGCCACCACCCCACACATCTTCAGCTCTCCTGCCTCTTCCTTCAGTTCAAGTGTTTCTTACCGCTATCTGCAGCATAAGAAAACATGAAACTAGTAAGCAAAACATGCTTAGTAAGAATCCGGGCCTACTCGCAAAATCCATATCGATACATCATATCATGTACACAGTAATCAAGATAGCATTATAAGCATCATAAGCATTGCTTCACATACCTCTAAGTGCTTCACCGCACAAGATCATATCATAATAGGAAATGTTTTTCAAAAGATTCCATAATGGTAAGTACTTCAAAATATCATATCATCATCTAGGGCCCAGTTGTCGTACCACATCATGCGCGTTCCCTAATAAATTGGGGTAGCGAGCCACCAATCTAATTAGAGCAGGACCCTTCCGTCCTACCAATGCCATGACCTTAACATGCACATTGGATTTGTTTAACGACCCCCTTCCGAGTCGGGTACACAACTTTCAAAGTAAAGTAATTTATCATGCAATTACTCATATATGTATATGCCTAAAGGTACTCTTAATCACTTCTCAAAGGGACACACCACACATTCGGGTGCTCTTGATCCCTTAGGGACACACCACACATTCGGGTGCTCTTGATCCCAGTTTCAATAGAGTATCCTTTTGTTTCAAGCATATTATCCACACATCATGTTCATACATCATATGTCATCCATGTTCATACATCACATGTCATCCATGTTCATACATCACATTTCATGCATACATGCATCATGTTTTCATACATGTTCATATATTCATCATATTTTATTCATGTTCATACATACATCTCATTTAATCATCTCATGCATATACATCTCATATCATTTCGCATACTCATCACATAAAATAATTCCACCTTCCTAAACCCTAATGTTCATCATATTTCATACATGCCTCATAATCCGTACATGCATCATATTTCAATCAAACATCTCATTTAATCATCTCATGCATATACATCTCATATCATTTCGCATACTCATCACATAAAATAATTCCACCTTCCTAAACCCTAATGTTCATCATATTTCATACATGCCTCATAATCCGTACATGCATCATATTTCAATCAAACATCTCATTTAATCATCTCATGCATATACATCTCATATCATTTCACATACACATCACATAAAATAATTCCACCTTCCTAAACCCTAATGTTCATCATAGGTAAATCAATCATCCCTAAACCCTCATCTTCCTAAGTTGGTCGAATATTGTAAGGGTAGGGTAGGCTAGGTTTTTGACATCCAATCTTCACACAAATATTTATCCAAGCACCTTACCTACACTACTAACCATTTACTCATCCTAGGATAACAAACAACCCAAAACTCTAATTCAATCCTCTTGGGCCGAAAGTTGTAGGATAGGGTAGGCTTGGTTTTTGGCACCAAATTCTCACACAACCAATTATACAAACATCTTGTATACAATATCATACCATACATTAAACATGGATAAACTTTTGGATAATTCCACCCTCACTAATCCCTTCTCTAGGTCTTGGCCGAAACTTACACAAGGGGTAACCCTAGAATTTTGTACATAACACCATTAAGAAAACCCATACACATTTACATTAAGTTTTAAGGAATGTATTCCTATAACCAAAGGGACCAAGGCCTCCCTCCAAGGGGGTGGCCGAAAGTCTCCCAAGGGGAAACCCTAGTGTTTTGTTCTCCCAAAAATTTGGAAACAACACCTATGGGTCTAAAATCCCTAGGGCACTAGCATGTATCAAGATTTGACAAAGAAAACTTCACTTGGACCCCTTACAAGGGGTGGCCGAAACTTCCTAAGGGAAGTCTTGTGATCTTTTGCAAAGAAATGCACACGACAAACGTTCAACAACAATTATGCCACAGGCGAGAGGATACTTACATCCTTGCGCTTGAATTTACTCTTCTCTTTAAATTGTAGGGTACCCTACACTTGGAGGGTGAGTGAGAATCCTTCTCTTGGAATCTTCCTCTAAGCCTTCTTGAACTTAGTAGTGACAAGGTCTTTGGAGAGTTTTCTTCCTTCCAACTTTTTCTAGGGCTAGAACCCTAGATCTTGTTTTCGAAAATGGAAGGGGAAGGGAGAAAGGGGGTCTCGGTTTTGGAAGATGAAGAGGAAAAAGAAAAGGAGAGAAGGAAGTTGCTCCAACTTCCACCTATTTATACTTTTCTCATGAAAAGACATGTCTCTTCACTCTTACACACTTAACAAGCATGTTTCTTATTCTCTCAACAAGAAACAATGCTTGGTGTAGTGGTTAAGGCATGGAGAGTGCAACTAGGAGGTTCAAGGTTCAAATCCTTGCTTCCTCCTTTCCACCTCTTCTTTTTATTTTATTTTGCACTAATCCATATCCAACCCCTTAAGCCAAACCCATCATGAAATTTCATAACAATAATAATATCATGAATTTCCTTAACATTTCATAATATTTCATGATAATATTTCGTATTCTTCCATAATAATATTTCATCATGAATTCATATTATTATCCACATAATATTTTATAAAGAATTCATAATATTATTCATGGTGAAATTTCGGGGTGTTACATCTCTCATATCACTAACAAACTCCCACTTGGCCTAATGCCAATCGCTACAGTACCCAATACCACAGGCTCTAACATGACCCTCAAACTTACTTTGAGGCAAGGCCTTAGTTAAATGATCTGCTAAATTCCTTTTAGTGGGAATTTTCTCAATTTGTATGTCATTTCTACTTATAATCTCTCTGATCAGATGATAGCGATGAAACACATGTTTGGATCGCTGATGAGACCTTGGTTCCTTTACTTGTGCAATAGCTCCATTGTTGTCGCAGTAAACCGGTATTGCTTCATCAATGGTTGGAACCACACCAAGTTCTGAGACAAACTTCTTGATCCAGACTGCTTCCTTTGCTGCTTCGGAAGCTGCAATATATTCCGCTTCCGTGGTAGAATCCGCTACGGTGTCTTGCTTGGATCTCTTCCAACTTATTGCGCCTCCATTCAAAATAAATATGTATCCGGACTGAGATTTGGAGTCATCCTTATCTGTGTGGAAACTGGCATCTGTATACCCACGTATTACCATATCACCTTCTCCATATATTAGGAACACATCCTTAGTGTTTCTTAAGTACTTGAGGATTATCTTGACAGCCGCCCAATGATCCATTCCTGGATCAGACTGGTATCTGCTTGTGACGCTCAGAGCATACGATACATCGGGCCTAGTACATAACATAGCATACATGATAGATCCTATCGCGGATGCATAAGAAATCTTATTCATGCAAATCCTCTCGTCTTCTGTGCGTGGACACATAGACTTTGAAAGGTTGATCCCATGCCTGAAGGGAAGGTAACCTTTCTTGGATTCTGACATGCTAAACCTTTCTAGCACTCGGTCTATATATGTAGACTGCGAAAGACCAAGCAACCATTTTGATCTATCACTATAGATTCTAATCCCAAGGATATAGGTTGCTTCTCCCAGGTCTTTCATGGAGAAAGTTTTGGACAACCAAATTTTAACTGACTGTAAGACTGATATATCGTTTCCTATAAGTAATATGTCATCGACATATAACACTAGGAATACGACTGCACTCCCACTAACCTTCTTGTACACACAAGGTTCATCAGGATTTTGTGAGAAATCAAACTCTTTGATTGTCTCATGAAAACGGATGTTCTAGCTCCTCGATGCTTGCTTTAGTCCATATATGGATCGTCGAAGCTTGCATACTTTGGTTTTATTAACCGATGTGAAACCATCAGGTTGTATCATGTATACATCCTCAAGCAGGTTTCCATTAAGGAAAGTTGTTTTCACATCCATTTGCCATATCTCATAATCATAATGAGCTGCTATGGCCAAGAGCATCCGAATGGATTAAAGCATAGCTATTGGCGAATAGGTTTCGTCATAATCAATTCCTTGTTTCTGACGATATCCTTTTGCCACTAATCTAGCCTTAAAGGTAACAACATTACCTTCCATGTCGGTTTTCTTCTTGAAAACCCACTTGCACCCTATGGGCTTAATCCCTTCAGGTGGGTTAACCAAGTCCCATACTTGATTTTTGTACATGGAATCCATTTCTGACTTCATGGCTTCAAGCCATTTGTCACTTTCTGAATTTTTCAGAACATCTTCATAACTGATAGGTTCATCATCGTTAATGAGTAACACGTCGTTCGATTCACTTATGAGAAATCCGTATCTCTCTGGAATATTGCGTGTCCTATCATACCTACGAAGAAGTGGTGTTGTTTTAGGTTCAACTGATAGCTCATCATTATGAGTTATTGGTTGTGGGTCTAGACTAGGTGTCTCTGTAATGTCTATTGGAGTTTCTTGAACTTCTTCAAGTTCAATGCTACTCCCACTGTTTTCTTGTAAAAAAAATTCTTTTTCTAGAAATACAGCATGCCTTGAAACAAACACCTTTTGTTCCAAGGGATGATAGAATTGGTAACCTTTCGTTTCCTTAGGGTATCCTATAAATAGACATTTATCAGACTTAGTATCCAATTTATCTGATACAGTCCGCTTTACATAAGCAGGACAACCCCATATCTTTAGGTGAGATAAATGAGGTTTCTTACTATTCCACGTCTCATATGGAGTAGTAGAGACTACCTTGGTCGGGACACTGTTTAGTAAGTAAACAGCTGTCTTAAGCGCATAGCCCCAAAAGGATTTTCGAAGAGTTGCATGATTCATCGTAGATCTAACCATGTCCATCAAGGTTCGGTTACGCCTCTCAGATACACCATTATGCTGTGGTGTATATGGCGGAGTCCATTGAGACAATATCCCATTGTCCCTAAGATAATCTTGAAACTCTTGACTTAGGTATTCACCACCCCGATCGGATCGAAGTATCTTAATACTTTTGCCAAGCTGTTTCTCTACTTCACTTCTGAACTCTTTGAATTTCTCAAAACTTTCATATTTGTGTTTCATTAAGAACACATACCCAAATCGTGAGTGATCATCGATAAAGGTAATGAAGTAGCTATAGCCTCCTTGTGCAAGAGTTGACATTGGTCCACATACATCAGTATGTATTAGAGCAAGCAAATCTCCCACTGATTTACCTTTTTCGGAAAAGGGTAATTTGGTCATCTTGCCTTTTAAGCATGATTCGCATGCATCAAATGAACCGGGTTCAAATGATTCCAGAATTCCACATCGGTGTAATTTGGTCATGCGTTTCTTACTTACATGGCCAAGACGACAATGCCACATATAGGTCTATTTGATTATCTATTCGAGCACGTTTGTTGGTAACTTCGATATTAAAGACGTCACCGGATAAATCTAACATGTAGATACCATTGCATAAAGTTCCGGTCCCATAAAGAACACCATTTAAAGTTATGTAACAGCAATTGTTACTAAAAGTTAAATGATAACCCTTTTCATTCAAGCATGAAATAGATACAATGTTCTTTATTAACGAAGGAACAAAATAACAATTATCCAATTCTAAGACAAGTCCAGTAGGGAGCTTTAGCAAATATGTTCCGATGGCAACAGCAGCAATCTTTGCTCCATTTCCAACTCGCAAATTTGCTTCTCCCTTGACGAGTCTTCTTCTATTCCTTAGCCCCTGTATGTCATTACATATATGTGAGCTACACCCAGTATCAAGTACCCAGGTGTCCGAGGAAATAGAGTGACATTCAATAACGAAGATACCTGAAGAGGATGGGGCATCGGATGCCTTCTTCTTCAAGGACTCAAGATAAACCTTGCAGTTTCTTCGCCAGTGGCCCTCCTTGCCGCAGTGATGGCAAGTGCCTTTTGGTGCCTTTTCAATCTTTTTGGCCTTTTTCTTCCTTACCTTATTTTGTTCTTTGGGCTTCCTCTTAGAGCCTTTCTTTGAGGAACCAACTAACAGTACCATCTTCTGATCCTGCTTTACAAAAGGCTCTACAGTCTTCAGCAGGTTTAGCAACTCAAGAATGGTAGTCTCCAGTTTGTTCATCCGATAGTTCATCACAAACTATGAGTAACTCTTGGGCAAACAATGCAGAATTGTCAATACTTAGTTCGTGATCCATTGCAAATCTGAGTGTGCCTGGTCGCTCAATGTACCCCAACATCTTCAACACAAACTGTGAAACAGAAGTGCCTTCCTGCATCTTAGAGGTGAAGAGGAGTCTGGAGACCTCAAACCTTTCGGATCTCACCTGCTCGTCAAACAGCTCATGAAGATGGAAGACGATGGTATGAGCATCCATATGTTCATGCTGCTTTTGTAGCTCAGGTACCATAGCGGCCAGCATGATGCAACTCGCAAGTTCAGAATCGGCCACATGTTTCTGATAGGCCACTAACTGGTCTGGAGTTGCATCTTCAGGAGGATGGTTGAGAAGTTGTTCTTCAAGGACATAAGCAAGCTTTTCTGCCTTGAGGACTATCCTCAGGTTTCGAAGCCAGTCCATGAAGTTTGGCCCAGTCAGCTTATTGGTGTCCAAAATGGAACGCAAATTCAAAGAAGACATGATCAGGTGATTATCCTAGAAATACAAATTGAGGTTATGTGATGAGAATGATAAAGAATGCATCAATATACATTAATTAAATCCTATTTATTTTTCGAATTGAATAACCCTTTTTATCAATTCGGAAGATCGTAGGAACATCTCCAAATAGGTTGATATCCAACCATAGATAAGAACAACCATGGCTAGAGTCCATCAAGTTATTCTTAGCTATGAAGGTAGGTAATTATACCGATTACATATTATACATATGTAACTATCACATTATGCTATCAACTAATTGAATGTTTGCATAAATCATTGGGTTGTTAACTCATTAACAAGTATGCAACAATATACATAACACCCAACTGCACCTCTCTTTACATCGACCTTGGCTGTGGCACAACAAATCGATGCTCCAAGCTTAAGGCTGACCCATTAATCAAGAAATAGTTTTAATATGGTTGGAGCTCATTCAACCATTTAGTCAGGCTTGGATGTGTCTAACAACCAAAACTAAGGATTGACCTCTGACTCCAACTATATTAATCATAAACTAATTCCATGGTTTGAACATGTTGAGGTTTAAGGCGGGCATGGATGTGTCCATCAACCCAAACGAGAAACAAAACTCAGATTCTAACCATATTAATGGAAGGTGTTGGCCTTAATATTTTATAAGGGGTTTTGGGTCTCATCCTTTTCTTTTATGCACATTCATGACATATAATTATGTCATGTTCTAACGATTTCCTTAATAAAGTATGTATGTGACTTAATTTATCAAGTCTCATTAATTGAATTAGGAACCGGACTTCCTAATTCTAATTTCATACTTTATTCAATGAATTGTTTTGGGAAACAATTTCCTGAATTATCATAATCAATTTCGGAAATAATATGTTTAAGACTTTGATTTCTCTAAATCAAATCTTATTAAATTAAGAGACAGATTCCCTTAATTTAACCACATATTATTTTCATTAAAATCTTATTTAAGGAAATATACTCTATAGGAAACAATTTTCCTAATAAATTTTGGAGACAATAATATGTAAGAGCATCGCCTCATAAATCAAATAAGGAAATTATCGTTTGAGAATCACCTCAAAAATTTCTAAGATTTGATCACATATTTTATTTATGGAAGAGTAATATCAATAACTTAATTTGGATGGCTCCCCGAGGCTCAATCCAAATTAAACATTTGATTATTTAAATTCAATTTAGGAAATTTAATTATAACAACTAACTTTAAATTGGATGGCTCCCCGAGGCTCAATCCAAAATAAAGAATTTTGTAAATAATTTAATTTCCAATTATAAATTTAAATGTCAATTAATATTCCTATAATTTGTCTAGACTTTCTTGAAAGAAAGTGCCCAAAATTGCGAGCTTTCCATAAATGAATGTTTCCAAAAATAAAAGGTTTTCAGAATAATTGTAAGTTTCTGGTACAAAGAAAACTTACGTTTTTCCAAAATTGAAAATTTTCCAAAATAGGAAATTTCCAAAATTGGGAAGTTTCCAAAAATGGAATGTTTTCACAATTTTCATAAAATTTTAGAAACAGAGATATTTCAAAAGTTTGCGAAATTTCATGAGAATTTCCAAACATTGAAATTTCTAAATTGAATATTTACCATAATTGCAAGGTTTCCATAATTGAAAATTTTCCAAAATTGAGATCATGATAAAACCTTCCGCAAAACAATTATATGATTATGTCGAACACAAACCTCGGCTCTGATACCACTGTTGGGACCGGGTGCATGTTGACATGAATGCGGGTTCGTAATTTCAAAATTAATTACGTGCAGCGGAAGGTTTAGCATAAATAATTTCTCTAAATCATTTAACCACACATCTAAGCATGCAAGTTTATCTTGTGTAGACATGATCATATATTTGAAATTTTGCAGAAACATAAACTAATTTACGTATTACCTCGCGTAACTCGAAGGAAGGGATGAGATCCAATCGTAAGCGTCCCTTGGAAGCTCCGCCTCTATTCGCGTCCACGTCGAGTATCTTCGGGATGACTTCACAAAGCCACGAGTTTCGTGTTCTCGAGAACTACTAGATTCTCTGAGAACGTGACGAGAAAAACCTGGCGGTCCGGTATGAAGAGAGATGTGGCTCAGTATGTGGGCACTTGCCTGACCTGCCAATGAGTGAAGGCAGAGCACTAGCGACCCAGAGGAGTTCTGCAGCCACTTCCGATTTCGGAATGGAAATGGGAAGATATCTCTATGGACTTCATTTCAGGACTTCCAAAGACTACAAATGGATATGACGCAATATGGGTAATTGTGGACAGGTATGAAGAGAGATGTGGCTCAGCATGTGGGCACTTGCCTGACCTGCCAACGGGTGAAGGTAGAGCACCAGCGACCCAGAGGAGTTCTGCAGCCACTTCCGATTCCGAAATGGAAATGGGAAGATATCTCTATGGACTTTATTTCAGGACTTCCCAATACTACAAATGGATATGATGCAATATGGGTAATTGTGGACAGGTTGATGAGGTCTGCTCATTTCCTAGCAATCAAGATGACCTATTCGATTGAGCAACTAGCTCAATTATATGCTAAGGAGATAATCAGACTTCATGGAGTTCCCAAGACCATCATCTTAGATAGGGATGGTCGCTTTATCTCACACTTTTGGGAGTGTGTTCAGAAGTCTCTCGACACTAAACTACGATTCAGTACCGCTTTTCACCCCCAGACTGACGGCCAAACTGAATGAGTGAATCAAGTGCTGGAAGACATGGTGCGGGCTTGTGCCCTGGATTTCAAAGGGAGTTGGTGCCGGTACCTACGTTTAGCGGAATTCGCTTACAATAATAGCTACCAAGCTACTATTGGAATGACACCTTATAAAGCCTTGTACGGGAGGAGATGTAGGTCTCCGATCTGTTGGTATGAAGGCGATGAAAAGAAGGCGATGGGGCTCACGACGGTTCTCATCGACGGCACCACCCGAGCCATACAGAACATTCGACGACGGATAGAAGCTGCTCAGAGTCGGCAGAAGAGTTATGCAGATGTCCGGCGTAGGCCACTGGAATTCAATATTGGGGATCTGGTATTCCTCAAAGTGGCTCCTATGAAAGGGGTAACGAGATTCGGGAAGAAAGGAAAACTAAGTCCGCGTTATGTGGGACCATACCCGATACTGGAAAGAGTCGGCAAGGTGGCATATGAGCTGGAGCTGCCTCAAGAAATGTCGGCTATCCATAACATGTTCCATGTGTCGATGCTCAAGAAGTGTATTCTAAACACGGATCAGGTGATCGAGCCACAGACAGTACAAGTTCAGGAGGACCTAAGTTTTGAAAGCCGACCTATCCAGATCTTGGATCGAGAAATCAAGAAGCTAAGGAACAAGGAGGTACCCTTAGTCAAAGTCCTATGGCAAAGTCAAAGGTTCGAGGAAGCTACCTGGGAACGCGAGGACGAGATGAGACGCAAGTACCCGAAGCAATACTAAGTTCGAGGACGAACTTTCACGAGGTATGGGGGATTGTAACGACCCGGAAAAGTTTCTCGATATTTTTCCTTAAAATATTGATCATGCCTAGATAGATTCTCGAGGAACATAGGGGTACTATTATAAACCTTAACATGATGATCCATGAATTTCGATATAGAATAAGAAGCTAAGTGCTAATGGGCCTACATGGGTTTTTCTAATACCATGGTTATTAGTGGATTTTAGGTAGAATTTAATATAAATAGAAATGGGTTTAAATTAGGAATATTAGCACGGCTATAGGTAGGCCTTAGGGGGTGTGGCCGAAAATAGAGGAAAAAAAAAGAAAGTAAAATAAAATAAAAATAAAGTGCATGCAACAAGATTGAACCTTGGACCTAGTGTAACACCATGCATGTACTAACCAATTCACCTAGCAAGGGAGTGCTAGTAGAGAATGAAGCGGATTTTGGTTAAGGCTTAGGGAAGTGAAGAGTCATCAAGAGAAGAGGCACCATGACCCTTCACTTGCCCCCATTCATGTGGAATAAAAGAGGGGATGAGAGAAGAGGAGACATAGGAGTTACTCTTTTCTTTCATTCTTCCACCAAAGCCATTCCTCTTCCTCTTCTTCCTTCTCCTAGCCGAAACCCACCAAGGCACCTCTCCCTTGGAAAAGCTTCACAAGGGGACTTTCTCTTGAAGATTCAAGGCTCCTACAAGGCTACAAGGGCTAAGGGTGATCAAGGGACAACAAGGTCTTCATCATCTTCTCTATTTAAGGTCTAAAAAACAAGTCAAGAAGGGTAAGACTCCCTCACCTGTGGTATAATAGTTTTCAAGTTATTTTCTTGATATAAGAGGTTGTTTGGACTATATGTTGGAAAGAACTAGGGTTAGGGCTTTCAAGGGTTTCAGCCGCCTTATGTTTCCATGGTTAGGTTTGGATCTAACTCTCTCATGATGTTTCTTATATTTTCTCATATTGTAAGGGATGTTAATGGGGGTTTATGTGAAAGTTTTTACATGATCTATGGCCCTTGTAACTTTCGTCCAAGTTAGGTTTTAGGGCAAGGGGTTATGGTTAACTCCAAGCAAGGGTTCTAATGGCTTCCTATGGTATTATATGTAGGGTATTAGATGTAAATTGGGAATTTTATGAATGTTTCCATGTGCTTGTGAGCCTTTTAGGGTTTCGGCCAATGCATGTTTTAGGGCTAGGACTTTGGGTTAAATCCAATCAAGGGTTCAAATGGTTTCTATGGCATGGTATGTATTGTGTTGGATGTTAATCATGACCTATGTGAATTTTCCATGGGTTTATGGTCCTTTAGAGTTTCGGCCAAGACCCTAATCTAGGATTTGGTTTGGGTTAAGGTCTCAAGGATACTTGATTATAGGTTATTATGATGTAAGTATATGGTTAAGCATGATGTAAGGATCTTTATGTTACCAAAACCCTAGCTTCATATGTTATGTATCATGACTTCGTATGTTTAGGTTATATGTTATGTTTTATTCATGAATGATTTAACCATATGCCATGAACATATGTATTTGATGTAGACTTCATGTTATATAGAATGATACATGTGTGTTGTGAAATGCCTATAATAGATATATGTTTATGAAGGTCTATGCATGCTCTATGATCAATGCCATGAACCTAAGTAATGTAGAATGCCATGAACCTAAATAGTATGTACCTCGTTCATAAGAATTTCACCCATGCATGCTCAATGATGGATACTATGATTATGTATGTATGTCATGTTTTATGAAAGAAGAAGATGATTGAAGACAATGTTTATGCCTTAAATACAAATGATAAGTATGAATGATGAAGGCATAATGATATTATGAATTAAGTATGAATGATGAAATGCCAAGTATGATTTATGTCATGATGAGGGATGGGCACCTTAAGAACACCTCGGTTCTGGAACTACCGTAGTTGTTCCTGTTAGAAATATGAGAGAAGTGTCCTAAGGCAATCGCCTTATGATTGTAATCATTTACTTTAATAAATGAATATTCACTATTTGAGTATACATGTTCATGTATTTGATTGAGATCTTGAACTCATTTACTGAATGTCCGCAATACAATTCACAGCATGAGAGAATTTGTGATGAATTCACAACTAGTGATTATCTCTACATGTGCAATTGTGAAGTATTGAAATTGTCCCTAGTCGATGAATTGATAAATACGGACACTATCAATTCTGTTGAGACTAGCATGGGTTATTCTCTAATCAGCTGATTCTCACTGGCTGGTGACATTGGGATGTCCGGAGATAAACATGGATGCTAGTTAAGGGAACTAGTTCATTGGAGTAACTGGCTGTAAAACTTCATATGGGAATCTACATGTAGATATGTCAATGAAGTTCTTACTGCAGCTTAAGTGCGATGTTCCTTTGACTTGCGGTGTTCAAGTCATCTTGGTCATGGAGACTTATACTTTAACATCTTAAGCAAGCATCTCTAAGGAGATGTGGACCCAGGATGGTTGGGTATAAGCCGAAGTGCCCGAAGATGTTTGAACAGCCTACAAAGGATTCACCACTCCTTGCGAGGAGATGTATACCCAAGGCCTATCGTCGGATTGTTACTCGAACACTCTGGCCAGAGCATAACATGTTCCGAGTATGAATCTCAAGGAAACATGAGAGTAATTAGAATCCGTTTGACGAGAAAGACATTACTTGGGCTAGGTGTGATGTAGTCAACCTAGTGGGGACTGACACACATAGACTGTGTCCTGAACCAAGTGGGTATAAGATGGTGAAGGGAATGAGACATGATTCATTGGAGCTGCTGAAGGGTTTCAGAATCATTTCTGAGGTCAACCATTGATCATTCGATTAATTGGGGGTCATGATGTACTACTAGGTGCCACTCATGATCGTTCTATAATTGGTTGATTATAGACGGCCAACATAAATCAAAAGCCTATTTAGTCACACGCACTACGAGTAATCCAAGGGATTTAAAACGAGTTGAAAATTGAATTTTCCGATCAAGAGAAATAAGTCGAATATGAATTTATCAGAGGCGCACGGGAAGCTTAAAATGGCTAAGTCTTTTGAAGGCTTATTGGGTGAATTAAATGAGTTTAATTCGCGAGGGTTTGGCTTGATGTGGTCGGCCAAAGAGGGTACCCACCCTCTTTGGATTGGCCGGCCACTACAAGGAGAGGAAACCAATTTATTTGGTTTATTTTATAAAATAAATCAAGCGTGATTTGTTTTATAAAATTATGGATAAATAAATCTATATAAAGAAATTTATATAAAGAGATTTATATAAAGAAATTTATTCTTTTTTTTTGGAAATTAAAATGAACCATGGATCGGTTTATTTTAATTTTATAAAATCAATTATGAATTGATTTTTCCATGATAAGAAAATTTATAAATTTCTTGTAAATTTTATTCCATAATAAAAGGAGAGATGTATTTGTTTTATTATAAAGTTAGTTATAATAAAACTTGGCATAAACAGAATAATTTATAAGAAAATTTATAGGATAAATTTCTTATGAAAAATTTCGTTAAAGGGGAGACTTGGCAAGGGAGAGGCTGCTAGGCTTGAATTCCTCAATAGAGTTATCAAAAGATTAATTCTCTCCCTCTCTCTCTTATTCTCTCCCTCTCCTTCTCTCCTCCTCCTAGGGCCGGCGCCCCCTCCTCACCCTAGGGCCGGCGCACCCTAGGGTTGCCGAGACTTATCTCCACCAATGTAACGACCCAGAAAATTTTCTTAATATTTCCTTAAAATATTAAGCATGTCTAGATAATTTTTCGAGGAACCTAGAAATATTAATGCGAACTTTGGCCTAGAAAATCCATGTTTTCTCATTTAAATTGGGAAAAAGGGGACTAATGAGCCTTACATGGGCTTTTTAGCACCAAAATTATTGGTAGATTTTATGTGAAAATTAATATAAATATAAAGGATTCTAATAGGAAATATTAAAATAATTATGGGGGAATTTTTAGAGGATTTTCAGAATTTTGGGGAAATAAAAAGAAAAATAAAATAAAAATAAGGTGCATGGACCAAGGATTGAACCTTGGACCTCTTGTACAACCATGCATTTTCTAACCAACTCACCTAGCATGGGAATGTTATGAGGGAATGAAGTGGATATTGGTTAAGGCTTAGAAGAAGATGAAGGGTCATGGAGAGACTCTTCATTTACCTCCTTGATGGGTTATAAAGGGGGGTTTGGGAGTTACCTTTTCTTCCCATCACTTTGCATTTTCTTCCTCCTCCTTCCCTCATCCTAGCCGAACACCATAAGGAGGAATTGTCCTTGGAAAAGCTTCACAAGAGGGTCTCATCTCCAAGATCTAAAGGCTTCCCAAGGATACAAGGACAAGGGGGTTCAAGGGTCCAAAGATTTTACAATTTCCTTCTCTTTTAAGGTTTAAAAATCAAGATCAACCAAGGTATGACTCCCTCACCTGTGGTATAATAGTTCCTTATGTTTTTAGCATGATATATTGGTTGATTTTTGGGATTTGATGTTAAAAGAAACAAAGAAAGAAAACCAAGAACCCTAGGATATCCCATGGGTTTCGGCCACTAGAAGTTTAGGGTCAATGATGATGCTAAAAATCTTTATAATGTTGTTTAATGTTCTCTCATGATGTTTAGAGATTAAATATAATTTTTGAGAATTTTTGGGGTACCCTAGGATACCCTAGGGTTTCGACCAACATCAAGAACCCATGGGTAGGGTTGGGTCTAAAACCTCAAGTATGTGTTCTATGTATTATCATGATATAAGGGAGATGGAGGGTGTTTATGTGGATGTTTCACATGGCCTAGAGACCCTATAGGTTTCGGCCAAGTACCCTAATAGGGTGGAAAGTTAGGACTTATTTCAAGTAAGGGCCCCAATGGCCCTATGGTAAGGTATGGTTGGTGTTTAAGCAATTGATTTGGGGTTTTAATGGAATTTCTCCATGCCCCCATGGCCTTGAAGTGTCAGCCAAGAGCAAGACTAGGGTTGAAGGATTAGGGTTGGTCTTAAGTATGGAATCAAATGTTTCCTATGGCCTAGTATGTATGTAGGAGATGTTGTTTGGGAAGTTATGTGAAGTTTCATGGACCTAGGGTTTCCCTGGGGCTTTCGGCCAAGGATCTAACCTAGGGCTAGGGTTGGGTTACACCTACCAAGATGCTTGGGTATAGGTTATTAAGATGTATGTTTAAGTATGGTGGAAGAATTCTATGTTAACCAAACCCTTAGTTTATATGTCATGAACTATATGATTAGGTCATCAATGTTTAGACATGTGCCATGATTTATGAATGATATGTATGTATGCCATGTTCTATGAATAATATGTATGTATGCTATGTCTTATAAATGATATGTAAGTATGCCATGTTTTATGAATGAGATGTAGGTAGGCCATGACTTATGAATAATTGGTATGTATGCCATGTTTTATGAATGATGTGTACATATGCCATGTTTAAGAATGAAAATGATGAATGAAGTTAAAGTTCATGCCTTTGAGGTTTAATGATGGTATGGAATGAAAATGAAGAATGAAGTTAAAGTTCATGCCTTTAAGGCATAACGATGATGTTAAGTATGATGAATGAATGAATATGCTATGAATGATGATGAATGAAAAAGCATGTGAAAGCATTTTATTTTATTTTATGGGCTTGTACCGGACCTAAGTAAGGTCCACGGTTCTGGACTACCGATGAAGCTGTCCACGGTTTTGGACTACCGATGAAGCTGTCCTTACGGTTCGGGACTACCGATGAAGCTGTCCTTACTCTAGTAGGTCGAGATTAGCTACCTCGTATTTACTTAGGGATGCGCGCATATGATGTATGAATGTGGTACAAGCCAAGGCCCAATGAATGATATGATTATGTTAAAGTATTTAAAAGCATGTTTTTAAAAATTAAGCTTCCTTATATATATATGCATAATTGCTACATGCATCCATCAATGTTATGCATTATATCTATGATAAGAATAGTATGCAAAGTAAGTTTATGTAAGGTATGTTTATGCTAAGTTAGGATGCCATGATTTACTTATGTTCATGCTAGTTTATGATGCCATGATTTAATTATGTTTATGCTAAGTTAGGATGCCATGATTTACTTATGTTCATGCTAGTTTATGTAACGCCCCAAATTTTGGGCTTGCTTCCGATTGTAAAAAGGGCACAAAAATGTCGATATATATTATCAACATGTATGACATTTATTTCATAAATGAATAAAATTACCTTTTTGTGATTTCATGATTTAATGTTATGTGATTTCATTAGAAAAGATTAGGAATATGTAAATTGCATAAATTAGAATATGTGATTTCATGAATTGGAATATGTGATTGCATAAATGTGATTTGAGAATATGAGAGTGAATTGGGCTAATGGGCTTTGCAAAAGTGAAAACCAAAGAGGAGCAAAAATATGCTCTTGCCGAGGATCGAACCTTGGAACTCTTGGTAAGCAAAGCCTTGAAAAGCAACGAAGTAACCAATTCACTCAGCAGGGGATTGCTGAGAGGAAGGAAGGGAAATTCTTGTTAAGGGTTAGGGAATGTGAAAGGGTAGAGGAAGAGGCTCTTGATGAGAAACCCCTTGGTGAAGGGACACTAGGAGAAGAGGTACTTTGTCTCTTCCCTTAGTATAAATAAGAGGGAATGCTAAGGGGCTAACCATCATTGTTGCAAACCCCTCAAGTTTTCGAAATCCTAACTCCCTTCTCCCTCTTCAATTTTCGAAATTCAAACTTCTCTTCCTCCTTGAGATTTTCGAAAATCCAAGGGAAGGGTCTCATCCCAAGGGACACTCCCAAGACCCCATTGAAGGTTTGAATCTCTTGCAAGGCAAGAAGAAGTCAAGGACCTCAAGAGCAAGGACAAGCACAGCCCCTCCGAACTAAGGGTATACCTTAAGGATATTTAGCGAAAGAAGTAAGTGCCCCTCACCTGTAGCATAATTGCTCTTGAATCGATTTCATGACTCACATGATGCCCTCTAAGCTCAATTGGTATTCAGGATTCACAAAGAACTAGATTTAAGCCTGGGTCTAGAGTTCGAATCCTGGGAAGGCAAAAATCCACGCCCAGGAGTGGGAAGACCTAGTATTGGTAACGGCACGGTCGACGGTCGACGGTCGACGGTCGAGACCGCCAAATGGGCCGCCAAATGGGCCGGGTCGTTACAATAAAAAGGCGCCTTTTTATTGTAACGACCCGGCCCATTTGGCGGTCTCGACCGTCGACCGTCGACCGTGCCGTTACCAATACTAGGTCTTCCCACTCCTGGGCGTGGATTTTTGCCTTCCCAGGATTCGAACTCTAGACCCAAGCTTAAATCTAGTTCTTTGTGAATACTGAATACCAATTGAGCTATAGCTCAATTGGTATTCAGTATTCACAAAGAACTAGATTTAAGCCTGGGTCTAGAGTTCGAATCCTGGGAAGGCAAAAATCCACGCCCAGGAGTGGGAAGACCTAGTATTGGTAACGGCACGGTCGACGGTCGACGGTCGAGACCGCCAAATGGGCTGCCAAATGGGCCGGGTCGTTACAGTTTATGATGCCATGATTTAATTATGTTTATGCTAAGTTATGTCATGATTTATTTATGTTCATGCTAGTTTATGATGCCATGATTTAATTATGTTTATGCTAAGTTAGGATGTCATGATTTTATGTATGTTCATGCTAGTTTATGATGCCATGATTTAATTATGTTTATGCTAAGTTAGGATGCCATGATTTTATTTATGTCCATGCTAATTTATGATGCTATGATTTAATTATGTTTGTGCTAAGTTAGGATGCCATGACTTTATTTAGGTTCATGCTAAGAATGTTTATGAGGTTATGTTTATTATGTTTATGTCTATGCCAAGTATTATGTCATGCTATGAAATGTTTATTATGTTTATGTCTATGCCAAGTATTATGCCATGCTATGAATGTTTACGATGGTTATGTCTATGCCAAGTGTTATGTCGTGCCATGAATGTTTCTATGTTTATGTTTATGCTAAGAATGTGATTAAGTTATGTTCACGCCATGTCAAACGGATGATAAGTGATCATAAGGCTTATGTTCTAAGTAAAGCACGAAGTATGTTAATGTTTCATGTGCTCATGATTAAGTGATGAATGGTTTTAGTGAGTAGGAAAGAGTCTTACTAAGCCTGTGTGCTTATAGTCTTATTTTCCTTATACCGCAGATCATGCAAGGGGACAGTAAGGAAGCAGCAGGAGGGCCTTAAAGCATGTGTGTGATAGTGACTTGGCCAAGAAACAATATGTTTGCTCGTCTTATGATAGAACTTTACCTTTACTATTATGTGCTTGAATGTGACTCTATGACATAATGCTAAGTATGACATGATGCTAAGTATGACATGATATGATGCTAAGTATAAAGTTAATATGCCAAGTTCCCATGTTATGATGTTAGGAATGGTAGTAAGTGCATGTAGGTGTAAGTTAAAGGTTTCCGCTGCATTATGATGTCTACATGCCCTAAGTATGTTAACGTAACGCTGCTTTATGAAAAAAAAAGCAGGTGTTACAACCAAGAAGGTGCCAAAGAAGAAGAAGAAGAAGCGGGTCGCAACTCCTTCCTTCCCGGAATTTTGATTCCGCAACTTGGTGGTTAGTTTCCATCCTTCTCTCTTGTTATTCTAGTTGTGCCTTTAGAGAATCTAGTAGTTCTCGTCGGCACAAAACTCGTGGCTTTGCGAAGTCATCCCGAAGAGAACTCGGCGTGGACGCGAATAGAGGCGGAGCTTCCAAGGGACGCTACGGTTGGATCTCATCCCTTACTTCGAGTTACGCGAGGTAACGAGTAAATTAGTTTACTTTTCGAAAAATTTTAATTTATGATCATGTCCACACATCATAAGGTCGCATGCTAGATACGTGGTTAAAAATAATTTGAGAAATTATTTATGCTAATTCTTCCGCTGCACGTAAATATTTTAAAATTTACGAACCCGTATCCTTGTCAACATGCACCCGGTCCCAACAGTGGTATCAGAGCCGGTTAGTGTTCGACATAATCATATAATTGTTTTGCGGAAAACTTTGTCATGATTTAAATTTTGGAAAATCTTTCAATTATGGAAACTTTCCAACTATGATAAATTTTAGATTTAGGAATTTAAATGTTTGGAAATCCTCATGAAATTTCGCAAACTTTTGAAATTTCCTAGTTTCTGAAATTTTATAATAATTGTGAAAACTTCCCATCTTTGGAAACTTTCCAATTTTGAAAATTTCCTATTTTTGAAATTTTCCAATTTTGGAAATATGTAAGTTTTCTTTGTACCAGAAACTTACAATTATTCTGAAAACCTATTTTGAAATCTCGCAATTTTGGGCACTTTCTTTCTAGAAAGTCTAGACAAATTTATGGATTATTAATTGACAATTAAATTCGAATTGGTTTTAAATTATTAACAAAATTCTTTATTTTGGATTGAGCCTCGGGGAGCCGTCCAATTTAAAGTTAGTTGTTGTAATTTAATTTCCCATTTTGAATAAAATTGTCATGTTTAATTTGGTTACGCCTCGGGGAGCAGACCAAATTAGATTTACGACAAATTTCTTTTCTTTGGGTATCTGAGCCTCGGGGAGCCACCCTTAGAAAACAATTTATTGTAATTAATTAATCCATGAATAAAATATGTGATCAAATTTTAGAAATTTGATTTAAGAGGTGATGCTCTTACATATTGTTGTCTCCAAAATTAATTAGGAAAATGGTTTCCTATAGAGTTTTCTTAAATAAGATTTTCATAAAAATAATATGTGGTTGAATTAAGGGAATCTGTCTCTTAATTTAATAAGATTTGATTTAGAGAAATCAAAGTCTTAAACATATTATTTCTGAAATTGATTATGACAATTTAGGAAATTGTTTCCCAAAACAATTCCTTGAATAAAGTATGAAATTAGAATTAGGAAATCCGGTTCCTAATTCAATTAATGAGACTTGATAAATTAAGTCACATACATACTTTATTAAGGAAATCGTTAGTCATGACAAAATTATATGTCATGAATGTGCTTTGAAAAGAAAGGATGAGACCCAAAACCCCTTACAAATATTAAGGCTAACACCTTCCATTAATATTGTTAGAACCGGAGTTTTGTTTCTCGTTTGGGTTAATGGACACATCCATGCCCAGCTTGAACCTCAACATGTTCAAACCATGGAATTAGTTTATGAATAATATAGTTGGAGTCAGAGCTCAATCCTTAGTTTTGGTTGTTGGACACATCCAAGCCTGACTAAACGATTGAATGAGCTCCAACCATATTAAAACTATTTCTTGATTAATGGGTCAGCCTTAAGCTTGGAGCATCGATTTGTTGTGCCACAGCCATGGTCGATGTAAAGAGAGGTGCAGTTGGGTGCTATGTATAATGTTGCATACTTGTTAATGAGTTAACAACCCAATGATTTATGCAAACATTCAATTAGTTGATAGCATAAAGTGATAGTTACATATATGTGATATGTAATCGGTATAATTACCTACCTTCATAGCCAAGAATAACTTGATGGCCACAGCCATGGTTGTTCTTATCTATGGTTGGATATCAACCTATTTGGAGATGTTCCTACGATCTCCCGAATTGATAAAAAGGGTTATTCAATTTGAAAAATAAATAGGATTTTATTAATGTATGTTGATACATTCTTTAATCATTCTTCTCACATAAGCTCAATTTGTATTTCTAGGATAATCACTCGATCATGTCTTCTCTGAATTTGCGTTCCATTTTGGACACCAATAAGCTGACCAGGCCGAACTTCATGGACTGGCTTCGAAACCTGAGGATAGTCCTCATGGCAGAGAAGCTTGCTTATGTTATTGAAGATCAACTTCCCAACCGTCCTCCTGAGGGTGCAACTCGAGACCAGTTAGTGGCCTATCAGAAACATGTGACCGATTCTGAACTTGCGAGTTGCATCATGCTAGCCTCTATGGTACCTGAGCTGCAAAAGCAGCATGAGCATATGGATGCTTATACCATCATCTTCTATCTGCATGAGTTATTTGAAGAGCTGGCGAGATTCGAAAGGTTCAAAGTCTCCAGACTCCTCTTCACCTCTAGGATGCAGGAAGGCACTTCTGCCTCATAGTTTGTGTTAAAGATGTTGGGGTACATTGAGCGACTGAGCACACTCGGTTTTGCAATGGATCATGAACTAAGTATTGTTTGCCCAAAAGTTATTCACAATTTGTGATGAACTATCGGATGAACAAGTTGGAGACTACCATTCCTGAGTTGCTCAACCTGCTGAAGACTGTAGAGCCTTCTGTAAAGCAGGATCAAAAGACGGTACTGTTAGTTGGTGTAACGCCCGCCCTTATATCTACTCTCGGGGTGGGGTTACGTACTAGTCATTCATTCATATAATAAAATTTTAACATGCAATGAAAGCAAGAGTACAAGGACTAAGTGCTAAGCATGCTTGTCTGTGCATGTAAATCAAATATCATGTTTGAATCATTAGAACATCATTGGAAATATTTAATCAATAGTTATTCTATAACATGATAGGTTCACATATTATTTCAAGCTCACAACATAACCAACCAAAATCAAGTATAAGAGAATTCTAAGTGTAATCATTATCATGCAATATCAAATCTAATCACTAGCATTCATTGTTGAAGAAAACATCATCATAAACATAGTAATGTAGATATAAAGATCTTTCTTTCCCGAGCCACCACCCCACACATCTTCAGCCTCCTGCCTCTTCCTTTAGTTTAAGGGTTCCTTACCCTTATCTGCAGCATAAGACAACACATAAACTAGTAAGCACAAATGCTTAGTAAGGATCCCGTCCTACTCGCAAAATCCATACGAAAGAATACAATATGTACACATAATAAATCATAAGCATGAGTTCATCAAAGCATACTAAACATCCAAGTTTCTAAGCATGCAGTATAAAGTACCTTAAGCATACTCTTCACATATAATAAATGTTTTCAATGAATGTTTTCAAAATAATTCCATAAAGGTATTACTTAAAAATACATCCATATCATATTGGGCCCAGTTGTGTACCACATATCGCGCGTTACCTATTGCCCGTTCCCTAATGAATTGGGGTAGCGAGCTACCAATCAATTAGAGTAGGACCCTTCCGTCCTACCGGAGCCATGACCTTACGTTAACATGCACCCCGGATTTGTTTAACGACCCCCTTCCGAGTCGGGTACATAACTTCTAAAGTAAAATACTTATCATGCTTTTACATATATGCTAAGGAGTACTCCAATCCACTCTTAAGGGACACACCACTCTTCAAGGGTGCTCATGATCCCGTAGGGACACACCACACAACTTAATGGGTGCTCTTGATCCCATACTTAATGGAGTATCCTTTCAAGCATTTTATCATACACATCACATGCAGTTCATAAAGGGTGCCCCATGGGCTATATAAACATGCTCATACATACATCACATTTCAAACACTTACACATACTTATATATGACAAAATTGGTCACATCAATCATACTCATATCATAACCTGCTTCATGGTTTAATTTAACCCTTCCTAACCCTAAACCTAGGGTTTGGCCGAAAATCAAGGGTAGGGTAGCTTAGATTGTTTTGACATCAAATATCCCATACAAGCATCACATATATATATATATATATCATGTATCATACTAAGCATAGCATACATCATGGAGTAATCAACCTTCACAACCCTAATGCTCATGCCTTGGCCGAATATCACATGCTAGGAAACATTAAGATTTTCAATCAAGCATTTCATTTAGACATCTCATGCATATACATATCATCTTACTAAATATAATCATGTCTCGTAGGGTAGTTTAACCTTCACATACACATTATGCAACATATTAAGCCAAGAATACATCCTAGGATAATCATGCACCCTAAACCCTAATTCTCCTAGGGTTGGCCGAAAGTCAAGGGTAGGGAAACTAGGGTTCTTGAACTTAGGTTTCACACAAACATTTACACAAACACTTTGTCTACACTACTAAACATGGATACATCATAGAAAATCATACAACCCTAAACCCTCTTTGCTTCATGTTTTGGCCGAAACCTTATAGGGTGTTCAACCCTAATTTTTTTGTCACCACAACATGTAGGAAAACATCATATAAGTATACCCTAAATTCCAAGGGATCTTCCCATGCAACAAGGAGTAACCAAGGCCTCCTCTTTGAGGTTGGCCGAAAGTCACACAAGGGGAGAAACCCCTAATTTCGAAAACAACAAGAAGAAGAATCATACAGCAACTATTACACTGCAGGCGAGGGGATACTTACATCCTTTCGCTTGAATTTCTCCTTCTCTTACTCCTTAGGGTACCCTTAGTTGAAGGAGGGTGAGTGTTCTCCTTACTAGCACTTCTCTAGAACCTTTGGCCCTAGTAGAGGGCAAGATCTTTGGATGGTCTTCTTCTTCCAATTCCCTAAGGTTAGAACCCTAGGGTTTACTTTTCGAAAATGAAAAGGAAAGGGGGAGAGTGAATTTTCGGTGGGGGAGAGTGAGGAAGAAGAAGAGAGGAAGTGATTCCAACCTCTCCTTCTCTTATTTATACTTTTCCCATGAAGAGACATGTCTCTTCACTTCCCTAGTTTTAACAAGCATGTTTCTTATTCTCTCAACATGAAACATGACTTGGTGCAATGGTTAAGACATTGTTAGTGCAACTAGGAGGTTCAAGGTTCAATCCCTGCTTCCTCCTTTCTACATCTTCTTTTTATTACATTTTGCACTAACCCACATCCAAGCCCATTAAGCCAAGCCCATCATAAAATTTCATAATAATTATGTTTCATGAATTCATAATATTTCATATGGGAAATTTTTGGGGTGTTACAATCCTCCATACCTTATAAAATGTTTGTCCCGAACTTTAAAATAATTACGGATACTTTAATCGTATTGTCTCCTCTCGTTCCCATGTGGTTTCTTCGAATTGTTCGTTCCGCCACAGAACCTTTACTAAGGGTACTTCCTTGTTTCTTAGCTTTTTGACTTCCCGGTCTAGGATCCGAATAGGTCGGCGTTCGAAACTTAGGTTCTCTTGGTCTTGTACTGGTTGGGGCTCTATCACCTGATTCACATCAGAGATACATTTCCTGAGCATTGATACATGGAAGACATTGTGGATAGCCGACATTTCTGGCGGTAACTCCAGTTCGTAGGCCACTTTGCCTACCCGTCTCAGAATTTTATACGGTCCCACATATCTCGGACTCAGCTTCCCTTTCTTCCTGAATCTCATCACACCTTTCATAGGGGCCACTTTCAGGAATACTGAATCCCCAACCTCAAACTCTAGTGGTCTGCGTCGCTTGTCAGCGTAGCTTTTCTGCCGGCTCTGAGCAGTCTCTATCCTCTGGCGGATATTCTTTATAGCCTGAGTGGTTTCATCTATAATATTAGTCCGAAGTCCCATCTCCTTCTTTTCACCACTCTCAAGCCAGCATATAGGAGATCTGCATTTCCTTCCGTATAGTGCTTCGTACGGTGCCATCCCAATAGTAGCCTGATAACTGTTGTTATAAGCAAACTCTGCCAGGCTCAGGTATCGACACCAGCTTCCCTTGAAATCCAAGGCACAAGCTCGCAACATGTCCTCTAGTATCTGATTCACTCTTTCAGTCTGCCCGTCAGTCTGGGGGTGAAAGGCCGTACTGAATTTCAACTTCGTGCCAAGAGCCTTCTGCACGTGTCCCCAAAAATCTGAAGTAAATCGACCATCCCTATCAGAGATAATGGTCTTGGGAACTCCGTGCAGTCGGATAATTTCCTTGACGTACAATTGAGCCAACTGCTCTACTGAGTGGGTCATCCTGATGGCCAGAAAATGGGCAGACTTGGTGAGTCTGTCCACAATAACTCATATGCCATCATATCCATTCGTCGTTCTAGGTAGCCCAGAGATGAAATCCATGGAGATGTCTTCCCATTTCCACTCGGGAATAGACAGAGGTTGCAAAACTCCTCCAGGCCTCAGGTGTTCTACTTTGACCCTCTGGCAGGTCAAACACATACCAATATAGTGGGCTACATCTCGCTTCATACCGGACCACCAAAACTTGCTCTTCAGATCTTGATACATCTTGGTAGACCCAGGATGCATCGCATAAGGTGTTCCGTGAGCTTCCTCAAGGATTCTTGTCCGTACGTCGGAGTCGTCGAGAACACATAATCGATCCCGAAGATATAAGACTCCACTATCCGAAATCCTAAATCCATCGTCCTTGCCTTCGAGAACTTCTTGCTTGATTCTTTGAAGACTCGGATCATGATTCTGCTTTTCCAGAATATCGTCGAATAATGTCGGCGCAATCATCAGGGTGGACAACTGTCCTGATATGATCTCAATCCCGTAATTCATAATTTCTTCCCCTAAGGGTTTTGACAAAGCTGATAAAGACATCAAAGTAGCACATGATTTTCTACTGAGAGCATCGGCTACTTTGTTGGCTTTTCCCGGATGGTACAGGATCTCACAGTCATAATCCTTGACCAATTCAAGCCATCTGCGCTGTCTCATATTCAGATCTTTCTGGGTGAAGAAATATCGCAGACTCTGGTGATCTGTATAAACTTTACACTGAGTTCCATATAGGTAGTGCCTCCATATTCTCAGTGCAAAGACTATCGCTGCTAACTCTAAGTCATGGGTAGGGTAATTTCTTTCATGTTCCTTCAGTTGCCTAGAGGCATAGGCAATTACCTTCCCATTTTGCATAAGCACAGCTCCGAGTCCAAGTTTGGATGCGTCGCTGTACATATCGAAACCCATATCGCTCTCTGGAAGAGTCAATATTGGAGCGCTAGTCAACCTCCTTTTCAGTTCCGTAAAGCTCTTTTCACATTCCTCGGTCCATACATATTTCTTGTCCTTCTTTGTAAGAGCTGTCATAGGGGCTGCAATCCGAGAGAAGTTCTCTACGAATTTTCTGTAATAGCCTGCTAGCCCGAGGAAACTTCTGATTTCGCTGGCATTCTTGGGTCTGGTCCAGTTACTCACAGCTTCGATTTTAATTGGGTCCACCATTACTCCTTCCTTGGAGATAACATGTCCCAAGAATGATACTTGATCGAGCCAGAACTCGCATTTGGAGAATTTAGCATACAGTTGTTCCTTCTGAAGGATCTGTAGTACTTTACTCAGGTGTTCAGCATGTTCTTCGAGAGTTCTCGAATATATAAGGATATCGTCGATAAAGACGATCACAAATCTATCGAGGAATGCCGAGAATACCCGATTCATTAAATCCATAAACATAGCTGGCGCATTGGTAACTCCAAATGGCATAACCACGAACTCATAATGTCCGTATCTGGTTCGGAAAGCCGTCTTCGGTATATCCTCATTTTTCACCCTGACTTGGTGATAACCAGATCTCAGGTCAATCTTAGAGAAAACTGTGGCTCCCTTCAGTTGATTGAACAGGTCATCTATCCTGGGTAGAGGGTACCTGTTCTTGATAGTCACGTTGTTCAGCGCCCGATAGTCGATACACATTCGCATCGACCCCATCCTTCTTTTTCACGAACAGTACGGGAGCTCCCCAGGGGGAATGACTAGGGCGGATGAGTCCCTTGTCAAGCAGCTCCTGTAACTATCCTTGCAATTCCTTTAATTCCGTCGGCGCCATACGGTACGGTGCTTTGGAAATGGGGTTAGTACCAGGAATCAATTCAATTGCAAATTCTATATCTCTTTCAGGTGCTAACCCCGGTAAGTCATCAGGAAATACCTCTGGGTAATTGCATACGACTCTGACGTCTTCTAGTTTCGGGCCAATCTAATAATTCCACTGTGCTCTCAACTGTCTTGAGCCAGGCCTGGGCGTCCCAGGGCTCGCAGGTGCCAGAGAACTTTTCCGGCTTCAGTCTCTGCCACTGAATCAGATAGGCCTCCTGTCGGACTCCTCGGGCTGGAGTGTCCGGTGGTGCCTGTGCAGTTGGAGGCTCAGTAGGTATCGCATTCTGACTTCCCTGCGGGGTTGTAGTGTTCCCCTGTTGGGTCATCAGAGTGCTTATTATCTGTTGTTGTTCAGTGACCTGACACTGCAGATCTGTGATCACTTACATCATATTAGGTGGGGGTGCTGTCTCATTACCCTGATTGCTACGTCCTCTAGTCATATCTATCATACAGGTGATAAATGACCACATAAGAGTTAACACTACTTTCATTGGTTATGCACACATAAATCATTTCTATATAATCATTACTGTACATGAAATAAAGTAAAGCGAGGTTAGGATCTCTTACTTGGAAGCGGCAGGATGAAGCTTGATGTGTGTGTGGTGGAGGGGAAACAGGCTCTGATACCAACCTGTAACGCCCGCCCTTATATCTACTCTCAGGGCGGGGTTACGTACTAGTCATTCATTCATATAATAAAATTTTAACATACAATGAAAGCAAGAGTACAAGGACTAAGTGCTAAGCATGCTTGTCTGTGCATGTAAATCAAATATCATGTTTGAATCATTAGAACATCATTGGAAATATTTAATCAATAGTTATTCTATAACATGATAGGTTCATATATTATTTCAAGCTCACAACATAACCAACCAAAATCAAGTATAAGAGAATTCTAAGTGTAATCATTATCATGCAATATCAAATCTAATCACTAGCATTCATTGTTGAAGAAAACATCATCATAAACATAGTAATGTAGATATAAAGATCTTTCTTTCCCGAGCCACCACCCCACACATCTTCAGCCTCCTGCCTCTTCCTTTAGTTTAAGGGTTCCTTACCCTTATCTGCAGCATAAGACAACACATAAACTAGTAAGCACAAATGCTTAGTAAGGATCCCGTCCTACTCGCAAAATCCATACGAAAGAATACAACATGTACACATAATAAATCATAAGCATGAGTTCATCAAAGCATACTAAACATCTAAGTTTCTAAGCATGCAGTATAAAGTACCTTAAGCATACTCTTCACATATAATAAATGTTTTCAATGAATGTTTTCAAAATAATTCCATAAAGGTATTACTTAAAAATACATCCATATCATATTGGGCCCAGTTGTGTACCACATATCGCGCGTTACCTATTGCGCGTTCCCTAATGAATTGGGGTAGCGAGCCACCAATCAATTAGAGCAGGACCCTTCCGTCCTACCGGAGCCATGACCTTACGTTAACATGCACCCCGGATTTGTTTAACGACCCCCTTCCGAGTCGGGTACACAACTTCTAAAGTAAAATACTTATCATGCTTTTACATATATGCTAAGGAGTACTCCAATCCACTCTTAAGGGACACACCACTCTTCAAGGGTGCTCATGATCCCGTAGGGACACACCACACAACTTAATGGGTGCTCTTGATCCCATACTTAATGGAGTATCCTTTCAAGCATTTTATCATACACATCACATGCAGTTCATAAAGGGTGCCCCATGGGCTATATAAACATGCTCATACATACATCACATTTCAAACACTTACACATACTTATATATGACAAAATTGGTCACATCAATCATACTCATATCATAACCTGCTTCATGGTTTAATTTAACCCTTCCTAACCCTAAACCTAGGGTTTGGCCGAAAATCAAGGGTAGGGTAGCTTAGATTGTTTTGACATCAAATATCTCATACAAGCATCACATATATATATATATATATCATGTATCATACTAAGCATAGCATACATCATGGAGTAATCAACCTTCACAACCCTAATGCTCATGCCTTGGCCGAATATCACATGCTAGGAAACATTAAGATTTTCAATCAAGCATTTCATTTAGACATCTCATGCATATACATATCATCTTACTAAACATAATCATGTCTCGTAGGGTAGTTTAACCTTCACATACACATTATGCAACATATTAAGCCAAGAATATATCCTAGGATAATCATGCACCCTAAACCCTAATTCTCCTAGGGTTGGCCGAAAGTCAAGGGTAGGGAAACTAGGGTTCTTGAACTTAGGTTTCACACAAACATTTACACAAACACTTTGTCTACACTACTAAACATGGATACATCATAGAAAATCATACAACCCTAAACCCTCTTTGCTTCTTGTTTTGGCCGAAACCTTATAGGGTGTTCAACCCTAATTTTTTTGTCACCACAACATGTAGGAAAACATCATATAAGTATACCCTAAATTCCAAGGGATCTTCCCATGCAACAAGGAGTAACCAAGGCCTCCTCTTTGAGGTTGGCCGAAAGTCACACAAGGGGAGAAACCCCTAATTTTGAAAACAACAAGAAGAAGAATCATACAGCAACTATTACACTGCAGGCGAGGGGATACTTACATCCTTTCGCTTGAATTTCTCCTTCTCTTACTCCTTAGGGTACCCTTAGTTGAAGGAGGGTGAGTGTTCTCCTTACTAGCACTTCTCTAGAACCTTTGGCCCTAGTAGAGGGCAAGATCTTTGGATGGTCTTCTTCTTCCAATTCCCTAAGGTTAGAACCCTAGGGTTTACTTTTCAAAAATGAAAAGGAAAGGGGGATAGTGAATTTTCGGTGGGGGAGAGTGAGGAAGAAGAAGAGAGGAAGTCATTCCAACCTCTCCTTCTCTTATTTATACTTTTCCCATGAAGAGACATGTCTCTTCACTTCCCTAGCTTTAACAAGCATGTTTCTTATTCTCTCAACATGAAACATGGCTTGGTGTAATGGTTAAGACATTGTTAGTGCAACTAGGAGGTTCAAGGTTCAATCCTTGCTTCCTCCTTTCTACATCTTCTTTTTATTACATTTTGCACTAACCCACATCCAAGCCCATTAAGCCAAGCCCATCATAAAATTTCATAATAATTATGTTTCATGAATTCATAATATTTCATATGGGAAATTTTTGGGGTGTTACAGTTGGTTCCTCGAAGAAAGGTTCTAAGAAGAAGGCCAAAGAACAGAATAAGGGAATGAAGCAAAAGGCCAAAAAGACTGAAAATACCCTAAAAGGCACTTGCCATCACTGTGGCAAGGAGGGTCACTGGCGGAGAAACTGCGAGGTTTATCTTGAGTCCTTGAAAGAGAAGGCATCCGATGCCCCATCCTCTTCAAGTATCTTCGTTATTGAATGTCACTCTATTTCCTCAAACACCTAGGTACTTGATACTGGGTGTAGCTCACATATATGTAATGACATACATGGGCTAAGGAATAGAAGAAGACTCATCAAGGGAGAAGCAAATTTGCGAGTTGGAAATGGAGCAAAGATTGCTGCTGTTGCCATCGGAACATATTTGCTAAAGCTCCCTACTGGACGTGTCTTAGAATTGGATAATTGTTATTTTGTTCCTTCGTTAATAAAGAACATTGTATCTATTTCATGTTTGAATGAAAAGGGTTATCATTTAACTTTTAGTAACAATTGTTGTTACATAACTTTAAATGGCGTTCTTTATGGGAATGGAAATTTGTGCAATGGTATCTACACGTTAGATTTATCCGGTGACATTTTCAATATCGAAGTTAGCAACAAACGTGCTCGAATAGATAATCGAATAGACTCCTACACGTGGCATTGTCATCTTGGCCATGTAAGTAAGAAACGCATGACCAAATTACACCGATGTGGAATTTTTGAATCATTTGAACCTGGTTCATTTGATACATGCGAATCATGCTTAAAAGGCAAGATGGCCAAATTACCCTTCTCTGGAAAAGGTAATCCAGTGGGAGAATTGCTTGGTCTAATACATACTGATGTATGTGGACCAATGTCAACTCTTGCACAAGGAGGCTATAGCTACTTCATCACCTTTATCGATGATCACTCACGATTCGGGTATGTGTTCTTGATGAAACACAAATCTGAAGCTTTTAGAAATTCAAAGAGTTCAGAAATGAAGTAGAGAAACAGCTTGGCAAAAGTATTAAGATACTTCGATCCGATCGGGGTGGTGAATACTTAAGTCGAGAGTTTCAAGATTATCTTAGGGACAATGGGATATTGTCCCAATGGACTCTGCCATATACACCACAGCATAATGGTGTATCTGAGAGGCGCAACCGAACCTTGATGGACATGGTTAGGTCGATGATGAATCATGCAACTCTTCCAAAATCCTTTTGGGGCTATGCAATTAAGACAGCTGTTTACTTGCTAAACAGAGTCCCGACCAAGGTAGTCTCTACTACTCCATATGAGACATGGAATAGTGAGAAACCTCACTTAACTCACCTTAAGATATGAGATTGTCCTGCTTATGTGAAGCGGACTATATCAGACAAATTGGATGCTAAGTCTGATAAATGTCTATTTATTGGACACCCTAAGGAAACGAAGGGTTACCAATTCTATCATCCCTTGGAACAAAAGGTGTTTGTTTCAAGGCATGCTGTATTTCTGGAAAAAGAATTTCTTTTACAAGAAAATAGTGGGAGTGGCATTAAACTTGATGAAGTTCAAGAAACTCCAATAGACATTACAGAGACACCTAGTCAAGACCCACAACTAATAACTCATAAAGATGAGCTATCAGTTGAACCTAAAACAACACCACCTCCTCGTAGGTCTGATAGGACACGCAATATTCCAGAGAGATATGGATTTCTCATAAGTGAATCGAACGACGTGTTACTCATAAGCAATGACGAACCTATCAGTTATGAAGATGTTCTGAAATGTTCAGAAAGGGACAAATGGCTTGAAACCATAAAGTCGGAAATGGATTCCATGTACGAAAATCAAGTATGGGACTTGGTTAACCCACCTGAAGGGATTAAGCCCATTGGGTGCAAGTGGGTTTTCAAGAAGAAAATCGACATGGAAGGTAATGTTGTTACCTTTAAGGCTAGATTAGTGGCAAAAGGATATCGTCAGAAACAAGGAATTGATTATGACGAAACCTATTCGCCAGTAGCTATGCTTAAATCCATTCGGATGCTCCTAGCCATAGCAGCTCATTATGATTATGAGATATGGCAAATGGATGTGAAAATAGCTTTCCTTAATGGAAACCTGCTTGAGGATGTATACATGATACAACCTGAAGGTTTCACATCGGTTGATAAAACCAAAGTATGCAAGCTTCGACGATCCATATATGGACTGAAGCAAGCATCCAGGAGCTGGAACATCCGTTTTGATGAGACAATCAAAAAGTTTGATTTCTCACAAAATCCTGACGAACCTTGTGTGTACAAGAAGGTTAGTGGGAGTACAGTCGTATTCCTAGTATTATATGTTGATGACATATTGCTTATAGGAAACGATATATCAGTTTTACAATCAGTTAAAATTTGGTTGTCCAAAACTTTCTCCATGAAAGACCTGGGAGAAGCAACCTATATCCTTGGGATTAGAATCTATAGAGATAGATCAAAACGGTTGCTTGGTCTTTCGCAGTCTACATATATAGACCGAGTGCTAAAAAGGTTTAGTATGTCGGAATCCAAGAAAGGTTACCTTCCCATCAGGCATGGGATCAAACTTTCAAAGTCTATGTGTCCGCGCACAGAAGACGAGAGGATTTGCATGAATAAGATTCCTTATGTACTAGGCCGGATGTATCGTATGCTCTGAGCGTCACGAGAAGATACCAGTCTAATCCAGGAATGGATCATTGGGCGGCTGTCAAGACAATCCTTAAGTACTTAAGAAGAACTAAGGATGTGTTCCTAATATATGGAGAAGGAGATATGGTAATACGTGGGTATACAGATGCCAGTTTCCAGACAGATAAGGATGACTCCAAATCTCAGTCTGGATACGTATTTACTTTGAATGGAGGCGCAATAAGTTGGAAGAGTTCCAAGCAAGACACTGTAACGGATTCTACCACGGAAGCGGAATATATCGCAGCTTCGGAAGCAGCAAAGGAAGCAGTCTGGATCAAGAAGTTCATCTCCGAACTTGGTGTGGTTCCAACCATTGATGAAGCAGTGCCGGTTTACTACGACAACAATGGAGCTATTGCACAAGCAAAGGAACCAAGGTCTCATCAGCGATCCAATCACGTGCTTCGCCGCTATCATCTGATCAGAGAGATTATAAGTAGGAATGACATGCAAATTGAGAAAATTCCCACTGAAAGGAATTTAGCGGATCCTTTAACTAAGACCTTGCCTCAAAGCAAGTTTGAGGGTCATGTTAGAGCCTGTGGTATTGGATACCGTAGCGATTGACATTAGGCCAAGTGGGAGTTTGTTAGTAATATGAGAGAAGTGTCCTAAGGCAATCGCCTTATGATTGTAATCATTTACTTTAATAAATGAATATTCACTATTTGAGTATACATGTTCATGTATTTGATTGAGATCTTGAACTCATTTACTAAATGTCCGCAATACAATTCACAGCATGAGAGAATTTGTGATGAATTCACAACTAGTGATTATCTCTACATGTGCAATTGTGAAGTATTGAAATTGTCCCTAGTCGATGAATTGATAAATACAGACACTATCAATTCTGTTGAGACTAGCATGGGTTATTCTCAAACAGCTGATTCTCACTGGCTGGTGACATTGGGATGTCCGGAGATAAACATGGATGCTAGTTAAGGGAACTAGTTCATTGGAGTGACTGGCTGTAAAACTTCATATGAGAATCTACATGTAGATATGTCAATGAAGTTCTTACTGCAGCTTAAGTGCGATGTTCCTTTGACTTGCGGTGTTCAAGTCATCTTGGTCATGGAGACTTATGCTTTGACATCTTAAGCAAGCATCTCTAAGGAGATGTGGACTCAGGATGGTTGGGTATAAGCCAAAGTGCCCGAAGATGTTTGAACAGCCTACAAAGGATTCACCACTCCTTGCGAGGAGATGTATACCCAAGGCCTATCATCGGATTGTTACTCGAACTCTCTGGCCAGAGCATAACATGTTCCGAGTATGAATCTCAAGGAAACATGAGAGTAATTAGAATCCGTTTGACGAGAAAGACATTACTTGGGCTAGGTGTGACGTAGTCAACCTAGTGGGGACTGACACACATAGACCGTGTCCTGAACTAAGTGGGTATAAGATGGTGAAGGGAATGAGGCACGATTCATTAGAGCTGCTGAAGGGTTTCAGAATCATTTCTGAGGTCAACCGTTGATCTTTCGATTAATTGGGGGTCATGATGTACTACTAGGTGTCACTCATGATCGTTCTATAATTGGTTGATTATAGACGGCCAACATAAATCGAAAGCCTATTTAGTCACACGCACTACGAGTAATCCGAGGGATTTAAAATGAGTTGAAAATTAGATTTTCCGATCAAGAGAAATAAGTCGAATCTGAATTTATCAGAGGCGCACGGGAAGCTTAAAATGGCTAAGTCTTTTGAAGGCTTATTGGGTGAATTAAATGAGTTTAATTCGCGGAGGTTTGGCTTGATGTGGCCGGCCAAAGAGGGTACCCACCCTCTTTGGTTTGGCCGGCCACTACAAGGAGAGAATACCAATTTATTTGGTTTATTTTATAAAATAAATCAAGCGCGATTTGTTTTATAAAATTATGGATAAATAAATATATAAAGAAATTTATATAAAGAGATTTATATAAAGAAATTTATAGAAATTTATTCTTTTTTTTTTGGAAATTAAAATGAACCATGGATCGGTTTATTTTAATTTTATAAAATCAATTATGAATTGATTTTTCCATGATAAGAAAAATTTATAAATTTCTTGTAAATTTTATTCCATAATAAAAGGAGAGATGTATTTGTTTTATTATAAAGTTAGTTATAATAAAACTTGGCATAAACGGAATAATTCATAAGAAAATTTATAGGATAAATTTCTTATGAAAAATTCCGTTAAAGGGGAGACTTGGCAAGGGAGAGGCTACTATTAAAGGAACCAAGGCTAGGCTTGAATTCCTCAATAGAGTTATCAAGAGATTAATTCTCTCCCTCTCTCTCTTATTCTCTCCCTCTCATTCTCTCCTCCTCCTAGGGCCGGCGCCCCCCTCCTCACCCTAGGTCCGGCGCACACCCCTCCTAGGGCCGGCGCACCCTAGGGTTGCCGAGACTTATCTCCACCAAGAAGGTGTCAAAGAAGAAGAAGAAGAAGCGGGTTGCAACTCCTTCCTTCCCGGAATTTTGATTCTGCAACTTGGTGGTTAGTTTCCATCCTTCTCTCTTGTTATTCTAGTTGTGCCTTTAGAGAATCTAGTAGTTCTCGTCGGCACAAAACTCGTGGCTTTGCGAAGTCATCCCGAAGAGAACTCGGCGTGGACGCGAATAGAGGCGGAGCTTCCAAAGGACGCTACGGTTGGATCTCGTCCCTTACTTCGAGTTACGCGAGGTAACGAGTAAATTAGTTTACTTTTCAAAAAATTTTAATTTATGATCATGTCCACACATCATACGGTCGCATGCTAGATATGTGGTTAAAAATAATTTGAGAAATTATTTATGCTAATTCTTCCGCTGCACGTAAATATTTTAAAATTTACGAACCCGTATCCTTGTCAACATGCATCCGGTCCCAACAGTTCCTACTCTTATGCTATGCTTCATGAAATAAGATTATGTTTATGTCATGTATGTCTATGAATGATGAAGCATTCAAAGTTATTTTACTTTATGATTGGGCTTGTACCGGACCGAAGTAAGGGTCCAAGGGATGGGCACCTTAAGAACCTGATTTTTGGAACTACCGTAGCTGTTCTTACCCTAGTAGGTCGAGGCTCGCTACCTCGTATTTACTTAGGGATGCGCGCTTATGATATATGTATGTGGTACAAGCCGGGGACCCCAATGATGTTATGATTACGTTTAAGTATTTATAATTATGGTTTTCAAATAAGCATCCTTATGTATATGCATTGACTCATGCATGCATTCATGTTATGCATTATGACATGTTAAGTAGGTTTATGTTTATGTTCATGTCAAGAATTATGACATATTAAGTATGTTTATGTTGTGTTCATGTTAAGAATTATGACATGTTAAGTATGTTTATGTTCATGTTAAGAATTATGCCATGATGAGTATGTGTTATGCTTATGTGCATGCTAAGAATTATGCCAGGACAAGTATGTATATGCTTATGATAGGTCAAGAACTGTGCCATGTGTTAAGTATATGTTAAGAACGTGATATGTTTATGTTATGAGATGTATGTTTTAGTGAGTAGGAAAGAGTCTTACTAAGCCTATGTGCTTATAGTGTTATTTTTCTAATGCCGCAGATCAAGCAAGAAGTTACTAAGGGAAGCAGCTAGAGGGGCAAAAGTGTGTGTGTGGCAGTGACATGGCAAAGGATTCTTCTATTTATAATAGTTGCGTGTCTTGTGTTTTGAAACGCCTCCTTAGGTTCTATGCTATACTTATGATAGTTATGCCTAAAGAATAACTTACTACTTATGATGCTTATGGATAAGTTACTTGCTACTTATGATGCTTATGGTTAAGTTATGGAATGTTATATCATGATGATACCTATGATGTTTATATGCTAAGTTACCATGTCACCATGTTAGGAATGATAGTTAAGATATGTATGTATGATTTAAGTGCTAGTTGCATGTATGAATTAAGTAAGTTATGTCTTATTTCTTCCGCTGCAATACGATGTTTATATGTCCTATGTATGTTAGCGTAACGCCGCCTCCCGCCACACCGAAAGGTGGGGGGGAGAAGGGCGGGCGTTACAGGTTGGTATCAGAGCAGGTTGCCATCTCACTACACGCACATCAAGGCACCTTCCTGTAGCTTCCAAGTAAGTGCCTCTATGCATACCTTATGTTCTTTTATGATTCTAGAATAAGCAAGTATGGATGATATTTTATGATTCTAGAATATGCAAGTATGAAGGATATTTTATGATAGAAGGTACTTGGACGGATATGTAATATGAACGACACTTTACCTTATTCTTATGAAACCAAATACTTTAGCATTTGATATGCGGGTAGGAATATATATAAAAAAAAATTTGTGACTATTAAAGTAAAGGAAACCGATTTGATCATGTGTGCTTCTCTCTGTATATATTTGTGAATTGAAAAAAAAACTAGTTTTGTACTAGTTTTGTAAGTTGTGTACTGACTGTGTCATTTTTTTTTCAATTCCAGATGTTGCATGAGATCGGCACCACGAGTCGTTGCCATGGGCAGAGTCGTGAGCTGTTGGAGCAAATAGAAGAGGTGGAGTATAGTCCGGTCCTTGGGATCCAAGGCAATATGGGGAAATTGGACCGACTATTTTGGAAACTCGAGCAGGAAGAGTTTCCAATCATGGATGACCATAGAATTGGAGCACTGCTTCGTTTATTGCCCAAGCATGCGAGAGAAGTTGCTTATCAGATCTGGGGGCAGCATGAATGCCGGATCTCATATACAGAGTTATGTAAGCAACTTCTTCGCCATGAGTTTCCGGAGGATCTGGAGGACTCTGAGGAGGATCCCGAGATGTACGAGGAGGATCCCGAGATGTTGGAGGAGGATCCCGAGATGTTCGAGGAAGATCCCGAGATGATCAAGGAGGATCCCGAGATGTTCGAGGAAGATCCCGAGATGCTCGAGGAAGACCCCGAGATGCTCGAGGAAGATCCAGAGATGTTCGAGGAGGACCCCGAGATACTCGAGGAAGATCCCGAGATGCCCGAGGAGGTTCCCGAGATAGAAGAAGAGGATCCGATGGAAACGGTAGAAGATCCCGAGGCAGGCCAAGGGGAGATGAACGAGGGAGTGATAGTCACCGCCATGATATTTTTCATTATGGTCATGATGGCAGCCCACCTAGTTCATTGAGTTCGGATAGTTTTTGGTATATGAACTTACAAGATCTAATAAATAAAGTTGTGTTAAAAATGGTAATGCGAGTCTTCAGAGAATAAAGCAGGAGATGCTAGAAGGAAAGGGCGACGGTTTTCATATCGCCAACGGGGGAGTACTCTACCTTAAGGATCGTCTATGTATCCCTAATGATCAGGAGCTGCGGAGAGCAATAATAGTAGAATCTCACGGAACCCCTTATTTGATGCATCCAGGATCCACCCAAAATCTGTCAAGATCTGAAGGAGAAATCCTGGTGGTCCGGTATGAAGAGAGATGTGGCTCAGCATGTGGGCACTTGCCTGACCTGCCAACGAGTGAAGGCAGAGCACCAGCGACCCGGAGGAGTTCTGCAGCCACTTCCGATTCTGGAATAGAAATGGGAAGATACCTCTATGGACTTTATTTCAGGACTTCCCAAGACTACAAATGGATATGATGCAATATGGGTAATTGTGGACAGGTTGACGAAGTCTGCTCATTTCCTAGCAATCAAGATGACCTATTCGATTGAGCAACTAGCTCAATTATGTGCTAAGGAGATAATCAGACTTCATGGAGTTCCCAAGACCATAATCTCAGATAGGGATGGTCGCTTTACCTCACACTTTTGGGAGTGTGTTCAGAAGTCTCTCAGCACTAAACTATGATTCAGTACCTCTTATCACCCCCAGACTGACGGCCAAACTGAACGAGTGAATCAAGTGCTGGAAGACATGTTGCAGGCTTGTGCCCTGGATTTCAAAGGGAGTTGGTGCCGGTACCTATGTTTAGCGGAATTCGCTTACAATAACAGCTACCAAGCTACTATTGGAATGGAAACTTATAAAGCCTTGTACGGGAGGAGATGTAGGTCTCTGATCTGTTGGTATGAAGGCGGTGAAAGGAGGCGATGGGGCTCACGACGGATCTCATCGATGGCACCACCCGAGCCATACAGAACATTCGATGATGGATAGAAGCTGCTCAGAGTTGGCAGAAGAGTTATGCAGATGTCCGGCGTAGGCCACTGGAATTCAATATTGGAGATCTGGTATTCCTCAAAGTGGCTCCTATGAAAGGGGTAACGAGATTCGGGAAGAAAGGAAAACTAAGTCCGCGTTATGTGGTACCGTACCCGATACTGGAAAGAGTCGGCAAGGTGGCATATGAGCTGGAGCTGCCTCAAGAAATATCGGCTATCCATAACGTGTTCCATGTGTCGATGCTCAAGAAGTGTATTCTAAACACGGATCAAGTGATCGAGCCACAGACAGTACAAGTTCAGGAGGACCTAAGTTTTGAAAGCCGACCTATCCAGATCTTGGATCGAGAAATCAAAAAGCTAAGGAACAAGGAGGTACCCTTAGTCAAGGTCCTATGGCAAAGTCAAAGGTTCGAGGAAACTACCTGGGAACGCGAGGACGAGATGAGACGCAAGTACCCGGAGCTATACTAAGTTCGAGGACGAACGTTCACGAGGTATGGGGGATTGTAACGACCCGGAAAATTTTCTCGATATTTTTCCTTGAAATATTGATCATGCCTAGATAGATTCTCGAGGAACATAGGGGTACTAGTATAAACCTTAACATGATGATCCATGAATTTCGATATAGAATAAGAAGCTAAGTGCTAATTGGCCTTACATGGGCTTTTCTAGTACCATGGTTATTAGTGGATTTTAGGTAGAATTTAATATAAATAGAAATGGGTTTAAATTAGGAATATTAGCACGGCTATAGGTAGGCCTTAGGGGGTGTGGCCGAAAATAGAGGTAAAAAAAAGAAAGTAAAATAAAATAAAAATAAAGTGCATGCACCAAGGATTGAACCTTAGACCTAATGTAAAACCATGCATGTACTAACTAATTCACCTAGCAAGGGAGTGCTAGTAGAGAATGAAGCGGATTTTGGTTAAGGCTTAGGGAAGTGAAGAGTCATCAAGAGAAGAGGCATCATGACCCTTCACTTGCCCCCATTCATGTAGTATAAAAGAGGGGATGAGAGAAGAGGAGACATAGGAGTTACTTTTTTCTTTCTTTCTTCCACCAAAGCCATTCCTCTTCCTCTTCTTCCTTCTCCTAGCCAAAACCCACCAAGGCTCCTCTCCCTTGGAAAAGCTTCACAAGGGGACTTTCTCTTGAAGATTCAAGGCTCCTACAATGTAACACCCAAATTTTCCCATATATGATGTTTTGAATTCATAAAACATTATTATTATGAAATTTCATGATGGGCTTGGCTTAATGGGCTTTGATGTGGATTAGTGCAAAATATGATAAAAAGAAAGTGTAGGAAGGAGGAAGCAAGGATCGAACCTTGAACCTCCTAGTTACACTAACCATGTCTTAACCAATGCACCAAGCAATGTTTCATGTTGAGAGAATAAGAAACATGCTCGTTAAAGCTAGGGAAGTGAAGAGACATGTCCCTTCATGAGAATAGTATAAATAAGAGAGGAAGAGGGAGGAATAACTTCCTCTCTTCTTCTTCCTCACTCTCCCCACCCAAAACTCTAGCCTCTTCCCCCTTTTCAATTTTCAAAAATACACCCTAGGGTTCTAACCCTAGGGAATTGGAAGGAAGAAGACCCCATCCAAGGATTTTTGCCCTCTACTAGGGCCAAGTGTTTAGAGGAGTTCTAGCAAAGGGAACTCTCACTCTTCCTTCAACCAAGGGCACCCTAAGGATTTAGAGAAGGTGATTTTCAAGCGAAAGGATGTAAGTATCCCCTCGCCTGCAGTCTAATTGTTGATTTCATGATTCCTTTTCTTTTCTTGTTTCGAAAATGGGAGTTACCCCTTGTGTGAGTTTCGGCCACCCCCAAAGGGAAGACCTTGGCTACTCCTTGATGCATGAGGAGACCCCTTGGGACTTAGGGTATATATATAAGTTGTTTTCCCTTCATGTTGTGATGCCAAAAACTAGGGTTGAGCACCCTACACCATTCGGCCATGAACAAGAGGTTAGGGTTAGTGAGGGTTGAAATTCTCCATGATGTATCCATGCTTAGTAGTGTAGACAAGGTGTTTGTATAAATGGTTGTGTGAAGGTTTGATTTCAAAAACCCTAATCCCCCTACCCTACACCATTCGGCCAACATGAATAGATTAGGGTTTGTGAAGCTTAAACTACCCTATGAGATATGCTTTTGTTTGGGGATGATGATATGTATATGCATGTGATGTTAAATGGAATGTTTGATTGGAAAACTTAACTTCCTCCTAGCATGACTTTCTGCCAAGGCATGAACCATTAGGGTTGTGAAGGTTGATTACCTCATGATGTATGCTATGCTTAGTATGATACATGATATATATATGTGTGATGCTTGCATGGGATGTACCCTATGAGATATGCTTATGTTTGGGATGATGATATGTATATACACGTGATGTTTAAATGGAATGTTTGATTGGAAAACTTAATTTTTCCCTAGCATGACTTTCGGCCAAGGCAAGGAACATTAGAGTTGTGAAGGTTGATTACCCCATGATGTATGCTATGCTTAGTATGATACATGATGTATAGATATGTGATGTTTGTATGGGATGTTTGATGTCAAAAAAAAACCTAACCTATCCTTACCTTATGAAATTCGGCCCAACCCTAGTTTAGGGTTAGGAAGAATGAATTTAATCCATGAAGCATGCTACCACTTCCTATGATATGAGTAGGATTTATGTGACCAATCTTGTCATATATAAAGTATGTTAAGTGGTTGAAGCATGATGTATGTATGAGCATGTCTTATAGCCCATGGGGCACCCTTATGAGATTGCATGTGATGAGTATGTTAAAATGCTTGAAAGGATACTCCACTAAGTATGGGATCAAGAACACCCCTTATGTTTTGTGGTGTGTCCCTATGGGATCATGAGCACCCTTGAAGAGTGGTGTGTCCTTTGAGAAGTGAAATTGGAGTACTCCTTAGCATATATGTAAAGACATGATAAGTATTTTACTTTGTAAGTTGTGTACCCGACTCGGAAGGGGGTCGTTAAACAAATCCGTGGTACATGTTAACTTAAGGTCATGGCTCCGGTAGGACGGAAGGGTCCTGCTCTAATGGGATTGGTGGCTCGCTACCCCAATTCATTAGGGAACGTGTATTATGTGGTACACAACTGGGCCCTATATGATGTTGAAATATTTTTAAGTAATACTTTTATGGAATTGTTTTGAAAACATTTATTATATTTGAAGGGTATGCTTAAGATACTTTATACTGCTTGCTTAGAAACTTTGATGTTTAGTATGCTATGATAAACTCATGCTTATGATTCCTTATGTGTACATGTTGTATTCTTCGTATGGATTTTGCGAGTAGGACAGGATCCTTACTAAGCATTTGTACTTACTAGTTTATGTGTTGTCTTATGCTGCAGATAATGGTAAGGGACACTTAACCTAAAGGAAGACGTAGGAGGGCTGAAGATGTGTGGGGTGGTGGCTCGGGAAAGAATGATTTTTATATCTACATTACTATGCCTATGATAATGTTTTCTTCAATAATAAATTCTAGTGATTAGAGTTGGTACTTTTGAATATTAGAAATTTCACATGGATTACTCTTATATGTTGAGTTGAACTACTTGTGAACCTACCATGTTTTAATCATTAAAGCATGATATCTGATTGGCATGCACTGACTAATAGCGTTAGCACTAGTAAATATCACTTTGTAGTTTTAAACAAGCATGCTCAGTATTTAGTCCTTGCATTGTTTGTTTTCAATTTTATGCTAGAAGAAAAAAAAAATAATTATATGATTGATTGTACGTAACCCCGCCCCGAAAGTAGATATAAGGGTAGGCGTTACAAGTTGGTATCAGAGCAGATTTCCCCTCCACTACACACACATCAAGCTCCATCCTGCCGCTTCCAAGTAAGAGATCCTAACCTCGCTTTACTTAGTTTCATGTACTGTAAATGATTATATAGAGATGATTTATGCTTGCATAACTAATGAAAGTAGTGTTAATTCTCACATTAGTTTATTTGTCACCTGTACGATAGATATGGTTAGAAGACGTAGCAATCGGGGTGATGAGACCGCACCCCCACCTGATATGATGCAAGTGATCACAGATCTGCAGCGTCAGGTCACTGAACAGCAGCAGATCATAAATACTCTGATGACCCAGCAGGCTAACACTGCAACCCCGCACGGAAGTCAAAGTGTGATACCTACTGAGCCCCCAACTGCACAGGCACCCCCGGACACTCCGGCCAGAGGAGTCCGACAGGAGGCCTATCTGGTTCAGTGGCAGAGACTGAAGCCGGAAAAGTTCTCTGGCACCTGCGAGCCCTGGGACGCCCAGGCCTGGCTCAAGACAGTTGAGAGCACAGTGGAATTATTAGACTGGCCCGAACATGAGAAAATTAAATGTGTCTCGTTCTGCCTCACTGGCGACGCTAGGATGTGGTGGGAACGGGTAAAAGCTTGAAGGTCAGTGGACCAGATGAAGTGGTAGGACTTCGAGTCTGAATTTCTGGAGGAATTCTTTAATATGCGAGTCACAAACAGGCACTTTGATGAGTTCACTGAATTCCGGTAGGGAAATCTCTCAGTCAACGATGCCATTAAGCAATTCAACCGACTGGCACGATTATGTCCGGAGCTGGTCAGTACAGAGAAAGAAAGGGTCAGATTAATGCTCAAGATGCTCAAGCCCGAGATAGCTCTGAATGTAGCCGGCGGCGTTAATAGGCCCCAGACTGCAGAGGAGCTGTTCAGCAGCGCCCTTATTACCGAGCATTATCTAAAGAGTATTAACCAGCAGAGCCAACCACTGACCGCCAGCAAGAGTCAGAGTCAGTCGGGAGGTCAGAAACCTTAGAATAGCAACCCCCACTGGAAAAAGAACTACAACGGAAAGAGGAAGTCATGGGATAAATCTGCCAGTGGTACAGGAGGCAAGAAGCCTAAATATCCCACATGTGCCACTTGTGGGAATTTGCACCTCGGGACATGCCTCTTAGGCGCCAGGAGATGCTACACCTGCGGAAAGGAAGGACACATGGCCAGAGAGTGTCCTACTGCAGCCAAAGCACCTCAGCCGCAGCATGCCCAATACAAAGGTGCTCATCCCCAGTTACACCAGATGCAAGCAGCTATTGATGGTACTCATATATGCCAGGGGAGATTAGAGGCCCCGCCTGCCACGACGAATGCCAGGGTTTTCTCTCTTACGAAAGAAGACGTGGCGACTGCCTCTACCGTTGTCACAGGTCAGATATTTATTTACAGTCAGTATGCTACTGTTTTATTTGACACTGGGGCAACACATTCGTTTATCTCTGTGCAATATGCCAAAAGAAATGACATATCACTGCAAGATTTAGACTGTAAATTTCTGACAACACTGCCCTCGTGTGAGGTGATGGCCTCTACCCAAATGCTACGTGCCGCACCGATCAGAATCGCAGATAGGGAACTCTACTGCGACCTGATAGTGCTTGATATGCTAGACTATGATGGGATATTGGGCATGGATTTCTTGAACAAATACGGCGCCTCTATCGAGTGCCGTAAACGAAAGGTTACCTTCCGACCTGAGGCGGGAATTCAATTTGAATTTATCGGAGAGCCGAAGAAGAGGACAAGCAAATTCTTATCAGCTCTGAAAGCAAAGAAGATGTTAGAAAATGGATGCTCTGGGTTTCTAGCTCATGTGGTTGATACCAGTCCTACTGAGGGCCCGAAGCTAGAAGATGTCAAAGTTGTATGCAATTACCCAGAGGTGTTTCCCGATGAATTACCAAGGTTAGCACCTGAAAGAGATATAGAATTTGCAATTGAATTGATTCCTGGTACTAACCCCATTTCTAAAGCACCGTACCGTATGGCGTCGATGGAATTAAAAGAATTACAGGGACAGTTACAGGAGCTACTTGACAAGGGACTCATCCGCCCTAGTCATTCTCCCTGGGGAGCTCCCGTACTATTCGTGAAAAAGAAGGATGGGTCGATGCGAATGTGTATCGACTATCGAGCACTGAACAACGTGACTGTCAAGAACAGGTACCCTCTATCCAGGATAGATGACCTGTTCGATCAACTGAAGGGAGCCACGGTTTTCTCTAAAATTGACCTGTGGTCTGGTTACCACCAAGTCAGGGTGAAAAAGGAGGATATACCGAAGACGGTCTTCCGAACCAGATACGGACATTATGAGTTCGTAGTTATGCCATTTGGAGTTACCAATGCTCCAGCTATGTTTATGGACTTAATGAATCGGGTATTCACGGCATTCCTCGACAGATTTGTGATCGTCTTTATCGACGATATCCTTATATATTCGAGAACTCCCGAAGAACATGCTGAACACCTGAGTAAAGTACTACAGATCCTTCAGAAGGAACGACTGTATGCCAAATTTTCCAAATGCGAGTTCTGGCTCGATCAAGTATCATTCTTGGGACATGTTATCTCCAAGGAAGGAGTAATGGTGGACCCGACTAAAATCGAAGTTGTGAGTAACTGGACCAGACCCAAGAATGCCAGCGAAATCAGAAGTTTCCTCGGGTTAGCAGGCTATTACAGAAAATTCGTAGAGGGATTCTCTCGGATTGCAGCCCCTATGACAGCTCTTACTAAGAAAGACAAGAAATATGTATGGACCGAGGAATGCGAGAAGAGCATTACTGAACTGAAAAGGAGGGTGACTAGCGCTCCAATATTGACTTCCAGAGAGCGATATGGGTTTCGATATGTACAGTGACGCATCCAAACTTGGACTCGGAGATGTGCTTATGCAAAATGGGAAGGTAATTGCCTATGCCTCTAGGCAACTGAAGGAACATGAAAGAAATTACCCTACCCATGACTTAGAGTTAGCAGCGATAGTCTTTGCACTGAGAATATGGAGGCACTACCTATATGGAACTCAGTGTAAAGTTTATACAGATCACCAGAGTCTGTGATATTTCTTCACCCAGAAAGATCTGAATATGAGACAGCGCAGATTGCTTGAATTGGTCAAGGATTATGACTGTGAGATCCTGTACCATCCGGGAAAAGCCAACAAGGTAGCCGATGCTCTCAGTAGAAAATCATGTGCTACTTTGATGTCTTTATCAGCTTTGTCACAACCCTTAGGGGAAGAAATTATGAATTATGGGATTGAGATCATATCAGGACAGTTGTCCACCCTGATGATTGCGCCGACATTATTCGACGATATTATGGAAAAGCAGAATCATGATCCGAGTCTTCAGAGAATCAAGCAAGAAGTTCTCGAAGGCAAGGACGATGGATTTAGGATTTCGGACAGCGGAGTCTTATATCTTCGGGATCGATTATGTGTTCCCGACGACTCCGACGTACGGACAAGAATCCTTGAGGAAGCTCACAGAACACCTTATGCGATGCATCCTGGGTCTACCAAGATGTATCAAGATCTGAAGAGCAAGTTTTGGTGGTCCGGTATGAAGCGAGATGTAGCCCACTATATTGGTATGTGTTTGACCTGCCAGAGGGTCAAAGCAGAACACTAGAGGCCTGGAAGAGTTTTGCAACCTCTGTCTATTCCCGAGTGGAAATGGGATGACATCTCTATGGATTTCATCTCTGGGCTACCTAGAACGACGAATGGATATGATGGCATATGAGTTATTGTGGACAGACTCACCAAGTCTGCCCATTTTCTGGCCATCAGGATGACCCACTCAGTAGAGCAGTTGGCTCAACTGTACGTCAAGGAAATTATCCGACTGCACGGAGTTCCCAAGACCATTATCTCTGATAGGGATGGTCGATTTACTTCAGATTTTTGGGGACACATGCAGAAGGCTCTTGGCATGAAGTTGAAATTCAGTACGGCCTTTCACCCCCAGACTGACGGGCAGACTGAAAGAGTGAATCAGATACTAGAGGACATGTTGCGAGCTTGTGCCTTGGATTTCAAGGGAAGCTGGTGTCGATACCTGAGTCTGGCAGAGTTTGCTTATAACAACAGTTATCAGGATACTATTGGGATGGCGCCGTACGAAGCACTATACGGAAGGAAATGCAGATCTCCTATATGTTGGCTTGAGAGTGGTGAAAAGAAGGAGATGGGACTTCAGACTAATATTATAGATGAAACTACTCAGGCTATCAAGAATATCCGCCAGAGGATAGAGACTGCTCAGAGTCGGCAGAAAAGCTACGCTGATAAGCAACGCAGACCACTAGAGTTAGATGTTGGGAATTTAGTATTCCTTAAAGTGGCCCCTATGAAAGGGGTGATGAGATTCGGGAAATGAGGGAAGCTGAGTCCGCGATATGTGGGACCGTACCAGATCCTGAGACGGGTGGGCAAAGTGGCCTACGAACTGGAGTTACCGCCAGAAATGTCGGCTATCCACAATGTCTTCCATGTATCAATGCTCAGGAAATGTACCTCTGATGAGGACCAAATTATAGAGCCCCAACCAGTACCAAATCAAGAGAACCTAAGTTCCGAACGCCGACCTATTCAGATCCTAGATCGGGAAATCAAAAAGCTAAGGAACAAGGAAGTGCCCTTAGTAAAGGTTCTGTGGCGAAACGAGCAATTCGAAGAAGCCACTTGGGAATGAGAGGAGGCAATACGATTAAAGTATCTGAAACTGTTTTAAGTTCGGGACGAACTTTTTATAAGGTACGAGGGATTGTAACACCCCAAATTTTCCCATATATAATGTTTTGAATTCATGAAACATTATTATTATGAAATTTCATGATGGGCTTGGCTTAATGGGCTTTGATGTGGATTAGTGCAAAATGTGATAAAAAGAAAGTGTAGGAAGGAGGAAGCAAGGATCGAACCTTGAACCTCCTAGTTACACTAACCATGTCTTAACCAATGCACCAAGCAATGTTTCATGTTGAGAGAATAAGAAACATGCTCGTTAAAGCTAGGGAAGTGAAGAGACATGTCCCTTCATGAGAATAGTATAAATAAGAGAGGGAGAGGGAGGAATAACTTCCTCTCTTCTTCTTCCTCACTCTCCCCACCCAAAACTCTAGCCTCTTCCCCCTTTTCAATTTTCGAAAATATACCCTAGGGTTCTAACCCTAGGGAATTGGAAGGAAGAAGACCCCATCCAAGGATTTTTGCCCTCTACTAGGGCCAACTGTTTAGAGGAGTTCTAGCAAAGGGAACTCTCACTCTTCCTTCAACCAAGGGCACCCTAAGGATTTAGAGAAGGTGATTTTCAAGCGAAAGGATGTAAGTATCCCCTCGCCTGCAGTCTAATTGTTGATTTCATGATTCCTTTTCTTTTCTTGTTTCGAAAATGGGAGTTACCCCTTGTGTGAGTTTCGGCCACCCCCAAAGGGAAGACCTTGGCTACTCCTTGATGCATGAGGAGACCCCTTGGGACTTAGAGTATATAGATAGGTTGTTTTCCCTTCATGTTGTGATGCCAAAAACTAGGGTTGAGCACCCTACACCATTCGGCCATGAACAAGAGGTTAGGGTTAGTGAGGGTTGAAATTCTCCATGATGTATCCATGCTTAGTAGTGTAGACAAGGTGTTTGTATAAATGGTTGTGTGAAGGTTTAATTTCAAAAACCCTAATCCCCCTACCCTACACCATTCGGCCAACATGAATAGATTAGGGTTTGTGAAGGTTAAACTACCCTATGAGATATGCTTATGTTTGGGGATGATGATATGTATATGCATGTGATGTTAAATGGAATGTTTGATTGGAAAACTTAACTTCCCCCTAGCATGACTTTCGGCCAAGGCATGAACCATTAGGATTGTGAAGGTTGATTACCCCATGATGTATGCTATGATTAGTATGATACATGATATATATATGTGTGATGTTTGCATGGGATGTACCCTATGAGATATGCTTATGTTTGGGATGATGATATGTATATGCACGTGATGTTTAAATGGAATGTTTGATTGGAAAACTTAATTTTTCCCTAGCATGACTTTCGGCCAAGGCAAGGAACATTAGGGTTGTGAAGGTTGATTACCCCATGATGTATGCTATGCTTAGTATGATACATGATGTATAGATATGTGATGCTTGTATGGGATGTTTGATGTCAAAAAAAAAACCTAACCTATCCTTACCTTATGAAATTCGGCCCAACCCTAGTTTAGAGTTAGGAAGAATGAATTTAATCCATGAAGCATGCTACCACTTCCTATGATATGAGTAGGATCTATGTGACCAATCTTGTCATATATAAAGTATGTTAAGTGGTTGAAGCATGATGTATGTATGAGCATGTCTTATAGCCCATGGGGCACCCTTATGAGATTGCATGTGATGAGTATATTAAAATGCTTGAAAGGATACTCCACTAAGTATGTGATCAAGAACACCCCTTATGTTGTGTGGTGTGTCCCTATGGGATCATGAGCACCCTTGAAGAGTGGTGTGTCCCTTGAGAAGTGAAATTAGAGTACTCCTTAGTATATATGTAAAGACATGATAAGTATTTTACTTTGTAAGATGTGTACCCGACTCGGAAGGGGGTCGTTAAACAAATCCGGGGTGCATGTTAACTTAAGGTCATGGCTCCGGTAGGACGGAAGGGTCCTTCTCTAATGGGATTGGTGGCTCGCTACCCCAATTCATTAGGGAACGCGCATTATGTGGTACACAACTGGGCCCTATATGATGTTGAAATATTTTTAAGTAATATCTTTATGGAATTGTTTTGAAAACATTTATTATATGTGAAGGGTATGCTTAAGATACTTTATACTGCTTGCTTAGAAACTTTGATGTTTAGTATGCTATGATAAACTCATGCTTATGATTCCTTATGTGTACATGTTGTATTCTTCGTATGGATTTTGCGAGTAGGACAGGATCCTTACTAAGCATTTGTGCTTACTAGTTTATGTGTTGTCTTATGCTGCAGATAAGGGTAAGGGACACTTAACCTAAAGGAAGAGGCAGGAGGGCTGAAGATGTGTGGGGTGGTGGCTCGGGAAAGAAAGATTTTTATATCTACATTACTATGTCTATGATAATGTTTTCTTCAATAATAAATGCTAGTGATTAGAGTTGGTACTTTTGAAATTAGAAATTTCACTTGGATTACTCTTATATGTTGAGTTGAACTACTTGCGAACCTACCATGTTCTAATCATTAAAGCATGATATCTGATTGGCATGCACTGACTAATATGCTTAGCACTAGTAAATATCACTTGGTAGTTTTAAACAAGCATGCTCAGTATTTAGTCCTTGCATTGTTTGTTTTTAATTTTATGCTAGAAGAAAAAAAAAAAATTATATGATTGATTGTACGTAACCCCGCCCCGAGAGTAGATATAAGGGCGGGCGTTACATACAAGGCTACAAGGGCTAAGGGTGATCAAGGGACAACAAGGTCTTCATCATCTTCTCCATTTAAGGTCTAAAAACCAAGTCAACAAGGGTAAGACTCCCTCACCTGTGGTATAATAGTTTTCAAGTTATTTTCATGATATAAGAGGTTGTTTGGACTATATGTTGGAAAGAACTAGGGTTAGGGCTTTCAAGGGTTTCGGCCACCATATGTTTCCATGTTTAGGTTTGGATCTAACTCTCTCATGCTGTTTCTTATGTTTTCTCATGTTGTAAGGGATGTTAATGGGAGTTTATGTGAAAGTTTTTACATGATCTATTGCCCTTGTAACTTTCGGCCAAGTTAGGTTTTAGGGCAAGGGGTTATGGTTAACTTCAAGCAAGGGTTCTAATGACTTCCTATGATATTATATATAGGGTATTAGATGTAAATTGGGAATTTTATGAATGTTTCCATGTGCTTGTGACCCTTTTAGGGTTTCAGCTAATGCATGATTTAGGGCTAGGACTTAGGGTTAAATCCAATCAAGGGTTCAAATGGTTTCTATGGCATGGTATGTATTGTGTTGGATGTTAATCATGACCTATGTGAATTTTCCATGGATTTATGGTCCTTTAGAGTTTCAGCCAAGACCCTAATCTAGGGTTTGGTTTGGGTTAAGGTCTCAAGGATACTTGATTATAGGTTATTATGATGTAAGTATATGGTTAAGCATGATGTAAGGATCTTTATGTTACCAAAACCCTAGCTTCATATGTTATGTATCATGACTTCGTATGTTTAGGTTATATGTTATGTTTTATTCATGAATGTTTTAACCATATGCCATGAACATATGTATTTGATGTAGGCTTCATGTTATATAGAATGATACATGTGTGTTGTGAAATGCCTATAATAGATATATGTTTATGAAGGTCTATGCATGCTCTATGATGAATGTCATGAACCTAAGTAATGTAGAATGCCATGAACCTAAATAGTATGTACCTTGTTCATAAGAATTTCACCCATGCATGCTCTATGATGGATACTATGATTATGTATGTATGTCATGTTTTACGAAAGAAGAAGATGATTGAAGACAATGTTTATGCCTTAAATACGAATGATAAGTATGAATGATGAAGGCATAATGATATTATGAATTAAGTATGAATGATGAAATGCCAAGTATGATTTATGTCATGATGATGGATGGGCACCTTAAGAACGCCTCGGTTCTGGAACTACTGTAGTTGTTCCTACTCTTATGCTATGCTTCATGAAACAAGATTATGTTTATGTCATGTATGTCTATGAATGATGAAGCATGCAAAGTTATTTTACTTTATGAATGGGCTTGTATCGGACCGAAGTAAGGGTCCAAGGGATGGACGCCTTAAGAACGCCCCGGTTTTTGGAACTACCGTAGCTGTTGTTAGTGATATGAGAGAAGTGTCCTAAGGCAATCGCCTTATGATGTAAACATTTATATTAATAAATGATAATTCACTATTTGAGTATACATGTTTTATGTATTTGATTGGGATCTTAAACTCATCTACTGAATGTCCACAATACAACTCACAGCATAAGAGAAATTGTGATGGGATCACAACTAGTGATTATCTCTAAAGTGCAATTGTGAAGTATTGAAATTATCCCTAGTCGATGAATTGATAAAAACGGACACTATCAATTCTGTTGAGACTAGCATGGGTTATTCTCTAATCAGCTGATTCTCACTAGCTGGTGACATTGGATGTCCGGAGATAAACATGGATGCTAGTTAAGGGAACTAGTTCATTGGAGTGACTAGCTGTAAGACTTCATATGGGAATCTACATGTAGATATGTCAATGAAGTTCTTACTGCAGCTTAAGTGCGATGTTCCTTTGACTTGCGGTGTTCAAGTCATCTTGGTCATGGAGACTTATACTTTAACATCTTAAGCAAGCATCTTCAAGGAGGTGTGGACCCAGGATGATTGGGTATAAGCCGAAGTGCCCGAAGATGTTTGAACAACCTACAAAGGATTCACCACTCCTTGCGAGGAGATGTATACCCAGGCCTATCGTCGGATTGTTACTCGAAAACCTCTGGCCAGAGTATATCATGATTAGAGTGCGAGTCTCTAAAATACATGAGAGTAATTAGAAATCCAAAGGACGAGAAAGACACTACTTGGGCTAGGTGTGACGTAGTCAGTCTAGTGGGGACTGACACAAACAGACCATGTCCTGAACCAAGTGGGTATAAGGTGGTGAAGGGAATGGGGCATGATTCATTAGAGCTGCTGAAGGGTTTCAGAATAATTTCTTCTGAGGTCAAACCGTTGATCTTTCGATTAATTGGGGGTCATGATGTACTACTAGGTGCCACTCATGATCGTTCTATAATTTGTTGATTATAGACGGCCAACATAAATCGAAAGCCTATTTAGTCACACGCACTACGAGTAATCCGAGGGATTTAAAACGAGTTGAAAATTGGATTTTCCGATCAAGAGAAATAAGTCGAATCTGAATTTGTCAGAGGCGCAATGGAAGCTAAAAATGGCTAAGTCTTTTGAAGGCTTATTGGGCGAATTAAATGAGTTTAATTCGCGATCGGTTCGGGTTGGTTTGGCCGGCCAAAGAGGGTGCCAAACCTCTTTGTTGTGGCCGGCCATTAAAGGGGAAGAAAACCAATTTAATTGGTTTAATTAATAAAATAAATCTAGTGCAATTTATTTTATAAATTATGGATAAATAAATTGATATATAAAGAAATTTATATAAAGAGATTTATAAAGAAATTTGTAGTAAATTTATTCTTTTTATGAAAATTAAAATAAACCATGAATTGGTTTAATTTTAATTTATAAAATCAATTATGAATTGATTTTTCCATGATAAGAAAATTTTATATATAAATTTTATTCCATAATTAAAAGAGAGAAAGTATTTGTTTTATTATAAAGTTAGTTATAATAAAACTTGGCTTAAATGGAATAATTAATAAGAGAATTTATAGGATAAATTTCTTATGTAAAATTCCGTTAAAGAGGAGACTTAGCAAGAGAGAGGTTGCTATATAAAGGAACCAAAGGCTAGCCTTCAATTCCAATCAATTGAGTTGATTAAGAGTTAATCCTCTCCCTCTCTCTCTCTTATTCTCTTCTCCTTCTCCCTCCCATCTAGGGCCGGCGCCCAACCTAGATCTCCTAGGGCCGGCGCACCTTCATTGTTCTCCAAGGAGTTGGCGTGAGCAATCTACACCAAGGAGAAGCCAACCAAGAAGAAGAAGAAGCGGATCACATCTCCTTCCTTCTCGGAATTTGATTCCGTTTCTCGGGTGGTTAGTTTCCTATCTTTTCTCTTGTTCTTCTTGTTGTGCCTTCCGAGAATCTAGTAGTTCTCGTCGGCACAAAACTCGTGACTTTGCGAAGTCATCCCGAAGAGAACTCGGCGTGGACGCGAATAGAGGCGAAGCTTCCAAGGGACGCTACGGTTGGATCTCGTCCCTTACTTCGAGTTACGCGAGGTACAAAGTAAATTAGTTTACTTTTCCATAATGTTTTAATTTATGATTATGTCAACACATCATAAGGTTGCATGCTAGATACGTGGTTAAAAATAATTTAGGAAATTATTTTATGCTAATTCTTCCGCTGCACGTAAAAATTTAAAATTTTACGAACCCGTATCCTTGTTGACATGCACCCGGTCCCAACAGCTGTTCCTACCCTAGTAGGTCGAGGCTCGCTACCTCGTATTTACTTAGGGATGCGCGTTTATGATGTATGTATGTGGTACAAGCCGGGGACCCCAATGATGTTATGATTACGTTTAAGTATTTATAATTATGGTTTTCAAATAAGCATCCTTATGTATATGCATTGACTCATGCATGCATTCATGTTATGCATTATGACATGTTAAGTAGGTTTATGTTTATGTTCATGTTAAGAATTATGACATGTTAAGTATGTTTATGTTATGTTCATGTTAAGAATTATGACATATTAAGTATTTTTATGTTTATGTTCATGTTGAGAATTATGCCATGATGAGTATGTGTTATGCTTATGTGCATGCTAAGAATTATGCCATGACAAGTATGTATATGCTTATGATAGGTCAAGAACTGTGCCATGTGTTAAGTATATGTTAAGAACGTGATATGTTTATGTTATGCGATGTATGTTTTAGTGAGTAGGAAAGAGTCTTACTAAGCCTATATGCTTATAGTGTTATTTTTCTTATGTCGCAGATCAAGCAAGAAGTTACTAAGGGAAGCAGCAAGAGGGGCAAAAGTGTGTGTGTGGCAGTGACATGGCAAAGGATTCTTCTATTTATACTAGTTGCGTGTCTTGTGTTTTGAAACGCCTCCTTAGGTTCTATGCTATACTTATGATAGTTATGCCTAAAGAATAACTTACTACTTATGATGCTTATGGACAAGTTACTTGCTACTTATGATGCTTATGGATAAGTTATGGAATGTTATATCATGATGCTACCTATGATGTTCATATGCTAAGTTACCATGTCACCATGTTAGGAATGATAGTTAAGATATGTATGTATGATTTAAGTGCTAGTTGCATGTATGAATTAAGTAAGTTAAGTTTTATTTCTTCCGCTGCAATACGATGTTTATATGCCCTATGTATGTTAGCGTAACGCCGCCTCCCGCCACACCGAAAGGTGGGGGGGAGAAGGGCGGGCGTTACATGCGGCAAAAAGATCCTTGCGGAAAACTCTAATTCCTGCAGCACCTTCTTCCGGCCAAGAGATGGCTAGAGCTTCCTTCTCCGGCAGCAGGTGGTGGTCGGCAAGGAAAGGGCAGGGGCGCCCGGCTGGTGCTCCTTCTTGGGGCTGGTTGGCGCACGGCAAGAAGGGGAGAAGAGAAGGAGAGAAAGAGAGGGAGAGAGTCTATGCCTTCATCTCTATGATTCACACCCAAGCCTTGCCTTGGGTCCTGTATATAGTGGCCTCTCAACCATCAAGCCTCTCAAATATGGAATAACTTATTCCATCATGCCAAGTTTGATTTTATATCATGGTTAAAATCATATTTTAATTCATGATAAAAATCTTCTCTTCTATGGAATAAATTTCCTTATCATGGTAAATCAATCCATGATTGATTTTATAAAATAAACCAATCCATGGTTCATTTTAATTTCCATGAAAAATAAAACATACCTTGGTTTATTATATAAAAATGTATATCATCCATAATTTTATAAAACAAACCACACTTGGTTTATTTTATAAATTGAACCAAAAACTTGGTTCTCTCCCTTTGTTATGGCCGGCCAAGCAAAGAGGATGGAGGCCCTCCTTGGCCGGCCAATCCAAGCCAAGTCCCAATGAATTAAACTTATTTAATTCATCTATTAAGTCTTCAAAAGACTTAGCCATTTTACGCTTCCGATGCGTCTCTGAAAAAATCAGATTCGACTTATCGTTTGGCTCAACCAAACTTAATCTCTCTTGATTGGAAAATCCAATTTTCAACTCGTTTTAAATCCCTCGGATTACTCGTAGTGCGTGTGACTAAATAGGCTTTCGATTTATGTTGGTCGTCTATAATTAATCAATTATAGAACAATCATGAGTGGCACCTAGTAGTGCATCATGATCCCCAATTAATTAAAAGATCAATGGTTGACCTCAGAAACAATTCTGAAACCCTTCAGCAGCTATAATGAATCGTGCCACATTCCCTTCACCATCTTATACCCACTTGGTTCAAGACATGGTCTATGTGTGTCAGTCCCCACTAGGCTGACTACGTCACACCTAGCCCAAGTAACGTTTTCTCGTCCTACGGATTCTAATTATTCTCATGTATTTAAGAGATTCATACTCTGAACATGTCATGCTCTGGCCAGAGGCTTCGAGTGACAATCCAATGATAGGCCTCGGGTATACATCTCCTCGCAAGGAGTGGTGAATCCTTTGTAGGCTGTTCAAACATCTTCGGGCACTTCGGCTTATACCCAATCATCCTGGGTCCACACCTCCTTGGAGTCGCTTGCTTAAGATGTCAAAGTATAAGTCTCCATGACCAAGATGACTTAAACACCGCAAGTCAAAGGAACATCGCACTTAAGCTGCAGTAAGAACTTTACTGACATATCTATATGTAGACTACCATATGATGTTTTACAGCCAATCACTCCAATGAACTAGTTCCCTTAACTAGCATTCATGTTTATCTCCGAACATCTCAATGTCACCAGCCAGTGAGAATCAGTTGATTAGAGAATAACCCATGCTAGTCTCAACAGAATTGATAGTGTCCGTATTTATCAATTCATCGACTAGGCACAATTTCAATACTTCACAATTGCACATGTAGAGATAATCACTAGTTGTGAATTCATCACAAATTCTCTCATGCTGTGAATTGTATTGCGGACATTCAGTAAATGAGTTTAAGATCTCAATCAAATACACAAACATGTATACTCAAATAGTGAATGTTCATTTATTAGAATAAATGATTACAATCATAAGGCGATTGCCTTAGGACACTTCTCTCATATCACTAACAAACTCTTGCACAAGGAGGCTATAGCTACTTCATTACCTTTATCAATGATCACTCACGATTCGGGTATGTGTTCTTAATAAAACAGAAATCTGAAGCTTTTGAGAAATTCAAAGAGTTCAGAAGTGAAGTAGAGAAACAGCTTGGCAAAAGTATTAAGATACTTCGATCCGATCGGGGTGGTGAATACTTATGTCAAGAGTTTCAAGATTATCTTAGGGACAATGGGATATTGTCTCAATGGACTCTGCCATATACACCACAGCATAATGGTGTATCTGAGAGGCGTAACCGAACCTTGATGGACATGGTTAGATCTATGATGAATCATGCAACTCTTCCAAAATCCTTTTGGGGCTATGCACTTAAGACAACTATTTACTTACTAAACAGAGTCCCGACCAAGGTAGTCTCTACTACTCCGTATGAGACGTGGAATAGTAAGAAACCTCATTTATCTCACCTAAAGATATGGGGTTGTCCTGCTTATGTAAAGCGGATTGTATCAGACAAATTGGTTGCTAAGTCTGATAAATGTCTATTTATTGGATACCCTAAGGAAACGAAAGATTACCAATTCTATCATCCCTTGGAATAAAAGCTGTTTGTTTCAAAGCATGCTATATTTCTAGAAAAAGAATTTCTTTTACAAGAAACAGTGGAAGTAGTATTGAACTTGAAGAAGTTCAAGAAACTCTAATAGACATTACAGAGACACCTAGTCTAGACCCACAACCAATAACTCATAATAATGAGCTATCAGTTGAACCTAAAACAACACTATTTCTTCGTAGGTCTGATAGGACACGCAATATTCTAGAGAGATACAGATTTCTCATAAGTGAATCGAACGACGTGTTACTCATTAACGAAGATGAACCTATCAGTTATGAAGATGTTCTGAAAAATTCAGAAAGGGATAAATGGCTTGAAGCCTTGAAGTCGGAAATGGATTCCATGTACAAAAATCAAGTATGGGACTTGGTTAACCCACCTGAAGGGATTAAGCCCATAGGGTGCAAGTGGGTTTTCAAGAAGAAAACTGACATGGAAGGTAATGTTGTTACCTTTAAGGCTAGATTAGTGGCAAAAGGATATCGTTAGATACAAGGAATTGATTATAACAGATGATATTCACCAGTAGCTATGCTTAAATCCATTCAGATGCTCCTGGCCATAGTAGCTCATTATGATTATGAGATATGGCAAATGGATGTGAAAACAGCTTTCCTTAATGGAAACCTACTTGAGGATGTATACATGATACAACCTGAAGGTTTCACATCGGTTAATAAAACCAAAGTATGCAAGCTTCGATGATCCATATATGGACTAAAGCAAGCATCCAGAAGCTGGATCATCCGTTTTGATGAGACAATCAAAGAGTTTGATTTCTCACAAAATCCTGACGAACCTTGTGTGTACAAGAAGGTTAGTGGGAGTGCAGTCGTATTCCTAGTGTTATATGTCGATGACATATTACTTATAGGAAACGATATATCAGTGTTACAGTCAGTTAAAATTTGGTTGTCCAAAACTTTCTCCATGAAAGACCTGGGATAAGCAACCTATATCCTTGGGATTATAATCTATAGAGATAGATCAAAACGGTTGCTTGGTCTTTCGCAGTCTACATATATAGACCGAGTGCTAGAAAGGTTTAGCATGTCGGAATCCAAGAAAGGTTACCTTCCCATTAGGCATGGGATCAACCTTTCAAAGTCTATGTGTCCGTGCACAGAAGACGAGAGGATTTGCATGAATAAGATTCCTTATGCATCCGCGATAGGATCTATCATGTATGCTATGTTATGTACTAGGCACGATGTATCGTATGCTCTGAGGGTCACAAGCAGATACCAGTCTGATCCAGGAATGGATCATTGGGCGGCTGTCAAGACAATCCTCAAGTACTTAAGAAACACTAAGGATGTGTTCCTAATATATGGAGAAGGTGATATGGTAATACGTGGGTATACAGATGCCAGTTTCTAAACAGATAAGGATGACTCCAAATCTCAGTCTGGATACGTATTTATTTTGAATGGAGGCGCAATAAGTTGGAAGAGATCCAAGCAAGACACCGTAGCGGATTCTACCACGGAAGAGAAATATATTGCAGCTTCGGAAGCAGCAAAGGAAGCAGTCTGGATCAAAAGTTTGTCTTAGAACTTGGTGTGGTTCCAACCATTGATGAAGCAATACCGGTTTACTGCGACAACAATGGAGCTATTGCAAAAGCAAAGGAACCAAGGTCTCATCAGCGATCCAAATATGTGCTTCGCCGCTATCATCTTATTAGAGAGATTATAAGTAGGAATGATATACAAATTGACAAAATTCCCACTGAAAGGAATTTAGCGGATCCTTTAACTAAGACCTTGCCTCAAAGTAAGTTTGAGGGTCATGTTAGAGCCTGTGGTATTGGGTACCGTAGCGATTGTCATTAGGCCAAGTGGGAGTTTGTTAGTGATATGAGAGAAGTGTCCTAAGGCAATCGCCTTATGATTGTAATCATTTATTCTAATAAATGAATATTCACTATTTGAGTATACATGTTTGAGTATTTGATTGAGATCTTAAACTCATTTACTGAATGTCCGCAATATAATTCACAGCATGAGAGAATTTGTGATGAATTCACAACTAGTGATTATCTCTACATGTGCAATTGTGAAGTATTGAAATTATCCCAAGTCGATGAATTGATAAATACGTACACTATCAATTCTGTTTAGACTAACATGGGTTATTCTCTAACAGCTGATTCTCACTGGCTGGTGACATTGAGATGTCCGGAGATAAACATAAATGCTAGTTAAGGGAACTAGTTCATTGGAGTGACTTGCTGTAAAACTTCATATGGTAGTGTACATATAGATATGTCAGTGAAGTTCTTACTGCAGCTTAAGTGCGATGTTCCTTTGACTTGCAGAATTCAAGTCATCTGGGTCATGGAGACTTATACTTTGACATCTTAAGCAAGCATCTCCATGGAGGTGTGGACCCAGGATGATTGGGTATAAGCCGAAGTGCCCGAAGATGTTTGAATAGCCTACAAAGGATTCACCACTCCTTGTGAGGAGATGTATAATCGAGGCCTATCGTTGGATTGTTACTCGAAGCCTCTGGCCAGAGCATGACATGTTCAGAGTATGAATCTCTTAAATACATGAGAGTAATTAGAATCTGTAGGACGAGAAAACGCTACTTGGGCTAGGTGTGACGTAGTCAGCCTAGTGGGGACTAACACACATAGACTATGTCCTGAACCAAGTGGGTATAAGATGGTGAAGGGAATGGGGCACGATTCATTATAGCTGCTGAAGGGTTTCAGAATTAATTCTGAGGTCAACCGTTGATCTTTCGATTAATTGGGGATCATGATGTACTACTAGGTGCCACTCATGATCGTTCTATAATTGATTAATTATAGACGGCCAACATAAATCGAAAGCCTATTTAGTCACACACACTATGAGTAATCCGAGGGATTTAAAACGAGTTGAAAATTATATTTTCCAATCAAGAGAGATTAAGTTTGGTTGAGCCAAACGATAAGCCGAATCTGAATTTTTCAGAGACGCATCGGAAGCGTAAAATGGCTAAGTCTTTTGAAGACATAATAGATGAAATAAATAAGTTTAATTCATTGGGGCTTGGCTTGGATGGGCCGGCCAAAGAGGGCCTCCATCCTCTTTGCTTGGCCGGCCACAACAAAGGGAGAGAACCAAGTTTTTTGGTTCAATGTAAAAAATAAACCAAGTGTGGTTTGTTTTATAAAATTATGGATGATATAAATTTTTTTATATAATAAACCAAGGTTTGGTTTATTTTTCATAGAAATTAAAATGAACCATGTATTGAATTATTTTATAAAATCAATCATGGATTGATTTACCATGATAAGGAAATTTATTCCATAGGAGAGAAGAGACTTGATTGATTTTTATTATGAATTAAAATATGATTTTAACCATGATATAAAATCAAACTTTGCATGATGGAATAAGTTATTCCATATTTGAGAGGCTTGATGGTTGAGAGACCACTATATAAAGGACCCAAGGCAAAGCTTGGGTGATAATCGAAGAGAAAAAGGCATAGCCTCTCTCCCTCTCTTTCTCTCCTTCTCTTCTCCCCTTCTTGTCGTGTGCCAACCAGCCCCAAGAAGGAGCACCAGCCAGCCGCCCCTGCCCTATCCCTACCGACCACCACCTACTGCCAGAGAAGGAAGCTCCGGCCATCTCTTGGCCGGAAGAAGGTGCTGCCGGAATTAGAGTTTGCCGCAAGGATCCTTTTTGCCGCAAGCCTCTTCTTTTGCTTCGCCGGAATTTTGATTCCGGCCATTCTTTTGTGGTTAGTCTTCCGACTTCTCTCTTGGTTTTTCTCGTCGCGTTCTCGGAGAATCTAGTAGTTCTCGAGAACACGAAACTCGTGGCTTTACGAAGTCATCCTGAAGATACTCGGCGTGGACGCGAATAGCGGCGGAGCTTCCAAGGGACGCTTATGTTTGGATCTCGTCCCTTCCTTCGAGTTACGCGAGGTAATACGTAAATTAGTTTATGTTTCTGCAAAATTTCAAATATATGATCATGTCTACACAAGATAAACTTGCATGCTTAGATGTGTTGTTAAATGATTTAGAGAAATTATTTATGCTAAACCTTCCGCTGCACGTAATTAATTTTGAAATTACAAACCCGCATCCATGTCAACATGCACCCGGTCCCCACAGTAGGCCAAAAGTCATCGGGAGAACACCGGTGTGGTCTAGTGTTTCTTGAGTCACATAGGGAGGTGGCTAGGGCTAAGAGCTCAAGGTGGAGCTCTAGGAGCCTTTGGGGTCCATGGTAAATGGATCTCAAAAGTTTCTCTCCTAGGAAATTAGGTTAAATGTGCCAAATAAGGTTGGAAGACTTGGGTAAGTTTTAATCCTAGGTTTTGGCACATTAAAAGGGGATTTAAGGAAAAAAAAGGTGAAAATGAGGCTATAATGGTTAAAATCAGGGTTTAATGGGTAAACACCATATAATTCACTGATAAAAATGAATTGTGATCAAGTATTAGAAGATACATCAAGGAAAAACCGCAATTAGAACTTTTGGGTTGAGTCTAAATGATATACTTTAGGATAAGTTGAGTTTCATGCCAATCTTGGGATCCGGAGTACATTTATTTGGAAACAAATTTTTCCCAAGTAGACATTGGCCCCACAAATCCCCCCACGAAATTTCAAAATTTTTGGAGATTTATGGAATTAACTAGACATTACTGAAATTGGGACTGAAAACTTGAAATTCAGGTATCAGTCGACTACCCTTGGGGCAGTCGACTGGTCTGAAGTGAATTCAGTCCTGAGACCATTCTATAAGATTTCCCAGTCGACTGCCTCAGGGGAAGTCGACTGGCCAGTAGGTTTAAGGACAAAAGCCATTTTGGATGTTGAAAATTCAAATGTGGATTATAGGATATGGCTTTGGATTAAAAGTCTTGATTATAAGTTCATATGCCTTAACTAGAGTGTTACCCCATGATTTAATAAGGTTTTATTGATATTTTTAAAAATCAAGGAAGTTTGATAAGTGGTGGAAAGAAGGAAAAATCATCATATTATGGACAAATATTGAAAAGAAAAGAATTGGGGGCAATTCCATGTGTCCAATTATGATGGTTAGCTTTAACAAACACATGGAATTAGAGATATATTTGAAGGTTGATACAAATGTCAAATCATTAAGGAAATTAGAGTTTACCAAAAGTCAAGCACACTTGTATTTTTCATGGAATTATAAAGGGTATATCTTAGCAAATGTGCTTGAAAACTTTTTAAACATTTTCAAGGTTTAGTTGAGTGCGTTTTGGCACTAAGGGTAAGGTTGCTTGGGAGCAAGCCTTTAATAGTGTCCAAGGGAGAAGAAATCGGGTGTTGGGTTGGGTATAACTCAACATGGTGTGAGGGTGTTAAGTTGGGTAGAACCTAACCTTGGTAGAGTGAAAATTTGGAAAAGACATAGGTTAAGGGGGAGGTTGCCTCCTAGGTGCCTTAATTTTCATAGAAAATTATTGTGTTTTGTGTCCAACTAGGGAACGGTGAGAGATACATGGTGAAATGTATTTTTCCCAAGTAGGTATGGGTACCACAAAGTTCTCCATGAAATTTAGGAATTTTTGGAGAATTATGGAATTTCTTGCGCGTTTCTGAAATTTGGCCAGAAAACTAATTATCAGAGTATCAGTTGACTGACCATTTTGGCAGTCGACTGCCCAGGGCTGATTTGTGTATCAGCAGCTGGTTTGGTGTTCAAATGGTGTAAAACAAGTGTATAGGGGGTTAGTACACTGTGTTTAGGACCAGTAGGGATTAAAAGAACCAATAAATGGGATATTATTGGGGTCTTTTTGATGTATGGCAAAGGGGGAGAAGTTTGGGTTTAAGTTGGGAAACCAAACTTACCTTTGCTAGAAACCCTAGGTTTAGGGTGAGCTGAGTTTAAGGGGGAGCATGGTTGCTCCATTCTCGGCGTAAGGGGAACCTGGGAGAGGTTCTTAAAAAGCCTTTGTATGTTCAATGTAGGGGGAGCTTGGTAAAAGCTTTAAAAAGCCCATTTTGACCATTTTATAGAAATTCCTAGCTTAGAGGGCTAGGTGTAGAAAATCCTAACTTGGAGGGTTACGTAGTGAAAATTCCTAGCTTGGAGGGCTAGGTGTGAAAAAGTTCTAACTTGGATGGTTAGGTGTGGGATGCCTTGGGATAGGATGCATTCTTGCATTGCATATGCATCGTTTTTGCAATTGACTACTGTTTTGTTTTCCCTAACTTAAACGGATTGCCAAACATCAAAAAGGGGGGGATTGTTGGAGCAATCAAGCCCAAGATGGTCCGGAGTGACCATTGGTTTTGATGTTTGGGAAAAGGGTTTAAGTTAGGTTTACCCTTGTGTACTTATATATGTATGTTGAGTGTGCAGGTTGTACAGGTTACACATATGGACTTGACTGGATGGCCTCGGTATGGTGAAGGATGGCATGGAGGCAAATTGGAGGCTTGCGTGCACATCCGAGGGACCTTGGAGAGCAGGGACGATGAGCTGATGGGCGCGGACTTCGAGGCATGCGTGAAGGATGGCATGGAGGCAAGCTGAAGGCTTGCGTGCATCCGAGGGACGGGAGCCAAAGATGAAGAGGGCGCGAAAGCAACAGTCGAGGCTGCGGAGGAGGAGTCAGTCGAGTCGTGAGGGTCGAGTGTAGTGTGATTGTACTCGGGAAATCCTAGGGTTTGAGTGCGGAATGGAATGTCCTCAGGAAGGGTAACCTTAGGTGGGTGAGTAGACCAGTTGACTGGCCTGGGGACAGTCGACTGATGGAACTCACAGAAAGGTCTCAGCCCTGGGACCAGTCGACTGCCCTGGGGGCAGTCGACTGGTAGTGGCTGGTGAGCTGGCTGAGGATTCGAACGTTGAGGTGCAACGGTCGAATTTGGCTGACACCAGTCGACTGCCCTGGGGGCAGTCGACTGGTAGCGAGGGTTTCAACCCGAGTCCTATTTAAAGAGGACTTCGTGGGGGCTGAGATTTTTGACGAGTTTGTTCTTGGTTAAAGGCCAAACAGTAGTCATTGTGCTCAGAGGTTCTCAAGGTGTTGTGGTGAGGTTTCTCCACCCACAAGAAGCGACGAGAGCTAGCCGGAGGTTATCCGGGGAGTGATCCACTGACGGATTCTTGGATTAGTCACCCGGTCGGGGTGGATACCAAGTAAATTTTCTTTGTTAGCATTGTTTGCTTCTTATTTACTTTGCATATTATTGTTTCCGCTGCGCTAACTACTTTGTAGAGATCAAAATGATGAAAAAGTCCTATTCACCCCCCCCCCTCTAGCACGCCTAGACGATCCTACAGTTAGGTGTGAAAAATTCTTAACTTGGAGGGTTAGATGTGGGATGCCTTGGGATAGGATCCATGCATTGCATATGCATTGGCGGTGAAAGTCCAAGATGGAGTCTTGGCAGTGTAAGTCCATTTGTTTGTTTAGCATTATTTTCGCTACTTATCACTATTTGTTTTCCCTAACTTAAACGTATTGCCAAACATAAAAAGGGGGAGATTGTTGAGGTAATCTATGGTCCGGAGTGACCATGAGTTTTGATGTTTGGGTAAAGGGTTTAAGTTAGATTTACCCTTGTGTATTTGATATGTGTATGTTGACTGTGCAAGATGTATAGGTTTACACATATGGACTTAGCTGGACGGACTCCTAAAAGTGAACACAAAACCCAAGGAATATTTTTATATGCCCCTATATAGATTAGAATTTTGTATCCATATAACCTACAGAAATTGGTCTGCCCGGTAAATCAGCATACAGTCCGTATTCCAATTTCCTTGACCTAGGTTACTCCGATATCTATTACCCATGCCCACGGCATAACAGATATCTGGGCTCATGTCTATCATACAAGAGACTTCCTCTTGCCGATCCTAGAGGAACCGTCATTACCTACTCTATCACATTTGATTAATCTAAACATATCTCTTAGATAGAGTAGCTCCAAAATCGAAAGTACAAAACTTCCTTTTGGAGGTATCCATGCTAGAATGAGCTAGGACAATGTTTTATATGAAGTTTCTGATAAGCACATCATCCTTGTTTGGAGATCCCTTAGATCTTTGATCCCCAAGGATGTGTCTCACTTTTCTCAAGTCCTTCATAATTGTGTAGACAACCATACCCTTACGTCTGACAATATTTCATCATTGTTGCCAACTAACAAAATATTATCTACGCATAGTACAATAATACCACTTCGTTTCTGTGACACAACATCATCCGTCCTTTGAACAAATCCATATAACCAGATTTATCTCTTCAAATTGGATGATCCTTGTCATAGGTTTTAGGGATCCAGCTCATGTTCACTTAGGACCCAGTCCATAGACTCTCCAAGAACATGAGATCTTCTAGGTTGAGCAACAACCTTCCACTACGACAAGGTACTCTTTGTATATCTTTAGTGACACAAGCTGCAGTGTCCTATGGTATTAACCACTTGTACTGTTGGTACTAAGATTGGAATGTCCCTCTATTTAATTTACTCAGAGTTACTCTACATCTGGATTTGTGGTTTATTACATAGTCCTCTTTCTAATAATCAGTCATTCGTCGTAACGAATGTCCTCTAATCCTTAGGACTATTAAACCACCTTATTGTTCCCTTAGGATATCCTACGAATATATGCACTAGATTCCAACTTGTTGGTGTCTCTTTACTACTCATAATCTGAACATGACTTAGACTAAGCCTTTGCTTAGTCCACATTTCTATGGTCTTAAGAGACTACTGATATAGACAGAATCAAGCATACAAACCTTCGTATCTAGGACATACCCCTTTTGAACAAACTTGACTAATCTCGGAGAGGCTTATCATCTTCTTAGCCTAATAGCTTAAGAGACCTTCTTCCTTCCATGCAATGCACCATACTGCTGGGGCACATCATGTGCAATGAATTGGGATCAAATCTCAATTCTTTGATAAATAATTCCTACAACTATTCCTAGAGGTATTAATCCCTTGTTTATAAAATAAATATGGTATTTAAATGTACCTCTATTCTGAATAGACTAAGGGCCTATACTTATCATGACAAACCAATTCCTATATGTTTTTGGATCTATGCCCCCAGGCTTAGAACAAGCTGAAGGATCGTTTAGGCGTGCAGAGGGGGGGGGGGTAAATGCACTTTCTCGGATCATTTTGATCTCTATAGAGTTGTTAGCGCAGCGGAAATAATATGTAAAGGAAATTAAACAATGCTAACAAGAATATTTTACTTGGTATCCACCCAGATGGGTGACTAATCCAAGGATCCACGCCGCGAGCACCACTTTCACTATGAAAACCTCCTTTAGGTGGAGAAACCTTTACAACGACGATCTTCCTCTTTACAGAATATAGTAGAATGAGTGAGAGGAAGCAAGAACACTTTCCAGTTAGGCAGCACTTCGTTACTCTACGGAATCGTACCGTGCACGTGTAACGAGGAGCTCCTTTTATAGGTGAAAAGGATAAACTCGCAGTCTGTCTAGCCCCGCACCAGTTGACTGCCCTGAGGGCAGTCGACAGGCCCAGCATAAAATGCTGTCCAATGGCTAGTTTCGGGGTATACCAGTCGACTGCTTCAAGGCCAGTCGACTGGTCCGAAGCTGCGAACTTTCTGTGGGTTTGGCAGTCGACTGCCTCTGGGCCAGTCGACTGCCCTGCCTCCCAGCTCAGCTCCAGCCACTCCCGACCTTCTCCTTCGCGTGGGCCTTCAGGTCTGCTCCCTTGGTTCGGCCTTTTAAGTCCTCTTCCTCTGGCTATCGTCCCTCGGATGCGCACGCAAGCCTTCCCTTGGCTTGCCTCCATGCCACCCTTCACGTGTGCCCTTGAAGTCTACTTCCCGGCTTGCCCTTGGAGCTCTCCTCCCTCGGCTCTCGTCCCTCGGATAGGTCCACCAAGTGTGATTCTCCAAGTCCTGCAAACTCAATCACACATATCAAATACAACATAACACTCTAACTTTAAACCTATTCGCTCACACATCAAAACCATGATCTTCCAATCATTTAAGGGCCGATTGCCTCAACAATCTCCCCCTTTTTGATGTGTGGTAATATGTTTAAGTTAGAGATAAATAACAGCAATAGTAATAGCAAAAGATAGCAATTGAAACATTATGAGACATAGTAACCCTAAGAGGTAACCTCCCCCTTAACCTATGTCTTCTCCCCAGTTTCAATTCTAATCTAAATCCAAATTAAGTTTCCACTAAACACCAGCAATGCATGTAAGACATATCAGAACCTAAGAGGTACCTCCCCCTTAATCCATGTCTTCTCTCCAAATTTTAACCTTTCAAGGTCTAAGTTACACAAAATACCTAAAATTATGCATTTTAAGTCCAAATTCTAACTTAAACCACCCATTCTCCCACTTTGACACCATCAAAATGATTGCCTCAAGCAACCAAACCCTATGGTATCAAATGTGAGAATAATTTATTTCTAAAATTTCTCACAGTAGCTGAAAAACAGGCATGCCAGTCGACTGCCCATAGGGCAGTCGACTGATATGCTATCAGTCTGATTTTTCAAGTTTTCTGTCGAATTTCAGAAACTCCCAGAAAATTCCAGAAAATTCCAAAAATTGTAAAATTTTGTATACATGTTTGAAATGATATACTCTATCAGGGAAAAATATTAAACCATATAAATTTCAAACATGCATGACTTTTGACAAAAATCCAAAAGTTTTGAAAACCACTACATTTTATATCAAACTTTGAAACCAAATTTACAATTATATGACTTTGAAAAACATGGCAAAGTATGTAAAGCATAAAATGGTTTTTAAAGGTTTAAAATGTCCAACTATGATCTTTGGCAAAGTGTCCATTGATTAAACACTTGCCTCCCCCATAGTTGGTCTAGTTTTCATATTTTGATACTTTTAATGGTTCAACAATGTGCCACAAGCACAAATGAGCCAAATGTATCACCCTAATGAATCAAGCACCCTTTTTCAAAGCTAATGTCTCCAAGTTCATTCTATACTTTCACAAAACACATTCCAAGGCCTCTTCTTAAGGATGTATACTCCGATTCGGGAAGAGGCTTGGTAAAGATGTCGGCTAGGTTCGACTTTGATTTAACATAGTGTAGTTCTATGTCTCCCCTTGCCACATGGTCTCTAATGAAGTGATGTTTCACTTCAATGTGTTTTGTCCTAGAATGATGAACTGGATTTTTAGTTAAATTGATTGTACTTACATTATCACACAAGACTTTGACCTTGGTGTAATGTAGCTCATAGTCCTCTAAGGTGTGCATGATCCAAAGGAGTTGGGAAACACATCCACCCATTGCCACATATTCTGCTTTCGTTGTTGATAGGGCAACGCATGGTTGTTTCCTACTACTCCAACTAACTAAAGAAGACCCAAGGAATTGACACCCTCCACTTGTACTCTTCCTATCTAACTTATAACCCGCATAGTCTAAGTCGGTGTATCGAATTAGATCAACACTAGGGGTTCTAGGATACCAAAGTCCGACATTGAGGGTACCTTTCACATACCTTAGGATCCTCTTGACTACAACCAAATGAGACTCTTTGGCACACGATTGGTACCTTGCACACATACCTACCGCAAAAAGTATGTCGGGTCTACTAGCGGTTAGGTATAGGAGGCTACCAATCATGCTCCTATATTGTTTAGAGTCTACCATTTTCCCTTCAATGTCACTATCCATTTTCACATTGGTTCCTATGGGTGTAGATGCTTCCTTAGCATTTTCTAAACCAAATTTCTTTAGCATCTCTTTGGCATATTTGGTTTGAAAGACATGTGTACCTTCATTAGTTTGCTTAACTTGAAAGCCTAAGAAAATGGTTAACTCTCCTACAAGACTCATCTCAAATTCATCTTCCATACACTTGAATTCTTGTAGGAAGTCATTATTTGTTGACCCAAAAATGATATCGTCTACATAGACTTGGGCAACAAATATGTCCTTATCCTTAGATTTTAGGAACAATGTAGGGTCAATTGTTCCTCTCTTAAACCCCTTAGACACTAGAAATGAAGAAAGCCTTTCATACCAAGCCCGGGGAGCTTGTTTCAATCCATATAAGGCTTTTCTTAGTTTATATACGTGTCTTGGATGGTTAGGGTCCTCAAACCCCGGGGGTTGTTCTACATAGACCACTTCCTTAATAATCCCATTAAGGAATGCCGACTTCACATCCATTTGGTGGAGTGTGAAACCCATGTGAGCGGCATATGCTAGTAGAATTCTAATTGATTCTAGCCTAGCTACGGGGGCATAAGTCTCATCATAATCTAGTCCTTCAACTTGGTTAAACTCCCTAGCTACCAATCTAGCCTTGTTCCTAGTGATTTTACCTTGGTCGTCTAGTTTGTTCCTAAAGACCCATCTAGTGGTTACAATAGTGCAATCATTGGGCCTAGGAACTAACTCCCAAACTTCACTCCTCTCAAATTGATTTAGCTCTTCTTGCATAGCTAAAACCCAATCAACATCCCCCAATGCTTCATCAATGGACTTAGGTTCTAATTGGGAGATTAGAGCTATTTGACTAGTTTGATCCCTAAAGTAGGACCTAATCCTTACTCCTTGAGTGACATCACCGACAATTTGGTCAATAGGATGATCATGGTGATGTCTCAAGGGTCTAGAGGTTGTAGGTTCATTTACTCCTTCTTCCTCATCCTCTAGAGTACTTCTTACTCCCCCTTGATCATTGCCCTCCAAATGTAGGTCTTGGATTCTTTTGGCAAGGGGTTGGACCTCTTCTATATCCTTATCAATAGAAGCCTTTCTAGGGTAGGTATTAGTGGTTTCATCAAATTTGACATTTGAGGACTCCTCAATCACTTTTGTCCTCTTGTTGTACACTCTATAACCCCTACTAGTGAATGAGTATCCTACTAGAATTCCTTCATCAGCTTTTGACTCAAATTTCCTTAGGTCATCTTTGGTGTTTAAGATGTAGACTTTACATCCAAAGACTCTAAAATAATGGACTTGTGGTACCCTTCCATTCCACAGTTCAAAAGGTGTTTTTCCTAAAAACCTATGTACCAACACACGGTTTTGGATATAACAAGCGGTGTTAACCGCTTCGGCCCAAAATAGCTAGGAAGGAAATATGCATTAAGCATAGTCCCAGCAGCTTCTTGTAGGGCTCGGTTTCTTCTCTCAACTACCCCATTTTGTTGAGGAGTCCTTGGGCATGAAAACTCATGCTTGTACCCATTTTCAACACAAAATTGTGTGAAGTTAGCGTTTTGGAACTCCCCACCATGGTCACTCCTAATTCGGTTTATTTTGGTATTCTTTTCGTTTTCTACCCTTTTACTAAAACCTATAAAGATATCTAGGGTATCATCCTTATGTTTCAAGAAGTAGACCCATGTGAACCTAGAAAAGTCATCTACTATCACTAGGCAATACTTACTCCCTACAAGTGATGGAGTACTATGACAATCAAACAAATCTATATGCAAAAGTTCAATGGTAAGGAAGTGGTGATTAGAGTTTTACCTTTGTGTGATGCTTTTGATTGCTTACCCTCTTGGCATGCATCACACAACTTGGTCTTCTCATACTTGATCATTGGGAGCCCCTTCACCAGCTCTTCCTTGGCCACTCTTGCAATGCTCCTCATGTTGACATGTCCAAGTCTCCGGTGCCACAACCACCCTTCTTCTTCTTTAGACATGAGACACTTAACAACATTGTTAGTAGCATAAGATAGATCAAGATAATATAAATTTGTCTCTCTAAACCCTTCTAATATGATAGTATTTGAATCACTCTGCCTTGTAACACCCCAAATTTTCTCATATATAATGTTTTGAATTCATAAAACATTATTATTATGAAATTTCATGATGGGCTTGGCTTAATGGGCTTTGATGTGGATTAGTGCAAAATGTGATAAAAAGAAAGTGTAGGAAGGAGGAAGCAAGGATCGAACCTTGAACCTCCTGTTACACTAACCATGTCTTAACCAATGCACCAAGCAATGTTTCATGTTGAGAGAATAAGAAACATGCTCGTTAAAGCTACCAAGTGAAGAGACATGTCCCTTCATGAGAATAGTATAAATAAGAGAGGGAGAGGGAGGAATAACTTCCTCTCTTCTTATTCCTCACTCTCCCCACCGAAAACTCTAGCCTCTTCCCCCTTTTCAATTTTCGAAAATACACCCTAGGGTTCTAACCCTAGGGAATTGGAAGGAAGAAGACCCCATCCAAGGATTTTTTCCCTCTACTAGGGCCAAGTGTTTAGAGGAGTTCTAGCAAAGGGAACTCTCACTCTTCCTTCAACCAAGGGCACCCTAAGGATTTAGAGAAGGTGATTTTCAAGCGAAAGGATGTAAGTATCCCCTCGCCTGCAGTGTAATTGTTGATTTCATGATTCCTTTTCTTTTCTTGTTTCGAAAATGGGAGTTACCCCTTGTGTGAGTTTCGGCCACCCCCAAAGGGGAGACCTTGGCTACTCCTTGATGCATGAGGAGACCCCTTGGGACTTAGGGTATATAGATAGGTTGTTTTCCCTTCATGTTATGATGCCAAAAACTAGGGTTGAGCACTCTACACCATTCGGCCATGAACAAGAGGTTAGGGTTAGTGAGGGTTGAAATTCTCCATGATGTATCCATGCTTAGTAGTGTAGACAAGGTGTTTGTATAAATAGTTGTGTGAAGGTTTGATTTCAAAAACCCTAATCCCCCTACCCTACACCATTCGGCCAACATGAATAGATTAGGGTTTGTGAAGGTTAAACTACCCTATGAGATATGCTTATATTTGGGGATGATGATATGTATATGCATGTGATGTTAAATGGAATGTTTGATTGGAAAACTTAACTTCCCCCTAGCATGACTTTCGGCCAAGGCATGAACCATTAGGGTTGTGAAGGTTGATTACCCCATGATGTATGCTATGCTTAGTATGATACATGATATATATATGTGTGATGCTTGCATGGGATGTACCCTATGAGATATGCTTATGTTTGGGATGATGATATATATATCTATGTGATGTTTAAATGGAATGTTTGATTGGAAAACTTAATTTTTCCCTAGCATGACTTTCGGCCAAGGCAAGGAACATTAGGTTTGTGAAGGTTGATTACCACATAATGTATGCTATGCTTAGTATGATACATGATGTATAGATATGTGATGCTTGTATGGGATGTTTGATGTCAAAAAAAAACCTAACCTATCCTTACCTTATGAAATTCGGCCCAACCCTAGTTTAGGGTTAGGAAGAATGAATTTAATCCATGAAGCATGCTACCACTTCCTATGATATGAGTATGATCTATGTGACCAATCTTGTCATATATAAAGTATGTTAAGTGGTTGAAGCATGATGTATGTATGAGCATGTCTTATAGCCCATGGGGCACCCTTATGAGATTGCATGTGATGTGTATGTTAAAATGCTTGAAAGGATACTCCACTAAGTATGGGATCAAGAACACCCCTTATGTTGTGTGGTGTGTCCCTATGGGATCATGAGCATGCTAGTAATATGAGAGAAGTGTCCTAAGTCAATCGCCTTATGGTTGTAAACATTTATTTTAATAAATGAAAATTCACTATTTGAGTATACATGTTTGTGTATTTGATTGGGATCTTAAACTCATTTACTGAATGTCCGCAATACAATTCACAGCATGAGAGAATTTGTGATGAATTCAAAACTAGTGATTATCTCTACATGTGCAATTGTGAAGTATTGAAAATATCCCTAGTCGATGAATTGAGAAATACGGACACTATCAATTCTGTTGAGACTAGCATGGGTTATTCTCTAATCAGCTGATTCTCACTGGCTGGTGACATTGGGATGTCCGGAGATAAACATGAATGCTAGTTAAGGGAACTAGTTCATTGGAGTGACTGACTGTAAAACTTCACATGGTAGTCTGTATATAGACATGTCAGTGAAGTTCTTACTGTAGCTTAAGTACGATGTTCCTTTGACTTGCGGTGTTCAAGTCATCTTGGTCATGGAGACTTGTACACTAACATCTTAAGCAAGCATCTCCAAGGAGGTGTGGACCCAGGATGGTTGGGTATAAGCCGAAGTGCCCGAAGATGTTTGAACAGCCTACAAAGGATTCACCACTCCTTGCGAGGAGATGTATACCCAGGCCTATCGTCGGATTGTTACTCAAAGCCTCTGGCCAGAGCATGTCATGTTTAGAGTATGAGTCTCTTAAATACATGAGAGTAATTAGAAATCCAAAGGACGAGAGAACGTTACTTGGGCTAGGTGTGACGTAGTCAGCCTAGTGGGGACTGACACACACAGACCATGTCCTGAACCAAGTGGGTATAAGATGGTGAAGGGAATGAGGCACGATTCATTAGAGCTGCTGAAGGGTTTCAGAATTACTTCTGAGGTCAACCGTTGATCTTTCGATTAATTGGGTGTCATGATGTACTACTAGGTGCCACTCATGATCGTTCTATAATTGGTTGATTATAGACGGCCAACATAAATCGAATGCCTATTTAGTCACACGCAGTACGAGTAATTCGAGGGATTTAAAACGAGTTGAAAATTGGATTTTCCGATCAAGAGAAATAAGTTGAATCTGAATTTATCAGAGGTGCACGGGAAGCTTGAAATGGCTAAGTCTTTTGAAGGCTTATTAGGCGAATTAAAAGAGTTTAATTCGTGAGGGTTTGGCTTGGTGTGGCCGGCCAAAGAGGGTGCCCACCCTCTTTGGTTTGGCCGGCCACTACAAGGAGAGAAAACCAATTTATTTGGTTTATTTTATAAAATAAATCAAGCATGATTTGTTTTATAAAATTATGGATAAATAAATCTATATAAAGAAATTTATATAAAGAGATTTATATAAAGAAATTTATATAAAGAAATTTATAGAAATTTATTCTTTTTATGAAAATTAAAATGAACCATGAATCGGTTTATTTTAATTTTATAAAATCAATTATGAATTGATTTTTCCATGATAAGAAAAATTTATAAATTTCTTGTAAATTTTATTCTATAATAAAAGGAGATATGTATTTGTTTTATTATAAAGTTAGTTATAATAAAACTTGGCATAAACGGAATAATTCATAAGAAAATTTATAGGATAAATTTCTTATGAAAAATTCCGTTAAAGGGGAGACTTGGCAAGGGAGAGGCTACTATATAAAGGAACCAAGGCTAGGCTTGAATTCCTCAATAGATTTATCAAGAGACTAATTCTCTCCCTCTCACTCTCTTATTCTCTCCCTCTCCTTCTCTCCTCCTCCTAGGGCCAGCGCCCCCCCCCCTTTCTCATCCTAGGGCCGGTGCACACCCCTCCGAGGGCCGGCGCACCCTAGGGTTGCCGAGAGTTATCTCCACCAAGAAGGTGCCAAAGAAGAAGAAGAAGAAGCGGGTCGCAACTCCTTCCTTCCCGGAATTTTGATTCCATTCCTTGGTGGTTAGTATCCATCTTTTCTCTCTTGATATTCTAGTTGTGCCTTTGGAGAATCTAGTAGTTCTCGTCGGCACAAAACTCGTGGCTTTGCGAAGACATCCCGAAGAGAACTCGGCATGGACGCGAATAGAGGCGGAGCTTCCAAGGGACGCTACGGTTGGATCTCGTCCCTTACTTCGAGTTACGCGAGGTAACGAGTAAATTAGTTTACTTTCTGCAAAATTTTAATTTATGATCATGTCCACACATCATAAGGTCGCATGCTAAATAAGTGATTAAAAATAATTTAAGAAATTATTTATGCTAATTCTTCCGTTGTACGTAAATATTTTAAAATTTACGAACCCGTATCCTTGTCAACATGCACCCGGTCCCAACAGAGCACCCTTGAAGAGTGGTGTGTCCCTTGAGAAGTGAAATTGGAGTACTCCTTAGCATATATGTAAAGACATGATAAGTATTTTACTTTGTAAGTTGTGTACCTGACTTGGAAGGGGGTCGTTAAACAAATCCGGGGTGCATGTTAACTTAAGGTCATGGCTCCGGTAGGACGGAAGGGTCCTTCTCTAATGGGATTGGTGGCTCGCTACCCCAATTCATTAGGGAACGCGCATTATGTGGTACACAACTGGGCCCTATATGATGTTGAAATATTTTTAAGTAATATCTTTATGGAATTGTTTTGAAAACATTTATTATATGTGAAGGGTATGCTTAAGATACTTTATACTGCTTGCTTAGAAACTTTGATGTTTAGTATGCTATGATAAACTCATGCTTATGATTCCTTATGTGTACATGTTGTATTCTTCGTATGGATTTTGCGAGTAGGACAGGATCCTTACTAAGCATTTGTACTTACTAGTTTATGTGTTGTCTTATGCTGCAGATAAGGGTAAGGGACACTTAACCTAAAGGAAGAGGTAGGAGGGCTGAAGATGTGTGGGGTGGTGGCTCGGGAAAGAAAGATTTTTATATCTACATTACTATGCCTATGATAATGTTTTCTTCAATAATAAATGCTAGTGATTAGAGTTGGTACTTTTGAATATTAGAAATTACACTTGGATTACTCTTATATGTTGAGTTGAACTACTTGTGAACCTACCATGTTCTAATCATTAAAGCATGATATCTGATTGGCATGCACTGACTAATATGCTTAGAACTTGTAAATATCACTTGGTAGTTTTAAACAAGCATGCTCAGTACTTAGTCCTTGCACTTGTGTTTTTATTTTATGTTAAAAATTTATATGATTGATTGTACGTAACCCCGCCCCGAGAGTAGATATAAGGGCGGGCGTTACAAGTTGGTATCAGAGCAGATTTCCCCTCCACTACACACACATCAAGCTCTATCCTGCCGCTTCCAAGTAAGAGATCCTAACCTCACTTTACTTAGTTTCATGTACTGTAAATGATTATATAGAGATGATTTATGCTTGCATAACTAATGAAAGTAGTGTTAATTCTCACATTAGTTTATTTGTCACCTGTACGATAGATATGGTTAGAAGACGTAGCAATCGGGGTGATGAGACCGCACCCCCACCTGATATGATGCAAGTGATCACAGATCTGCAGCGTCAGGTCACTGAACAGCAGCAGATCATAAATACTCTGATGACCCAGCAGGCGAACACTGCAACCCCGCATGGAAGTCAGAGTGTGATACCTACTGAGCCCCCAACTGCACAGGCACCCCCGGACACTCCGGCCAGAGGAGTCCGACAGGAGGCCTATCTGGTTCAGTGGCAGAGACTGAAGCCGGAAAAGTTCTCTGGCACCTGCGAGCCCTGGGACGCCCAGGCCTGGCTCAAGACAGTTGAGAGCACAGTGGAATTATTAGACTGGCCCGAGCATGAGAAAATTAAATGTGTCTCATTCTGCCTCACTGGCGACGCCAGGATGTGGTGGGAACGGGTAAAAGCTAGAAGGTCAGTTGACCAGATGAAGTGGAAGGACTTCGAGTCCGAATTTCTGGAGGAATTCTTTAATATGCGAGTCACAAACAGGCACTTTGATGAGTTCACTGAATTCCGGCAGGGAAATCTCTCAGTCAACGATGCCGTTAAGCAATTCAACCGATTGGCACGATTATGTCCGGAGCTGGTCAGTACAGAGAAAGAAAGGGTCAGATTAATGCTCAAGATGCTCAGGCCCGAGATAGCTCTGAATGTAGCCGGCGGTGTTAATAGGCCCCAAACTGCAGAGGAGCTGTTCAGCAGCGCCCTTATTACCGAGCATTATCTAAAGAGTATTAACCAGCAGAGCCAACCACTGACCGCCAGCAAGAGTCAGAGTCAGTCGGGAGGTCAGAAACCTCAGAATAGCAACCCCCACTGGAAAAAGAACTACAACGGAAAGAGGAAGCCATGGGATAAATCTGCCAGTGGTATAGGAGGCAAGAAGCCTAAATATCCCACATGTGCCACTTGTGGGAAGATGCACCTCGGGACATGCCTCTTAGGCGCCAGGAGATGCTACACCTGCGGAAAGGAAGGACACATGGCCAGAGAGTGTCCTATTGCAGCCAAAGCACCTCAGCCGCAGCATGCCCAATACAAAGGTGCTCATCCCCAGTTACACCAGATGCAGGCAGCTATTGATGGTACTCATATATGCCAGGGGAGATTAGAGGCCCCGCCTGCCACGACGAACGCCAGGGTTTTCTCTCTTACGAAAGAAGACGTGGCGACTGCCTCTACCGTTGTCATAGGTCAGATATTTATTTACAGTCAGTATGCTACTGTTTTATTTGACACTGGGGCAACACATTCGTTTATCTCTGTGCAATATGCCAAAAGAAATGACATATCACTGCAAGATTTAGACTGCAAATTTCTGACAACACTGCCCTCGGGTGAGGTGATGCCCTCTACCCAAATCCTACGTGCCGCACAGATCAGAATCGCAGATAGGGAACTCTACTGCGACCTGATAGTGCTTGATATGCCAGACTATGATGTGATATTGGGTATGGATTTCTTGAATAAATACGGCGGCTCTATTGAGTGCCGTAAACGAAAGGTTACCTTCCGACCTGAGGCGGTAATTCAATTTGAATTTATCGGAGAGCCGAAGAAGAGGACAAGCAAATTCTTATCGGCTCTGAAAGTAAGGAAGATGTTAGAAAATGGATGCTCTGGGTTTCTAGCTCATGTGGTTGATACCAGTCCTACTGAGGGCCCGAAGCTAGAAGACGTCAAAGTCGTATGCAATTACCCAGAGGTGTTTCCCGATGAATTACCAGGGTTAGCACCTGAAAGAGATATAGAATTTGCAATTGAATTGATTCCTGGTACTAACCCCATTTCTAAAGCACCGTACCGTATGGCGCCGATGGAAATAAAAGAATTACAGGGACAGTTACAGGAGCTGCTTGACAAGGGACTCATCCGCCCTAGTCATTCTCCCTGGGGATCTCCCGTACTATTCGTGAAAAAGAAGGATGGGTCGATGCGAATGTGTATCGACTATCGAGCACTGAACAACGTGACTGTCAAGAACAGGTACCCTCTACCCAGGATAGATGACCTGTTCGATCATCTGAAGGGAGCCACGGTTTTCTCTAAAATTGACCTGAGGTCTGGTTACCACCAAGACAGGGTGAAAAAGGAGGATATACCGAAGACGACCTTCCGAACCAGATACGGACATTATGAGTTCGTAGTTATGCCATTTGGAGTTACCAATGCTCCAGCTATGTTTATGGACTTAATGAATCGGGTATTCACGGCATTCCTCGACAGATTTGTGATCGTCTTTATCGACGATATCCTTATATATTCGAGAACTCCCGAAGAACATGCTGAACACCTGAGTAAAGTACTACAGATCCTTCAGAAGGAACGACTGTATGCCAAATTTTCCAAATGCTAGTTCTGGCTCGATCAAGTATCATTCTTGGGACATGTTATCTCCAAGGAAGGAGTAATGGTGGACCCGACTAAAATCGAAGCTGTGAGTAACTGGACCAGACCCAAGAATGCCAGCGAAATCAGAAGTTTCCTCGGGCTAGCAGGCTATTACAGAAAATTCGTAGAGGGATTCTCTTGGATTGCAGCCCCTATGACAGCTCTTACTAAGAAAGACAAGAAATATGTATGGACCAAGGAATGCGAGAAGAACTTTATTGAACTGAAAAGGAGGCTGACTAGCACTCCGATATTGACTCTTCCAGAAAGTGATACGGGTTTCGATATGTACAGCGACGCATCCAAACTGGGACTCGGAGCTGTACTTATGCAGAATGGGAAGGTGATTGCCTATGCCTCTAGGCAACTCAAGGAACATGAAAGGAATTATCCTACCCATGACTTAGAACTAGCAGCGGTGGTCTTTGCACTGAGAATATGGAGGCACTATCTATATGGAACTCAGTGTAAAGTTTATACAGATCACCAGAGTCTGCGATATTTCTTCACCCAGAAAGATCTGAATATGAGACAGCGCAGATGGCTTGAATTGGTCAAGGATTATGACTATGAGATCTTGTACCATCCGGGGAAAGCCAACAAGGTAGCCGATGCACTCAGTAGAAAATCATGTGCTACTTTGATGTCTTTATCAGCTTTGTCACAACCCTTAGGGGAAGAAATTATGAATTTCGGGATTGAAATCATATCAGGACAGTTATCCACCTTGATGATTGCGCCGACATTATTCGACGATATTCTGGAAAAGCAGAATCAGGATCCGAGCCTTCAGAGGATCAGGCAAGAGGTTCTCGAAGGCAAGGACAATGGATTTCGGATTTCATACAGCGGAGTCTTATATCTTCGGGATCGATTATGTGTTCCCGACGACTCCGATTTACGGACAAGAATCCTTGAGGAAGCTCACGGAACGCCTTATGCGATGCATCCTGGGTCTACCAAGATGTATCAAGATCTGAAGAGCAAGTTTTGGTGGTCCGGTATGAAGCGAGATGTAGCGCACTATATCAGTATGTGTTTGACCTGCCAGAGGGTCAAAGCAGAACACCAGAGGCCTGGAGGAGTTTTGCAACCTCTGCCAATTCCCGAGTGGAAATGGGAAGACATCTCTATGGATTTCATCTCAGGGCTACCTAGAACAACGAATGGATATGATGGTATATGGGTTATTGTGGACAGGCTAACCAAGTCTACCCATTTTCTGGCTATCAGGATAACCTACTCAGTAGAGCAGTTGGTTCAACTGTATGTCAAGGAAATTGTCCGACTACACGGGGTTCCCAAGACCATTATCTCTGACCGGGATGGTCGATTTACATCAGATTTTTGGGGACACGTGCAGAAGGCTCTTGGCACGAAGCTGAAATTCAGTACGGCCTTTCACCCCCAGACTGACGGGCAAACTGAAAGAGTGAATCAAATATTAGAGGATATGTTACGAGCTTGTGCCTTGGACTTCAAGGGAAGCTGGTGTTGATACCTGAGCCTGGCAGAGTTTGCTTATAACAACAGTTATCAGGCTACTATCGGGATGGCACCGTACGAAGCGCTATAACGGAAGGAAATGCCGATCTCCTATATGTTGGCTTGAGAGTGGTGAAAAGAAGGAGATGGGGCTTCAGACTGATATTATAGATGAAACCACTCAGGCTATCAAGAATATCCGCCAGAGGATAGAGACTGCTCAGAGTCGGCAGAAAAGCTACGCTAATAAGCGACGCAGACCACTAGAGTTTGATGTTGGGGATTCAGTATTCCTTAAAGTGGCCCCTATGAAAGGGGTGATGAGATTCGGGAAAAGAGGGAAGCTGAGTCCGTGATATGTGGGACCGTGCCAGATCCTGAGACGGGTGGGCAAAGTGGAGCTACCGCCAGAAATGTCAGCTATCCACAATGTCTTCCATGTATCAATGCTCAGGAAATATACCTCTGATGAGGACCAAATTATAGATCCCCAACCAGTACCAAATCAAAAGAACCTAAGTTCCGAACGCCGACCTATTCAGATCCTAGATCGGGAAGTCAAAAAGCTAAGGAACAAGGAAGTGCCCTTAGTAAAGGTTCTGTGGCGGAACGAGAAATTCGAAGAAGCCACTTGGGAACGAGAGGAGGCAATACGATTAAAGTATCCGGAACTGTTTTAAGTTCGGGACGAACTTTTTATAAGGTACGAGGGATTGTAACACCCCAAATTTTCCCATATATAATGTTTTGAATTCATGAAACATTATTATTATGAAATTTCATGATGGGCTTGGGTTAATGGGCTTTGATGTGGATTAGTGCAAAATGTGATAAAAAGAAAGTGTAGGAAGGAGGAAGCAAGGATCGAACCTTGAACCTCCTAGTTACACTAACCATGTCTTAACTAATGCACCAAGCAATGTTTCATGTTGAGAGAATAAGAAACATGCTTGTTAAAGCTAGGGAAGTGAAGAGACATGTCCCTTCATGAGAATAGTATAAATAAGAGAGGGAGAGGGAGGAATAACTTCCTCTCTTCTTCTTCCTCACTCTCCCCACCCAAAACTCTAGCCTCTTCCCCCTTTTCAATTTTCGAAAATACACCCTAGGGTTCTAACCCTAGGGAATTGGAAGGAAGAAGACCCCATCCAAGGATTTTTGCCCTCTACTAGGGTCAAGTGTTTAGAGGAGTTCTAGCAAAGGGAACTCTCACTCTTCCTTCAACCAAGGGCACCCTAAGGATTTAGAGAAGGTGATTTTCAAGCGAAAGGATGTAAGTATCCTCTCGCCTGCAGTCTAATTGTTGATTTCATGATTCCTTTTCTTTTCTTGTTTCGAAAATGGGAGTTACCCCTTGTGTGTGTTTCGGCCACCCCAAAAGGGGAGACCTTGGCTACTCCTTGATTCATGAGGAGACCCCTTGGGACTTAGGGTATATAGATAGGTTGTTTTCCCTTCATGTTGTGATGCCAAAAACTAGGGTTGAGCACCCTACACCATTCGGCCATGAACAAGAGGTTAGGGTTAGTGAGGGTTGAAATTCTCCATGATGTATCCATGCTTAGTAGTGTAGACAAGGTGTTTGTATAAATGGTTGTGTGAAGGTTTGATTTCAAAAACCCTAATCCCCCTACCCTACACCATTCGGCCAACATGAATAGATTAGGGTTTGTGAAGGTTAAACTACCCTATGAGATATGCTTATATTTGGGGATGATGATATGTATATGCATGTGATGTTAAATGGAATGTTTGATTGGAAAACTTAACTTCCCCCTAGCATGACTTTCGGCCAAGGCATGAACCATTAGGGTTTTGAAGGTTGATTACCCCATGATGTATGCTATGCTTAGTATGATACATGATATATATATGTGTGATGCTTGCATGGGATGTAGCCTATGAGATATGCTTATGTTTGGGATGATGATATGTATATGCATGTGATGTTTAAATGGAATGTTTGATTGGAAAACTTATTTTTCCCTAGCATGACTTTAGGCCAAGGCAAGGAACATTAGGGTTATGAAGGTTGATTACCCCATGATGTATGCTATGCTTAGTATGATACATTAAGTATAGATATGTGATGCTTGTATGGGATGTTTGATGTCAAAAAAAAACCTAACCTATCCTTACCTTATGAAATTCGGCCAAACCCTAGTTTAGGGTTAGGAAGAATGAATTTAATCCATGAAGCATGCTACCACTTCCTATGATATGAGTATTATCTATGTGACCAATCTTGTCATATATAAAGTATGTTAAGTGGTTGAAGCATGATGTATGTATGAGCATGTCTTATAGCCCATGGGGCACCCTTATGAGATTGCATGTGATGTGTATGTTAAAATGCTTGAAAAGATACTCCACTAAGTATGGGATCAAGAACACCCCTTATGTTGTGTGGTGTGTCCCTATGGGATCATGAGCACCCTTGAAGAGTGGTGTGTCCCTTGAGAAGTGAAATTGGAGTACTCCTTAGCATATATGTAAAGACATGATAAGTATTTTACTTTGTAAGTTGTGTACCCGACTCGGAAGGGGGTCGTTAAAAAAATCCGGGGTGCATGTTAACTTAAGGTCATGGCTCCGGTAGGACGGAAGGGTCCTGCTCTAATGGGATTGGTGGCTCGCTACCCCAATTCATTAGGGAACGCGCATTATGTGGTACACAACTGGGCCCTATATGTTGTTGAAATATTTTTAAGTAATATCTTTATGGAATTGTTTTGAAAACATTTATTATATGTGAAGGGTATGCTTAAGATACTTTATACTGCTTGCTTAGAAACTTTGATGTTTAGTATGCTATGATAAACTCATGCTTATGATTCCTTATGTGTACATGTTCTATTCTTCGTATGGATTTTGCGAGTAGGACAGGATCCTTACTAAGCATTTGTGCTTACTAGTTTATGTGTTGTCTTATGCTGCAGATAAGGGTAAGGGACACTTAACCTAAAGGAAGAGGCAGGAGTGCTGAAGATGTGTGGGGTGGTGGCTCGGGAAAGAAAGATTTTTATATCTACATTACTATGCCTATGATAATGTTTTCTTCAATAATAAATGCTAGTGATTAGAGTTGGTACTTTTGAATATTAGAAATTTCACTTGGATTACTCTTATATGTTGAGTTGAACTACTTGTGAACCTACCATGTTCTAATCATTAAAGCATGATATCTGATTGACATGCACTGACTAATATGCTTAGCACTTGTAAATATCACTTGGTAGTTTTAAACAAGCATGCTCAGTACTTAGTCCTTGCACTTGTGTTTTTATTTTATGTTAAAATTTATATGATTGATTGTACGTAACCCTGCCCCGAGAGTATATATAAGGGCGGGCGTTACATGCCTTATTACACATTTCTTAGCATGAAATTCTACTCTAAAATCGGTATCGCATAGTTGACTCACACTTAATAAATTAAACTTCATATCTTTGATTAAAAGTACCTTATGAATCGAAATAGTGGGAGATACCTCAATTGTGCCCCTACCAATGATCCTTAACTTTCCACTATTCCCAAAGGAGACCGTCCCTTCTCTTAGGTAGCTAATAGTGGTGAACTTGCTCACATCCCCGGTCATGTGTCTTGAGCATCCACTATCTACTATCCACAAAGTTGGGGCCTCCTTCACTTTTACCTAGACAACACGGAAAACATACTCTTTTGGTACCCATATTTTTGATCCATAAACATCATTTAGAAATTTCTTAGGTACCCATGCCTTCTTTGTGGTTCCCTTAGCCCATAATCTCCTAGATGCACCAATCCTACCGGTGAGTGAAACAAAAGCTACCTCCTTGTTCTTAGGCCTATAGCCCAACCCAGCCTTGTTATATACAGCCCTTTAACTGTTTATGATCATATCTAGGTTACTAGATCCTACTTGGAATTTCCTAAGGGCCTTCGTGAGGTCATCTACCTGTTTCCTTAATTCCCTATTTTCATTTTCAAGGTGTGAAACATGTGAAGAAATAGAGCTAGCATGCAAATCTTTAAGTTTAATAGCTTCTACTCTAAGCATGGCAATTTGTTCTTTGAGATCCTTAACTTTACCTCTAGCCTTAGCTAAGTCCATGTTCGTGCTAGAGATTATTTTCACTAAAGTAGAGGAGGGTAAGTGGTATACCTTACTTACCGACGCTTCTAACTCTGATGATGATGTGGAGGAGCTCTCATCTTCACTGCTTGAGCTTCGTTCATCATCCGATGAGTATGAGTCATCTTGTGCCATATGAGCGAAGTGGGAGACTTGCTCTTCTTCTTCCTCTAAAGATGAGGGATCGTCCCACGTTGCCTTGAGGTTCGTAGCACCCTTCTCCTTTCCCTTTGACTGCTTCTTGTCACTGTTCTTCTTCTCTTCCTTCTTGTCATCCCTTTTCTTCAACTAGGGGCACTCGTTCTTCATATGTCCTTCTTGGTGACAGTTATAGCATATGATGTCCTTGGCCTTACCCTTACCTTTGGCCCCTTTCCTAGCATATGACTTGTTAGAAAAACTTTTAAATGTTTTACGAAATTTCCTTACCATAAAGGTCTCTTGGTAACTATCCATAGAGGCGCTTGACTCCTCTGAGTCTGATGACGATGAGTAGATCACCTTCTTCTTCTCATTCCTCCTCTTCTTCTCCTTTTCTACAACAAAAGCAATACCTTTCTCTTTGGCCGAAATGTTAGCATGCTCGTGCAGTTCAAATTCACAAAATAGATCGTCTAATTTGACTAAGGATAAGTCCCTCGATACCTTGTAAGCATCAACCATGGATGCCCACAGGGTGGTTCTCGGGAAGGCTTGTAAAACATACCTGACCATATCCCGATTCTCTATTTTCTCTCCAATCACATGGAGCTCGTTTATTACTTCCTTAACCCTTTCATGCAGCTGGCTGACGGTCTCGTTGCTCTTCATGGAAAGGGATTGTAGTTGGGCCACCAACAAGTCCTTCTTTGCTCTTCTGGACTCGTTTGACCCCTCGTTCAGTTCAACTAACTTGTCCCATAGTTCTTTGGCGCTCTTGAATGGCCCCACCTTGTTCAGTTGCTCCTTCGAGAGCCCGCATTGTAATGTGGTGGTGGTCTTGGCATTTGATTGCGTCCTCTTCATCACCTCCTTAGACCATGATCTCATAGGTGTTGGGTCTCCTCTTTCATCGATGGGCGTCTCGAAGCCATCTGCAACACTTATCCAAGTTTCAATATCATTCATGAGGTAGTATTGCATCCTACCTTTCCAGTACGCGAAGTCGTTCCCGTCGAAGAATGGTGGTCGTGCAGTGGAGTATCCCTCTTGAAACGTCATTACAATTGCTCCGGTTGACTGTTAGATCTTCCGAAACGCACCGGCTCTGATACCAACTAAAGGATCATTTAGGCGTGCAGAGGGGGGGGTGAATGCACTTTCTCGGATCGTTTTGATCTCTATAGAGTTGTTAGCGCAGCGGAAATAATATGTAAAGGAAATTAAACAATGCTAACAAGAATATTTTACTTGGTATCCACCCAGATGGGTGACTAATCCAAGGATCCACGCCGCGAGCACCACTTTCACTATGAAAACCTCCTTTAAGTGGAGAAACCTTTACAACGGCGATCTTCCTCTTTACAGAATAGAGTAGAATGAGTGAGAGGAAGCAAGAACACTTTCCAGTTGGGCAGCACTTCGTTACTGTATGGAATCGTACCATGCACGTGTAACGAGGAGCTCCTTTTATAGGTGAAAAGGACAGACTCGCAGTCTGTCCAGCCCCGCACCAGTCGACTACCCCGAGGGCAGTCAACTGGCCCAACATTAAATGCTATCCAACCGCTAGCCAACGGCTAGTTTCGGGGTATACCAATCGACTGCCCCAAGGTCAGTCGACTGGTCCGAAGCTGCGAACATTCTGTGGGTTTTGGCAGTCGACTGCCTCTGGGCTAGTCGACTGCCCTGCCTCCCAGCTCAGCTCCAGCCACTCCGGACCTTCTCCTTCACATGTGCCTTCAGGTATGCTCCCTTGGTTTGCCCTTTGAAGTCCTCTTCCTCTGGCTATCGTCCCTCGGATGCGCACGCAAGCCTTCCCTTGGCTTGCCTCCATGCCACCCTTCACGTGTGCCCTTGAAGTCCACTTCCCAGCTTGCCCTTGGAGCTCTCCTCCCTCGGCTCTCGTCCCTCGGATAGGTCCACCAAGTGTGATTCTCCAAGTCCTGCAAACTCAATCACATATATCAAATACAACATAACACTCTAACTTTAAACCTATTCGCCCACACATCAAAACCATGATCTTCCAATCATTTAAGGGTCGATTGCCTCAACACAAGCCTATTTGATTCTGTTACTTCCCTAGTAGAAGTCAAAAAGATCCTAAGGAAGAAACGTCTTCCTTTAACCAATTAACCCTAAGGCCTTTTGGTTGATCACTTTTGAATCCCACTAGAGTTTAACAAAGTCAACTTTAGAGACAAAACATATGTTTCGTTTCACTTGGAAGGAACCTTTCTCTTTCATTAGTTAAGATGATAAACTATTAATTGCATCATGGGATCCTTTTGGTTTCATATACTAATTGTCCATCTATGTACCTCAATAAACATTCCTTCTATTCCTCTTCTAACAAATAAAAGCAATAGAAAATATCTTTATTCCAGAAACTGAACAAAGTTCTTTCCAAAAAATTAAGTACATAAAGACGATCTATAAAACCAAAACTATATCAACCTATGTTAATGACAAATGAAATAGTGAAAACTCCCACTGCAAAAGTCATCTCCATAGCCATCCATGTAGTCAGTAATATCCTCCTCAGCTAGCCGTCGGGTTTCCTGGAACCCCTGCACAAAAATGCAGACATGATTAGTGGCATCCGTATCTACCCACCAGGTACCGATAGATATCACAGCTTGACATGTTACAACGACACAGGAAGAAAATATACCTCCGGTACTACTCTGACAACGAGGACAATCAGTCTTCCAATGTCCTGACTGCTTGCATACAAAGCACTTGCCTTTCGGCTTCTTTATGCATCCTGAGGTCCCTGTAATCCCGCTACTTTCTTTACCTCAGAACGGTTCTTCTTCTTTCCTTTCGGTTTAGAAGTAGGAACTTCTTGAGCAATGAAAGTCTGTGAACTCTGAAGAGAAACCACCTCTGCTGCCTCGAGTTCTGTCAGAAGTTCTATCCATGAATATGAACGCTTGTCCATATTGTAGCTTAGGCGAACTTCTCAAAACTCCCTGGTAGAGATTGGAGGATAAGATCGACCTGGGTTTCCCCATCAATCTGAGCTCCAAGAATTTCTATCTCCTTCAGCGAAGCCATTATTTTGAGGACATGTTCCCTCACGGGCATCCCCTCAACCAAGATGGTAGTGGTCAAGTTCTTCATTACCGTCTGTCTAGCGGCTCGATTATTTTGACCAAAGAGTTCATCAAGTTTGGATGTTTTTTCATTGGTAATGGAAGAAGCCTGATTTTGAGGACCTTCGGTCGTCTCGTCTGCTTCTAGCCATTTCCTAAAATATTCAAACTCGTCTTCGGTATTAATCTCGTTAGGCTTTTCAGTACAGAACTCGGCAAGATCACACTTAGGTTCTTCGATAGTAGAAACAAAATCCATATTCAATTCCCAATCCATTTTATCACTAGGGGCATTTAAATGGATTTCTCTTTGAAATAGGTCTTGTGGGTCTAGATCCATTTTAAAACACCTGAGAATCATAACAATCACACACTTTAGATTTATGAAATAAATTGACACCTCAAAACAATTTATTTACAAAATCTACCAACACCTCAAACACCAAGAATTTCGTATGCCACTATGGTGTGGGCGTATACAAACTCTACATTCGTGAGAGGAGGTTTTACCCATTAATTTTACAATCCTATCATCCTAACCTTTTGACAAGTAAAATTAATAGTTGGTCCTCTTTGGCCCTATAAATAATAGCAGTGACTCCGATGGGGAGGATACTTATTATTTGTATCTAAGTGTTTACCATCACACGACACCAAGAAATATTATTTATGATTATGTGTCTTCCGATAGGGAAGTACACACGCACATCAATAATTTCCTATAGTCTTTTCTAACCTAGTGATCCACAGAACAAGCCTATTCGATGGGGAGGAAGGCACTCAGAGCCGACGCACAGACTTGTTCGCATCACTTGTCAGATTGTAGTGGAGGCCATGGGACCCTTAGGGTCCCTCTCCCACTTAGTTATTTGCGTTGAGGTTTTTACGTGCAATCACACAACAAACACACACAAACCAAAATAATAGACCAATGAAAAATCCTGGATTGTTCTAACTATTATGGCCTTGGTCTTCCAATGTGCCTCCAGTCGTGTCGTCACCTTGTCCACTCCATCCTATCCATGCGTAAGCCACCATGAAGGAGTCCCTGAGCCGAGATGACTAGCTAACTAATTTACATCCATTGATCCTAAACTCCACGAAGGAGTGTACATGTCATCTGGATCAAAAGTAAATAGAAAGCTTGGCTAAACAAGTGCCATATTTAATTATAAAAATTAAATAGCTTATCTAGCCTCGTTAATCCCGAGGATTCAAATAATTTACATCACATAATCAATCACATACACACAACAAAATTTGCCATAATAGTTGGAATCTAGTGCCTGCAACACAAAGTTGCCATAACGTACAAGATAATGTGCAGAAAAATAACCGAATCCTAAACACACAAAACTGGAAACCTCGCTTTGATACCAATTGTAGAGTATGGCTTGACGGTTTCCAAGACAACCACACGGTTGTATTTGAGAGACCTCTCTATGTCCCCAGATTAAAAATTTAATCCACATAGAGACCCATCCCTATAACGACCGATTCGTCGCCGTGTTAATTAATCCAAGTCACAACTTAGCCATAAGGCTTTGTAACTTTCGGGATTAACTAACCTCGGAAAAGACGACGATTTGGATCACTGATTTTTTTGTTTATCTTCGGGGTCCTATTAATTATTATTGTCTAGGATTTCAAATAAAAATAATAATTTAACACACATGAAATGACGAGCTAGATAAAACATGGCACAATAAAATAAAGCATAAGTAAACTGGAGCTCGGGAGAAATATACGTCGTCGTTTACCACGCAGTCTTCTATCTTATGACCCTCCCCTCTTGGACGTCGTGTGGGTGATGATCTCCCAAGTCATGGAGTCAACAAGGCCTTGAATCAATCCTTCCTTTTCTCCTTCTCTTTGGCCCAAGTCACAAAAACCCTAGGGTTAGGGTTTTGCTTCGCCACCGGCGACCCTTGATGAAGATCAAGATGAAGTCGAGAGGAAGAATTCCTCTCCTTCACCACAGCCCACGTCACCCTCTGTATGTTCTTCCTATCTCGCGATAGCACCACCACAAGGAAGAAGAGTTCATGCGCAACCTTTCCTTCTTTCTGCGACAAGCACCAAAGGTGACTACTCTTGCCTGCGCTTCAACCTACTTCCTCCCTTGCTTCCGCGCACCACCACAGGAGAAGAAAGCTCCTCCTTGTCCTGTGAATGCCTGCAGCAGAAGAGGAGGAGGAAGAGAATGAGAAGAAGGGAGAAGACAAGCTCCCCGCCAGCACCAACTCTCCACCAAGCGCTGCCGGTTTCCTTTCTTCCCTTACTTGCTGCGCAACACCAAGGGATGAAGCTTCATTCTCCCTTGATCCGTGATCAATTGCAGCCTTAGGGTTGCAAAGAAAATAGTGGAAGATGAAGAGGTGATCCCCTTAACCTCCACCAACGCACCTAGGTTAAGAGTGGAGAAGAGAGATTAGAGAGAGAGGGAGAGAGCGAGGTAGGGTTTATATAGGGGATTAGTTATGTTTAATTGGAAAAAATTTCCAATTAAATATGGATTGATTCCAAAAATTTATATAGAATAATTCCTTAATTAACGCAATGATTAATTTCTTTAATTATTCCATGATTAATTCTTTAATTAATCCAAGATTAATAATTTAATTAATCCCAAATTAATTCCTTAATTAACCGTCCTTGTATCATGACTCTTATGGGGCTTTATTGGGCTAAGATAGGGACCATGAGGAGGAGTTGGTTCTTGGCCCGCTAATGGATCCAAACCCGATCCATTAATGGAGATCCATTCCACTAAAGGATTCCATTGTACTTCCTCACCAACCACCATATTTTCATATGGGCTCCACCTATTACGAGTCATCTATCTTTCCGTGTTTAAGATATCGTATGCCTGATAATTAATTTAATTTACTAATAATTGAATTAATTATCTTCTTTATCCTTGATTAGTACCACTCAACCTTTTCGACATGCCAGACCATAGTCCACTTGCAAGATTTGACATGACGATCCTTTTGAGCTCACCAAGGGGGCATCATCACCCTGACTTACCTGGACACGGATTCCGTCAATAATCAACGGCACATCATACTATTAATATTATCTCCAAATTTACCGGGCCTATCGATCTAACAGAATAGATCTCGCCCATTGATAAATCAAAGATATATTAATTAATAATATATGCCCGTCATTATTTCGGGATTCAGAGATCGTACTCCATAATAGCATCCAAGGTCTAATCCAATTTACTAAGCCAGTACAAAAAATGGATGACCTCTCTTTTGGTCCTACTCAATGTACACAATGTACACTATGTTGAGGCAATCTGTGGTCCGGAGTGACCATGAGTTTTGATGTTTGGGCAAAGGGTTTAAGTTAGGTTTACCCTTGTATATTTGATATGTGTATGTTGAGTGTGCAGGATGTATAGGTTTAGACATATAGACATACCTGGACGGCCTCGGTACGGTGAAGGGTGGCATGGAGACAAGATGGAGGCTTGTGTGCACCCGAAGGACCTTGGAGAGCAGGGACGATGAGCTGAGGGGCATGAACTTCGAGGCATGTGTGAAGGATGGCATGGAGGCAAGCTGGAGGCTTGTGTGCATCCGAGGGACGGGAGCCGAAGATGAAGAGGGCGTGAAGACAATAGTCGAGGTTGTTGATGAGGAGTCAGTTGAGTCATTAGGGTACGAGTGTTGTGTCATTGTACTCGGGAAATCCTAGGGGTCGAGTGCTAATCGGGAAGGGAAACCCTAGGTGTGTGAGTGGGGCAGTCAATTGCCATTGGGGCAGTCGACTGATAAAACTCATAAAAAGGTTCTGGACCCTAGATCAGTCGACTGCATTGGGAGCAGTCGACTGGTGTATAGCTGTATTCGAATGTTGGGGATGTCAACGGTCGAATTTGAGTGAGCGTTGTCGACTGCCCTGGGAGCAGTCGACTACCAGCGAGGGTTTCCAGCTCGAGTTCTATTTAAAGAGAACTCGATTTGGGTTGGGGTTCTTGGCGATACATGCTTGGTCAAAGCTCGTTAGTACTCTGTTGTGGTAAGATATTATCGAGGTGCGTGTGGCGAGGTTTCTCTACATACAAGGAGTGACAAGGGCTAGCCGGAGGTTATCCGGGGAGTGATTCACCGATAGATTCTTGGATTAGTCACCTGTTAGTGATATGAGAGAAGTGTCCTAAGGCAATCGCCTTATGATTGTAAACATTTATTTTAATAAATGATAATTCACTATTTGAGTATACATGTTTGTGTATTTGATTGGGATCTTAAACTCATCTACTGAATGTCCGCAATACAATTCACAGCATAAGAGAATTTGTGATGGGATCACAACTAGTGATTATCTCTAAATGTGCAATTGTGAAGTATTGAAAATATCCCTAGTCGATGAATTGATAAATACGGACACTATCAATTCTGTTGAGACTAGCATGGGTTATTCTCTAATTAGCTGATTCTCACTGGCTGGTGACATTGGGATGTCGGGAGATAAACATGGATGCTAGTTAAGGGAACTAGTTCATTGGAGTGACTAGCTGTAAAACTTCATATGGTAATCTATAAAGATATGTCACTGAAGTTATTACTGCAGCTTAAGTGCGATGTTCCTTTGACTTGCGGTGTTCAAGTCATCTTGGTCATGGAGACTTATACTTTAACATCTTAAGCAAGCAGCTCTAAGGAGGTGTGGACCCAGGATGATTGGGTATAAGCCGAAGTGCCCGAAGATGTTTGAACAGCCTACAAAGGATTCACCACTCCTTGCGAGGAGATGTATACCCAGGCCTATCGTCAGATTGTTACTCAAAGCCTCTGGCCAGAGCATATCATGTTTAGAGTGCGAGTCTCTTTAATACATGAGAGTAATTAGAAATCCAAAGGACGAGAAAGACATTACTTGGGCTAGGTGTGACGTAGTCAGCCTAGTGGGGACTGACACAAATAGACCGTGTCCTGAACCAAGTGGGTATAAGATGGTGAAGGGAATGGGGCACGATTCATTAGAGCTGCTGAAGGGTTTCGGAATTACTTCTGAGGTCAAACCGTTGATCTTTCGATTAATTGGGGGTCATGATGTACTACTAGGTGCCACTCATGACCGTTCTATAATTGGTTAATTATAGACGGCCAACATAAATCGAAAGCCTATTTAGTCACACGCACTATGAGTAATCCGAGAGATTTAAAATGAGTTGAAAATTGGATTTTCCAATCAAGAGAAATAAGTCGAATCTGAGTTAATCAGAGGCGCAACGGAAACATAAAATGGCTAAGTCTTTTGAAGGCTTATTGGGCGAATTAAATGAGTTTAATTCGCGATCGGTTCGGCTCGGTTTGGCCGGCCAAAGAGGGTGTTAACCCCCTTTGGTTTGGCCGGCCACAACAAGGGGAAGAAACCAATTTATTTGGTTTAATTAATAAAATAAATCTAGCGCGATTTGTTTTATAAATTATGGATAAATAAATTTGTATAAAGAAATTTATATAAATAAATTTATAGAAATTTATTCTTTTTATGGAAATTAAAATGATCCATGGAATGATTTATTTTAATTTTATAAAATCAATTATGAATTGATTTTTTCATAATAAGAAAGTTTATAAATTTATTATAAAATTTATTCCATAATTAAAGGAGAGAAGTATTTGTTTTATTATAAAGTTAGTTATAATAAAACTAGGCATAACGGAATTATTCATAAGAAAGATTATAAGATAAATTTCTTATGAAAATTAATTCCGTTAATTCCGTTAAGAGAGAGACTTGGCAAGGGAGAAGTAACTATATAAGGAACTAAAGGCAAGCCTCGAATTCCTAATCAATTAATCAAGAGATTAGTTGCTCTCTCTCTCTCTCTACATGCCTCTCTCTCTCTAGGGCCGCATGCCCCTCTCTCTCTAGGGCCGGCTCTCTCTCCTCCCCTAGGGCCGGTGCAACTCCCAAGGTGGGCGTGAGCTTCATCCACTAAGACGACCTAGGAGAAGAAGAAGCGGATCACATCTCCTTCCTTCTCGGAATTTAGATTCCGTCTCTTGGTGGTTACTTTCCTATCTTTTCTCTTGATCTTCTAGTTGTGCCTATAGAGAATCTAGTAGTTCTCGTCGGCACAAAACTCGTGGCTTTGCGAAGTCATCCCGAAGAGAACTCGGCGTGGGCGCGAATAGAGGCGGAGCTTCCAAGGGACGCTACGGTTGGATCTCGTCCCTTACTTCGAGTTACGCGAGGTATTAAAGTAAATTAGTTTACTTTTCGCAAAATTTTAATTTATGATCATTTCCACACATCATAAGGTCGCATGCTAGATACATGGTTAAAATAATTTAATAAATTATTTATGCTAATTCTTCCGCTGCACGTAAATATTTTAAAATTTACGAACCCGTATCCTTGTCAACATGCACCCGGTCCCAACAGTGGTATCAGAGCCGGTTAGTGTTCGACATAATCATATAATTGTTTTGCGGAAAACTTTGTCATAATCTCAATTTTGGAAAAAAATTTCAATTATGAAAACTTTCCAATTATAATAAATTTTAGATTTAGGAATTTCTATGTTTGGAAATCCTCATGAAATTTCGCAAACTTTTGAAATATCCTAGTTTCTAAAAATTTTATAATAATTATGAAAACTTCCCATCTTTGGAAACTTTCCAATTTTGGAAATTTTCTATTTTAGAAATTTTCCAACTTTGGAAATATGTAAGTTTTCTTTGTACCAGAAACTTACAATTATTCTGAAAACCTATTATGAAATCTCGTAATTTTGGGCACTTTCTTTTAAGAAAGTCTAGACAAATTTATGGATAATTAATTGACAATTAAATTTGAATTGGTTTTTAAATTGACAAAAAAATTCTTTATTTTGGATTGAGCCTCGGGGAGCCGTCCAATTTAAAGTTAGTTGTTGTAAATTAATTTCTCAATTTTAAATGAAATTATCATGTTTAATTTGGTTGCGCTTCCGAAGCGGACCAAATTGGATTTACGACAAATTACTTTTCTTTGGGTATCTGAGCCTCGGGGAGCCACCCTTAGAAAATGATTTGTTGTAATTAATTAAATCCATGAATAAAATATGATTTAAGAGGTGATGCTCTTACATATTATTGTCTCCAAAATTAATTAGGAAATGGTTTCCTATAGAGTTTTCTTAAAAGAGATTTTCATGAAAATAATATGTCGTTGAATTAAGGGAATTGTCTCTTAATTTAATAAGATTTGATCTAAAGAAATCAAAGTCTTAAACATATTATTTCCGAAATTGATTATGACAATTTAGGAAATTGTTTCCCAAAACAATTCCTTTAATAAAGTATGAAATTAGAATTAGGAAATCCGGTTCCTAATTCAAATTATGGGACTTGATAAATTAAGTCACATACATACTTTATTAAGGAAATCGTTAGTCATGACATAATGTCATGAATGTGCTTAGAAAAGAAAGGATGAGACCCAAAACCCCTTACAAAATATTAAGGCAAACACCTTCCATTAATATGGTTAGAATCGGAGTTTTGTTTCTTGTTTGGGTTGATGGACACATCCATGCCCGGCTTGAACCTCAACATGTTCAAACCATGGAATTAGTTTATGAATAATATAGTTGGAGTTAGAAGTTAATCCTTAGTTTTGGTTGTTGGACACATCCAAGCCTGACTAAACGGTTGAATGAGCTCCAACCATATTAAAACTATTTCTTGATTAATGGGTCAGCGTTAAGCTTGGAGCATCAATTTGTTGTGCCACAGCCAAGGTCGATGTAAAGAGAGGTGCAGTTGGGTGCTATGTATAATGTTGCATACTTGTTAATGAGTTAACAACCCAATGATTTATGCAAATATTCAATTAGTTGATAGCATAAAGTGATAGTTACATATATGTGATATGTAATCGGTATAATTACCTACCTTCATAGCTAAGAATAACTTGATGGCCACAGCCATGGTGGTTCTTATCTATGGTTGGATATCAACCTATTTGAAGATGTTCCTATGATCTCCCGAATTGATAAAAAGGGTTATTCAATTTGAAAAATAAATAGGATTTTTTAATTAATGTATATTGATACATTCTTTAATTATTCTTCTCACATAAACTCAATTTGTATTTCTAGGTTAATCACTCGATCATGTCTTCTCTAAACTTGCGTTCCATTTTGGACACCAATAAACTAACCGGGCTGAACTTCATGGACTAGCTTCGAAACCTGAGGATAGTCCTCAAGGCAGAGAAGCTTGCCTATGTCCTTGAAGATCAACTTCCCAACCATCCTCCAGAAGGTGCAACTCCAGACCAGCTAGTGGCCTATCAGAAACATGTGACCGATTCTGAACTTGCGAGTTGCATCATGCTAGCGTCTATGGTACCTGAGCTGCAAAAGCAGCATGAGCATATGGATTCTTATACCATCATCTTCCATCTTCATGAGTTGTTTGAAGAGCAGGCGAGATCCGAAAGGTTCAAAGTCTCCAGACTCCTCTTTACAACTATGATGCAGGAAGGCACTTCTGCCTCACAGTTTGTGTTAAAGATGTTAGGGTACATTGAGCGACTGAGCACACTCGGATTTACAATGGATCATGAACTAAGTATTGACTTAATTCTGAATTGTTTGCCCAAAAGTTATTCACAATTTGTGATGAACTATCGGATGAACAAACTAGAGACCACCATTCCTGAGTTGCTCAACCTGCTGAAGACTGTAGAGCCTTCTGTAAAGCCGGATCAAAAGGCGGTACTGTTAGTTGGTTCCTCAAAGAAAGGTTCTAAGAGGAAGGCCAAAGAACAGAATAAAGGGAAGAAGAAAAAGGCCAAAAAGACTGAAAAGAAACCAAAAGGAACTTGCCATCATTGTGGCAAGGAGGGTCACTGGTGAAGAAACTGCAAGGTTTATCTTGAGTCCTTGAAGAATAAGGCATCCGATGCCCCATCCTCTTCAGGTATCTTCGTTATTGAATGTCACTCTATTTCCTCAAATATCTAGGTACTTGATACTGGGTGTAGCTCACATATATGTAATAACATACAGGGGCTAAGGAATAGAAGAAGACTCGTCAAAGGAGAAGCGAATTTGCGAGTTGGAAATGGAGCAAAGATTGCTGCTGTTGTCATCGGAACATATTTGCTAAAGCTCCTCACTGGACGTGTCTTAGAATTGGATAATTGTTATTTTGTTCCTTCATTAATAAAGAACATTGTATCTATTTCATGTTTGAATGAAAAAGGTTATCATTTAACTTTTAGTAACAATTGTTGTTACATAACTTTAAATGGCGTTCTTTATGGGAATGGAACTTTGTGCAATGACATCTACACGTTAGATTTATCCAGTGACGTTTTCAATATCAAAGTTAGCAACAAACGTGCTCGAATAGATAATTGAATAGACTCCTACACTTGGCATTGCCGTCTTGGCCATATAAGTAAGAAACGCATGACCGAATTACACCGATGTGGTATTCTGGAATCATTTGAACCCGGTTCATTTGATACATGCGAATCATGCTTAAAAGGCAAGATGACCAAATTACCCTTTTCCGAAAAAGGTAATCCGGTGGGAGAATTGCTTGGTCTAATACATACTGATGTATGTGGACCAATGTCAACTCTTGCACAAGGAGGCTATAGCTACTTCATCACCTTTATCTGTTAGACTTTCTAGGCCGCAAAAACCGCTTTTTGCGTTGCGAAAACCCCAGAAGTTCGACCACGGGATCCGTGCGAACATAAAATAAATTACGAGTACGAGTTTCACTACTAAATCTACATTAGATCTACATGATAGAACCATTACCCTTGATGCGTAGCCCTTCGCTTTCCCGCTTGTCCAAAAGCCGCCGGATCTCGTAGAGTATCAAGGCAGACACTCCTCTATATGTATCCACGCGAACAAAATAGATGGATCAAAACCTTAGGTGTGCTAGCACCTTCTCGGTTTCGACAAGAGGAGAAGTAGAGCAAGATCTTCAAAAAGAAAATCTCAAAAGGAAGAAGAAGAGCCACACACAAAAAGGGAACCAAAATCCCTTTTTGTTCACCCTTGGTGGCCGGCCACTTAATGGCCATTAATGGCCATTAAGTGGCCGGCCATAACATGCCATAACTTCCTCCATTTGAATTCAAATTCAAATGGGAGGGGTTACCACCTTGGAAATGATGTGGCATACACATTTAGTCAAAAACCAAGCCAAGTCATCACTTGGTCAATTCAAGGTGAGGTGGTTTTTGGTCAAGTCAAACTTGCCTTTTATGGACTTTCCATATTTAGTCAAGTCAAACTTGACTCCATTTCTTCTCCCATGTCAAGTCTAACTTGAAGTGGAACCAAGTCAAGTCAAACTTGATTTGGATTTAGGTCAAGTCAAACTTGCCTTTTATGGACTTTCCATATTTAGTCAAGTCAAACTTGACTTCAATTTTTCTCCATCTATTTGTCCTTTGCGTGTGACCCTATAGGTTCTTGTAACGTTGGCAATGCTTCTAACCTCTTAGAAACATAAGCAATGAGCGGTATCTAGCAACACATCATTGCTACCCAAGTTACAAGAATGTTGAGATCCAACATCACCTTGTGACTAATAATTGTGACTCTCACAATATATGATAATGTCCCTCTATCCATGATATCTAGATTGACTCAATTGAGGCATAGACCATGTCATCCTCGAGTCAATCTATATCTTGAACTCCAAGTAGACTCACACTAATCAAATGAGTTCAATATCTCATATTGACTCACTTGGGCATGGCCATGCACTTTGTGGTCTAACTCTATCAAGAATACGATATCGCTCCCGTCATATAGGAGGGATAGATCCCATCTACATCACTCACATCCCTCTCCATAATTTGTTACATACCCAGTAATCGCCTTTATAGTCCACCCATTTACGGGTGACGTTTGACGAAGCCAAAGTACGTAACTCCTTATGTAGGAATCCATGGTGACTTCAGGTCCAAGGACTAATAGTCATACTAATAGCCACATGAGAAAGTATATGACACTCATATAACGATCCATGATACTTTCTTATGGCGGGTCATTCAGTATACATTCTCCAATGCATACCCATGTGTCAACTTGATATCTCTATATCCATGACTTGTGAGATCAAGTCATCATGTTGACTTACATGCTAGCCTCTACGTATTAACATTGTCCTAGAATGTTAATACTTGACTAGGAATTATTTAGAGTAGTGTTCTCTATATCATCTCACTATCGATTCAACCAATCGATTGATATAGATAAGAACCTTCTACTCAAGGACATTATTATACTTAGCTAATTGGCACAAATACACGTAAGTATAATAACCATAAAACATGCCTTTATTTATACATAGGAATATGATACAAATTAGTCCATACAATCATTACATGATCGGCTCTAGGGCTCTCACCAACAATCTCCCACTAGCACTAGTGCCAATCACTGTAGTATCTAATACCCAATGATCTAGTGTGACCATCATGCTTTGTCTGTGCCAAAGCCTTGGTCAGGGGATCTGCGACATTCGCCTCTGTGGGTACTCTGCATATCTTCACATCTCCTCTATCAATGATCTCTCGAATGAGATGGAAGCACCATAGTATATGTTTGGTCCGCTGTTGTGAGCGAGGTTCCTTAGCCTGCGCAATAGCTCCATTATTGTCACAATAGAGCTCTATGGGATCTGCAATGCTAGGAACCACCCCAAGCTCTGCAACGAACTTGCGGATCCAAACTGCCTCCTTTGCTGCCTCTGATGCAGCAATATACTCAGCCTCTGTTGTAGAATTAGCAACTGTGTCCTGCTTCGAACTCTTCCAGCTCACAGCGCCGCCATTCAGACAAAACACGAACCCTGACTGCGACCGATAATCATCCTGGTCGGTTTGGAAGCTGGCATCACTGTAACCCTTTACAGTTAGCTCCTCATCGCCTCCATATATCAAGAAATATTCTTTAGTCCTTCTCAAGTACTTAAGAATATTCTTGACCGCTATCCAGTGACGCTCACCTGGATCTGACTGGTATCTGCTCGTCATACTTAAAGCATACGAGACATCAGGACGAGTACATAGCATGGCGTACATAACAGATCCTATGGCCGAGGCATAAGGGATCTGATCCATGCGGTCTCTCTCCTCTCTAGAAGAGGGACTTTGAGTCTTCGAAAGACTCATACCATGTGACATAGGCAGAAATCCTTTCTTGGAATTCTGCATGGCAAACCGAAGTAAGACCTTGTCAATATATGTACTCTGACTTAGGCCAAGCAATCTCTTAGATCTATCTCTATAGATCTTGATGCCTAAAATACAGGCTGCTTCACCTAAGTCCTTCATTGAGAAACAATTCCCCAGCCAAGTCTTCACAGACTGAAGCATAGGAATATCATTCCCAATGAGTAGTATGTCATCCACATACAATATGAGGAAAACTACTATGTTTCCTTCAACCCTCTTGTAGACACAGGGTTCATCTTCATTCTTGATGAAACCAAACTGTTTGATTGCATCATCGAATCGAAGATTCCAGCTCCGAGAAGCTTGCTTTAGTCCATAAATGGACCTTTGCAGCTTGCATACTCTGCCAGTATGCTTTGGATCTACAAAACCCTCAGGTTGTGTCATGTACACATCCTCGAGTAGGTTCCCATTCAGGAACGCGGTTTTGACATCCATCTGCCAGATCTCATAATCGTGGTATGCTGCAATAGCAAGCATGATCCGAATGGACTTGAACATCGCTACTGGAGAAAAGGTTTCATCATAGTCAATACCATGAATTTGTTTGAAACCCTTTGCTACCAGTCTACCCTTATAGGTATCCGTAAGTCCTCCCATGTCAGTCTTTCTCTTAAAGACCCACTTACACCCAATTGGTTTTACCCCTTCAGGTGGATCAACTAAGGTCCAAACTTGGTTGGTGTACATGGAATCCATCTCGGATCTCATGGCCTCAAGCCATTTCTCAGAGTCTGGGCTCATCACAGCTTCCTGATAGGTTGTAGGCTCATTCTCAATGAGCACAACGTCATTGTCATCAGACAAGAGAAATGAATATCTCTCAGGCTGATGACGTACCCTACCAGACCTGCGAAGAGGTAGGTCTACTTGAACAGGATGTTGTTCCATAACTCCTTGTGTAACAACCTCATGATCCACAACACTTTGTGGTTCCTGTTCAACCTCCATCAAGGCCTCAGTGCTTTGGTCCATATCTTGAAGTTCTTCAAGATCGAACGTACTCCCACTAGTTTTTCTAGAAACAAAGTCCCTTTTAGAAAAACCCCAGTCTTCGCCACAAACACTTTGTGCTGACTGGGAATGTAGAAGTAATATCCCTTCGTTTCCTTGGGATATCCTACAAAATAGCACTTATCAGATTTGGGTCCCAGTTTGTCTGAGACTTGACGTCGAACGTAAGCCTCACAACCCCAAATCCTCATAAAAGACATCTGGGGACTCTTCCCAGTCCATATCTGATATGGTGTCTTTACTACAGCCTTTGATGGAACACGGTTAAGAGTGAAGGCTGCCGTGTCCAGAGCATATCCCCAAAAGGATATAGGAAGATCTGTGTGACTCATCATGGATCGCACCATATCTAATAGGGTACGATTCCTCCTTTCGGACACACCATTCCATTGTGGTGTTCCAGGAGGAGTGAGTTGGGACAGAATCCCACACTCAGCTAGATAGTCACGGAACTCATGGCTGAGGTATTCTCCACCTCGATCTGATCGAAGTATTTTAATACTCCTGCCAAGCTGGTTTTGTACTTCATTCTTGAATTCTTTGAACTTTTCAAAGGATTCTGACTTATGTGTCATCAAGTACACATAACCATATCTACTGAAATCATCAGTAAATGTAATGAAGTACCTATAACCACCTCTGGCAGCAACATTGAAAGGGCCACATACATCGCTATGTATAAGACCTAACAAATCGGTTGCTCTTTCGCTGTGTCCACTGAATGGAGTCTTGGTCATCTTGCCAAGAAGGCAAGACTCGCATGTCTCAAATGATTCAAAATCAAATGAGTCCAGCAAACCATCTCTATGGAGCTGGGATAGGCGACTCTCATTTATATGGCCTAAGCGACAGTGCCAGATATAGGTTTGGTTCAAGTCATTAGACTTGAGCCTTTTGGTATTTATGTTATAGATAGGGTTTTCTAAGTCTAGAAGATAGAGTCCGTTCATCAGAGGTGCACTACAATAGAACATTTCATTTAAATAAACTGAACAACATTTGTTCTTTATTATAAACGAAAATCCTTTCTTGTCTAAACAAGAAACAGAAACTATGTTCTTAGTCAGAGCAGGCACATAATAACAATCATCTAACTCTAATACAAGCCCAGAGGGCAGAGATAGCATATAAACTCCTGTAGCAACAGCAGCAACTCTTGCTCCATTGCCAACTCGTAAGTCCACCTCGCCCTTTGTCAATGCCCTGCTATTTCTCAGCGCCTGCACATTAGTACAAATGTGAGAAGCACATCCGGTATCTAATACCCATGATGTAGAAATAGACAAATTGACTTCTATAACATGAATACCTGAAGTAGAAGTCTGACTTCTCTTCTTCTGGAGATCTTCCATATATTTCTTGCAGTTCCGCTTCCAGTGTCCGGTCTCACCACAGTGGAAGCAGGTAGCATCCTTGGCAACCCCTCCTTTGGGTTTCAGTGCTTTGCCCTTGCCCTTGCCCTTGGCTTGAGACTTTCCCTTGCCTTTGGGCTTGCCCTTACCTTTGTCCTTCTGCACCATCAAAATGGGCTTGGCCTTCTTAAGATTGAGCTCAGCAGTTCTTAACATGCTGAGCATCTCAGGCAGGGGCTTGTCAATTTCATTCATGTTCCAGTTCATGACAAATTGACTATAACTTTCGGGTAGGGACTGCAAGATCAAGTCTGTGGCCAGCTCTTGGCCCAGTGGGAATCCCAATCTCTGTAAATTCTCTATGTACCCAATCATCTTGAGTACATAGGGACCTACGGGAGTCCCTTCTTGCATCTTGCACTGAAACAGTGCCTTAGAGATCTCAAATCTCTCGTGCCTTGCTTGTCCTTGATACAGTTGACGCAGATGCTCAACCATATCGAAAGCATCCATTAACTCATGTTGCTTCTGAAGCTCAGAGTTCATGGTTGCGAGCATAAGGCATGACACATCTAATGCGTCATCTTGATGCTTCTTGTGAGCATCACGGTCAGCTCGCGTGGCACTGGCAGGAGGTGCCTCGGGAATAGGCTGCTCCAGAACGTACAGTTTACGTTCTTGCTTGAGAACTATTCTCAAGTTCCTGTACCAGTCCAGGAAGTTTGCTCCGTTGAGCTTGTCCTTCTCAAGGACAGATCGCAGGGAGAGAGTATTTGCGTTTGTCGACATGGCAATCTACAACAATAAAATGCAGAAAATTAAATAACATATTCCTTTTCATTTAATTAGGCCTTTAATTAAATGATTCTCCCACTGAATTATAGAAAATTTGTAGAATCAAGTCATAGATGTGGTCAAACCACGCTACAAGATTCTATCTAATTTAACTATAATATAGTGGGACAAGATCCACATCATACTAAGCCTTGAGTTAGCTTTGGCTAAATCGCCCAAGACTTAGTACGATCGGTAGGTAAAATTTACCGATTACATCTCTATGCAACTCTTGTTTATAGGATTAAAATTTACATTTACATAAAAACTTGAGTTAGCTTTGGCTAAATCGCCCAAGTTTTAATATAAATGCGATTTTTATCCTACCTTTCCAACGATTGGAATATGCCTATAGTTAGACTCGATCCGACCGAGTTAACTAGTTTCACTCAATCTGATTGAGTTTGTTCTCACCCAAGCCGTGATAGGCGGGACCAAGATTGTCCCTCCGTACCCTACCAAGATTAAATGTGTTGCTCTGCTTTGGCAGATTCAACAACAACAAATGATCGAGGTAGTGATAGGTATCAAAACTTGGTAGGCATTTACGAGTCGGAGTTGATTTGAATTAGATCGAATCTAATCGCAAGAGAGAGGGTGTATCATATACACAAGGCTCTAATTATTTTACTCTAGCATGCATCACATACAAGCAAATAATAAAATAATTTAATTTGTGATTGGATCATGGCCCTACTACGATCTTCTCAAGCCAATGAGAAGATCGGACGGTCAACCTAGGGTTTCGCTTCTCCAAGCTTCTCCTTTGACCGCCACGTGTCGTCGGCTCCCTCCATAACTCCGTCTTCGGATGGACCATCCACCGTCTTCATTTTGGACATTACAAAATAAGAAAATACAGAAATAAAATAAAAGAAGCCGACTCGCAGGTCGCATACACTATACAACACGCACAACCACAAAAACGGTACGCAGACCGTAATATGAATTACAACACATTCCAATCATATTGGGTTTTTATTGGGCCATGATCATCACAAATCCATACATAATTCCAAATTATGTATTTTAAATAAATTTCTATAATTTTTCGACAATTTTCCAATATTATGAGTTACCCTTCCGTAACGGTCCCGCTACACGATTTTCGGGCACGATTGCGGGACAATGCCCCTCGCGGGGTTAGGGGCAGCGCCCCTACTCGCGAAATGAATTTCGCGAGTGTCCCAAAACCACCTTACAGCAACTTAAGCCGCTGTCCCGAAAAATTATAGCGAGATCTTTCCGTTTCGGAAAGTTTTTCTCGATCGGTGAAGCCTACAAGTGTCCGAACACTTGTTGCTTCGACTTTATGAGAAAAATACCCATAAATACTATAAATTTCGAAAAATCACAGAATATTATTTGTCTGTAAATTTTGTATCTAATACAAAAAAAACAAATTTAAACTCGTACAAGGTTCGCACGTGGCTCTGATACCACTGTTAGACTTTCTAGGCCGCAAAAACCGCTTTTTGCGTTGCGGAAACCCCAGAAGTTCGGCCACGGGATCCGTGCGAACATAAAATAAATTACGAGTACGAGTTTCACTACTAAATCTACATTAGATCTACATGATAGAACCATTACCCTTGATGCGTAGCCCTTCGCTTTCCCGCTTGTCCAAAAGCCGCCGGATCTCGTAGAGTATCAAGGCAGACACTCCTCTATATGTATCCACGCGAACAAAATAGATGGATCAAAACCTTAGGTGTGCTAGCACCTTCTCGGTTTCGACAAGAGGAGAAGTAGAGCAAGATCTTCAAAAGAAAATCTCAAAGGAAGAAGAAGAGCCACACACAAAAAGGGAACCAAAATCCCTTTTTGTTCACCCTTGGTGGCCGGCCACTTAATGGCCATTAATGGCCATTAAGTGGCCGGCCAACATGCCATAACCTCCTCCATTTGAATTCAAATTCAAATGGGAGGGGTTACCACCTTGGAAATGATGTGGCATACACATTTAGTCAAAAACCAAGCCAAGTCATCACTTGGTCAATTCAAGGTGAGGTGGTTTTTGGTCAAGTCAAACTTGCCTTTTATGGACTTTCCATATTAGTCAAGTCAAACTTGACTCCATTTCTTCTCCCATGTCAAGTCTAACTTGAAGTGGAACCAAGTCAAGTCAAACTTGATTTGGATTTAGGTCAAGTCAAACTTGCCTTTTATGGACTTTCCATATTTAGTCAAGTCAAACTTGACTTCAATTTTTCTCCATCTATTTGTCCTTTGCGTGTGACCCTATAGGTTCTTGTAACGTTGGCAATGCTTCTAACCTCTTAGAAACATAAGCAATGAGCGGTATCTAGCAACACATCATTGCTACCCAAGTTACAAGAATGTTGAGATCCAACATCACCTTGTGACTAATAATTGTGACTCTCACAATATATGATAATGTCCCTCTATCCATGATATCTAGATTGACTCAATTGAGGCATAGACCGTGTCATCCTCGAGTCAATCTATATCTTGAACTCCAAGTAGACTCACACTAATCAAATGAGTTCAATATCTCATATTGACTCACTTGGGCATGGCCATGCACTTTGTGGTCTAACTCTATCAAGAATACGATATCGCTCCCGTCATATAGGAGGGATAGATCCCATCTACATCACTCACATCCCTCTCCATAATTTGTTACATACCCAGTAATCGCCTTTATAGTCCACCCATTTTACGGGTNTATCGATTCAACCAATCGATTGATATAGATAAGAACCTTCTACTCAAGGACATTATTATACTTAGCTAATTGGCACAAATACACGTAAGTATAATAACCATAAAACATGCCTTTATTTATACATAGGAATATGATACAATTAGTCCATACAATCATTACATGATCGGCTCTAGGGCTCTCACCAACAATCTCCACTAGCACTAGTGCCAATCACTGTAGTATCTAATACCCAATGATCTAGTGTGACCATCATGCTTTGTCTGTGCCAAAGCCTTGGTCAGGGGATCTGCGACATTCGCCTCTGTGGGTACTCTGCATATCTTCACATCTCCTCTATCGATGATCTCTCGAATGAGATGGAAGCGCCGTAGTATATGTTTGGTCCGCTGGTGTGAGCGAGGTTCCTTAGCCTGCGCAATAGCTCCATTATTGTCACAATAGAGCTCTATGGGATCTACAATGCTAGGAACCACCCCAAGCTCTGCAACGAACTTGCGGATCCAAACTGCCTCCTTTGCTGCCTCTGATGCAGCAATATACTCAGCCTCTGTTGTAGAATCAGCAACTGTGTCCTGCTTCGAACTCTTCCAGCTCACAGCGCCACCATTAGACAAAACACGAACCCTGACTGCGACCGATAATCATCCTGGTCGGTTTGGAAGCTGGCATCACTGTAACCCTTTACAGATAGCTCTCTGATCCTCCAAATATCAAGAAATATTCTTTAGTCCTTCTTAAGTACTTAAGAATATTCTTGACCGCTATCCAGTGACGCTCACCTGGATCTGACTGGTATCTGCTCGTCATGCTCAAAGCATACGAGACATCAGGACGAGTACATAGCATGGCGTACATGATAGATCCTATGGCCGAAGCATAAGGGATCTGATGCATGCGGTCTCTCTCCTCTCTAGAAGAGGGACTTTGAGTCTTCGAAAGACTCACACCATGTGACATAGGCAGAAATCCCTTCTTGGAATTCTGCATGGCAAACCGAAGTAATACCTTGTCAATGTATGTACTCTGACTAAGGCCAAGCAATCTTTTAGATCTATCTCTATAGATCTTGATGCCTAAAATACAGGCTGCTTCACCTAAGTCCTTCATTGAGAAACAATTCCCCAGCCAAGTCTTCACAGACTGAAGCATAGGAATATCATTCCCAATGAGTAGTATGTCATCCACATACAATATGAGGAAAACTACTATGTTTCCTTCAACCCTCTTGTAGACACAGGGTTCATCTTCATTCTTGATGAAACCAAACTGTTTGATTGCATCATCGAATCGAAGATTCCAGCTCCGAGAAGCTTGCTTTAGTCCATAAATGGACCTTTGCAGCTTGCATACTCTGCCAGTATGCTTTGGATCTACAAAACCCTCAGGTTGTGTCATGTACACATCCTCGAGTAGGTTCCCATTCAGGAACGCGGTTTTGACATCCATCTGCCAGATCTCATAATCGTAGTATGCTGCAATAGCAAGCATGATCCGAATGGACTTGAACATCGCTACTGGAGAAAAGGTTTCATCATAGTCAATACCATGAATTTGTTTGAAACCCTTTGCTACCAGTCTACCCTTATAGGTATGCGTAAGTCCTCCCATGTCAGTCTTTCTCTTAAAGACCCACTTACACCCAATTGGTTTTACCCCTTCAGGTGGATCAACTAAGGTCCAAACTTGGTTGGTGTACATGGAATCCATCTCGGATCTCATGGCCTCAAGCCATTTCTCAGAGTCTGGGCTCATCACAGCTTCCTGATAGGTTGTAGGCTCATTCTCAATGAGCACAACGTCATTGTCATCAGACAAGAGAAATGAATATCTCTCAGGCTGATGACGTACCCTACCAGACCTGCGAAGAGGTAGGTCTACTTGAACAGGATGTTGTTCCATAACTCCTTGTGTAACAACCTCATGATCCACAACACTTTGTGGTTCCTGTTCAACCTCCATCAAGGCCTCAGTGCTTTGGTCCATATCTTGAAGTTCTTCAAGATCGAACGTACTCCCACTAGTTTTTCTAGAAACAAAGTCCCTTTCTAGAAAAACCCCAGTCTTGGCCACAAACACTTTGTGCTGACTGGGAATGTAGAAGTAATATCCCTTCGTTTCCTTGGGATATCCTACAAAATAGTACTTATCAGATTTGGGTCCCAGTTTGTCTGAGACTTGACGTCGAACGTAAGCCTCACAACCCCAAATCCTCATAAAAGACATCTGGGGACTCTTCCCAGTCCATATCTGATATGGTGTCTTTACTACAGCCTTTGATGGAACACGGTTAAGAGTGAAGGCTGCCGTGTCCAGAGCATATCCCCAAAAGGATATAGGAAGATCTGTGTGACTCATCATGGATCGCACCATATCTAATAGGGTACGATTCCTCCTTTCAGACACACCATTCCATTGTGGTGTTCCAGGAGGAGTGAGTTGGGACAGAATCCCACACTCAGCTAGATAGTCACGGAACTCATGGCTGAGGTATTCTCCACCTCGATCTGATCGAAGTATTTTAATACTCCTGCCAAGCTGGTTTTGTACTTCATTCTTGAATTCTTTGAACTTTTCAAAGGATTCTGACTTATGTGTCATCAAGTACACATAACCATATCTACTGAAATCATCAGTAAATGTAATGAAGTACCTATAACCACCTCTGGCAGCAACATTGAAAGGGCCACATACATCGCTATGTATAAGACCTAACAAATCGGTTGCTCTTTCGCTGTGTCCACTGAATGGAGTCTTGGTCATCTTGCCAAGAAGGCAAGACTCGCATGTCTCAAATGATTCAAAATCAAATGAGTCCAGCAAACCATCTCTATGGAGCTGGGATAGGCGACTCTCATTTATATGGCCTAAGCGACAGTGCCAGATATAGGTTTGGTTCAAGTCATTAGACTTGAGCCTTTTGGTATTTATGTTATAGATAGGGTTTTCTAAGTCTAGAAGATAGAGTCCGTTCATCAGAGGTGCACTACAATAGAACATTTCATTTAAATAAACTGAACAACATTTGTTCTTTATTATAAACGAAAATCCTTTCTTGTCTAAACAAGAAACAGAAACTATGTTCTTAGTCAGAGCAAGCACATAATAACAATCATCTAACTCTAATACAAGCCCAGAGGGCAGAGATAGCATATAAACTCCTGTAGCAACAGCAGCAACTCTTGCTCCATTGCCAACTCGTAAGTCCACCTCGCCCTTTGTCAATGCCCTGCTATTTCTCAGCGCCTGCACATTAGTACAAATGTGAGAAGTACATCCGGTATCTAATACCCATGATGTAGAAATAGACAAATTGACTTCTATAACATGAATACCTGAAGTAGAAGTCTGACTTCTCTTCTTCTGGAGATCTTCCATATATTTCTTGCAGTTCCGCTTCCAGTGTCCGGTCTCACCACAGTGGAAGCAGGTAGCATCCTTGGCAACCCCTCCTTTGGGTTTCAGTGCTTTGCCCTTGCCCTTGCCCTTGGCTTGAGACTTTCCCTTGCCTTTGGGCTTGCCCTTACCTTTGTCCTTCTGCACCATCAAAATGGGCTTGGCCTTCTTAAGATTGAGCTCAGCAGTTCTTAACATGCTGAGCATCTCAGGCAGGGGCTTGTCAATTTCATTCATGTTCCAGTTCATGACAAATTGACTATAACTTTCGGGTAGGGACTGCAAGATCAAGTCTGTGGCCAGCTCTTGGCCCAGTGGGAATCCCAATCTCTGTAAGTTCTCTATGTACCCAATCATCTTGAGTACATAGGGACCTACGGGAGTCCCTTCTTGCATCTTGCACTGAAACAGTGCCTTAGAGATCTCAAATCTCTCGTGCCTTGCTTGTCCTTGATACAGTTGACGCAGATGCTCAACCATATCGAAAGCATCCATTAACTCATGTTGCTTCTGAAGCTCAGAGTTCATGGTTGCGAGCATAAGGCATGACACATCTAATGCGTCATCTTGATGCTTCTTGTGAGCATCACGGTCAGCTCGCGTGGCACTAGCAGGAGGTGCCTCGGGAATAGGCTGCTCCAGAACGTACAGTTTACGTTCTTGCTTGAGAACTATTCTCAAGTTCCTGTACCAGTCCAGGAAGTTTGCTCCGTTGAGCTTGTCCTTCTCAAGGACAGATCGCAGGAGAGAGTATTTGCGTTTGTCGACATGGCATCTACAACAATAAAATGCAGAAAATAAATAACATATTCCTTTCATTTAATTAGGCCTTTAATTAAATGATTCTCCCACTGAATTATAGAAAATTTGTAGAATCAAGTCATAGATGTGGTCAAACCACGCTACAAGATTCTATCTAATTTAACTATAATATAGTGGGACAAGATCCACATCATACTAAGCCTTGAGTTAGCTTTGGCTAAATCGCCCAAGACTTAGTACGATCGGTAGGTAATAATTTACCGATTACATCTCTATGCAACTCTTGTTTATAGGATTAAAATTTACATTTACATAAAAACTTGAGTTAGCTTTGGCTAAATCGCCCAAGTTTTAATATAAATGCGATTTTTATCCTACCTTTCCAACGATTGGAATATGCCTATAGTTAGACTCGATCCGACCGAGTTAACTAGTTTCACTCAATCTGATTGAGTTTGTTCTCACCCAAGCCGTGATAGGCGGGACCAAGATTGTCCCTCCGTACCCTACCAAGATTAAATGTGTTGCTCTGCTTTGGCAGATTCAACAACAACAAATGATCGAGGTAGTGATAGGTATCAAAACTTGGTAGGCATTTACGAGTCGATTTAAATTAGATCTAATCTAATCGAGAAGGGGTGTATCATATACACATAAAGGCTCTAATTACTTTATACTAGCATGCATCACATACAAGAAATATAAAATAATTTAATTTGTGATTTGATCATGGCCCTACTACGATCTTCTCAAGCCAATGAGAAGATCTGACGGTCAACCTAGGGTTAGCTTCTCCAAGCTTCTCCTTTGACCGCCACATGTCGTTGGCCTCCCTCCATAACTCCGTCTTCGGATGGACCATCCACCGTCTTCATTTTGGACATTACAAAATAAGAAAATACAGAAATAAAATAAAAGAAGCCGACTCGCAGGTCGCATACACTATACAACACGCACAACCACAAAAACGGTACGCAGACCGTAATATGAATTACAACACATTCCAATCATATTGGGTTTTTATTGGGCCATGATCATCACAAATCCATACATAATTCCAAATTATGTATTTTAAATAAATTTCTATAATTTTTCGACAATTTTCCAATATTATGAGTTACCCTTCCGTAACGGTCCCGCTACACGATTTTCGGGCACGATTGCGGGACAATGCCCCTCGCGGGGTTAGGGGCAGCGCCCCTACTCGCGAAATGAATTTCGCGAGTGTCCCAAAACACTTACAGCAACTTAAGCCCTGTCCCGAAAAATTATAGCGAGATCTTTCCGTTTCGGAAAGTTTTTCTCGATCGGTGAAGCCTACAAGTGTCCGAACACTTGTTGCTTCGACTTTATGAGAAAAATACCCATAAATACTATAAATTTCGAAAAATCACAGAATATTATTTGTCTGTAAATTTTGTATCTAATACAAAAAAAACAAATTTAAACTCGTACAAGGTTCGCACGTGGCTCTGATACCACTGTTAGACTTTCTAGGCCGCAAAAACCGCTTTTTGCGTTGCGGAAACCCCAGAATTTCGGCCACGGATCCGTGCGAACTTTAAAATATTTCGAGTACAAGATCAATTACTAGATCTACACTAGATCTACATGATAGGGTAGTTACCTTTGTAGCGTAGCCCTTCGCTTTCTCGCTCGTCCAAATGATGCCGGATCTCGTAGAGTATCAAAATAGATACTCCTCTAGAAGTATCCACACAGACAAAAACACCTTGAAGAATCGGTTGTGCTAGCAACCGTATCACAACTCTTTGTGAGAGGAAAGAGCAAAAAGGAAGAGGAAAGCACACCACAAAAGAAGTTGCTTGCACACCCTCAAAGACCTCACGCACAAGAGGCCTTAATCACCAATTTCTCTTCCACGCAACAACACCCAAATAGCCTCACATTAATGCGTGATTAATTCACCAATTAATCATCATTAATCCTTGCCATAACAAGCCTCCAATTAATGCATGATTAATTCACCAATTAATCATCATTAATCCTTGCCATAACCACATTATTGCCATTTACATCATGCATGCTTGCATGTGTCTAACCAAATCCAAGTTCAACTTGAGTCTAACTCAAGTGCATATAACTTGAGTCCAACTCAAGTGTGGTTGCATGTGGTTAGATTAATCCAAATACAACTTGAGTCTAACTCAAGTAGATACAACTTGAGTCTAACTCAAGTGTGGTTGCATGTGGTTAGATTAATCCAAGTTCAACTTGAGTCTAACTCAAGTAGATACAACTTGAGTCCAACTCAAGTGTGGTTGCATGTGGTTAGATTAATCCAAATACAACTTGAGTCTAACCCAAGTCTTGGTCATCCAATGCTCATTTGTTCTTAACTAAAAGAACTCATCTCCAAATATAATGTCCTTTTTGTGTGTGACCCTATAGGTTCTTGTAACATTGGCAATGTCTCCAAACACTTTTAGAGACATAAGCAATGAGCGGTATCTAGCAACACATCATTGCTACCCAAGTTACAAGAATGTTGAGATCCAACATCACCTTGTGACTAATAATTGTGACTCTCACAATATATGATAATGTCCCTTTATCCTTGATATCCAGATTGATTCAATTGAGGCATAGACCGTGTCATCCTCGAATCAACTATATCTTGAACTCCAAGTAGACTCACACTTATCAAATGAGTTCAATATCTCATATTGACTCATTTGGGCATGGCCATGCACTTTGTGGTCTCACTCTATCAAGAATATGATATCGCTCCCGTCATATAGGAGGGATAGATCCCATCTACATCACTCATATCCCTCTCCATAATTTGTTACATACCCAGTAATCGCCTTTATAGTCCACCCATTTACGAGTGACGTTTGACGAAGCTAAAGTATGTAACTCCTTATGTAGGAATCCATGGTGACTTCAGGTCCAAGGACTAATAGTCATACTAATAGCCACATGAGAAAGTATATGACACTCATATAACGATCCATGATACTTTCTCATGGCGGGTCATTCAATATACATTCTCTAATGCATACCCATGTGTCAACTTGATATCTCTATATCCATGACTTATGAGATCAAGTCATCATGTTGACCTACATGCTAGTCTCTACGTATTAACATTGTCCCTGAATGTTAATACTCGACTAGGAATAATTTAGAGTAGTGTTCTCCATATCATCTCACTATCGATTCAACCAATCGATTGATATAGATAAGAACCTTCTACTCAAGGACATTATTATACTTAGCTAATTGGCACAAATACACGTAAGTATAATAACCATAAAACATGCCTTTATTTATACATAGGAATATGATACAAATTAGTCCATACAATCATTACATGATCGGCTCTAGGGCTCTCACCAACACGAAGGACTGTTAGACAACTAGCGAAGGGCTGCTAGTCATCAAGTCCTAGCGAAGGACTACTAGGCAACTAGCGAAGGGCTGCTAGTCATCAAAGACCTGGCGAAGGGCTGCTGGGCACCTAGCGAAGAGCTGCTAGGATACAAAGCCCTAGCGAAGGACTACTAGGCGCCAGGCGAAGGATAGCCTGGGACTGAAGCCCTAGCGAAGGAATGTTAGGCACCGGGCGAAGGACAGCTCGGTATCCAAGTCCTGGCAAAGGACCGTCAGGCAAAAGTCCAACCAAAGGAGCGGTTGGCATCAGGTACATTCTCCCGAGAGGAGTAGGTGAGGACGCGTTCCCCGTCGAGGGAACAGTAGGCGTCGGTTCAACCTAGGGCTCCATTTTGGAGGCCCAAAGTCAAAACCAAGACAACCAAGGCTGTATAAACTAATATTTTATTGATTTATTGTGTTTTGGACTAACCCTGGATGCAGGACCGAAGGAACGAGTGTCTGCAGCTCAGAGAGCCTCAAAGGAATGAGGCAACAACTGACCAGGGCGCCCGGAGTGTCCCGGGCGCCCCCAAGGTGAACACAAAACACAAGAAGGCAAAACAAGCTTCGAAAGTTCAACTCCCGGGCGCCCTGATAAGCACCATTTTATTGATTATTTTAATTGCTAAAATCCATGTTTGACCCATGTTTTTATTGCTTAATTATGATTTTACCCTAGGTTTTGGAACTTTATCTTATTTTGGACTTAATTGCAAAATTACACATTTTTTGGGTTATTTGGCCACTAATTTTCTGATATATTTTTGTAGGCAAGAAAGGATCCTGGACCTAGGGCATATTGGGTCAAACTTGAGTCGGATGTGAACCGGATCGAATTATCAAGCCTACGATTAATCCGGGCCGTCCGATTCAAGAGCGGCTAGATCTGAGCCATCCGGGACGATCTGAAGCAATCCGAGCTAGGGTTAGGGTTGATCAAGCTCTATGATCAAGATCTAAAGGTTTCATCCCAATCAGAGCTCAATCAACCGTTGGATCAAGCAAGGAGGGCTCTAGAGCGTCCATTCACAGATAGAGTTGATCTGGACCATCCGTTGCATATCTGGAGGATCCGAGCTACCACAAGGCAGATCCTGACCTCAGATCATCATCATAAAAGTTTGGCTCAAATCAGAGCAAGATCTACCGTTGGATTTCATCAAAGCAATCTGAGCCGTCCATTTGTTTCTATTTAATCAGAAATGCGCCCGCAGCTTTCCTCATCGCGTCTTCGCCGCAATTCTTCACTGTTCTTCGTTTGTTCATCGTTTTTCTTCAAATTTCTTCTCCAATTCGAGGCGCGACCACTCAATCTCTCTTTGGATCAAATTCTAAGTCTTTGGCGATCGTTCTTTGAAGAATTCAGCTCGAATTTGCGCTGGAACAGAGGATTTCTTGGGGGTTCCGGCAGTTCTCAGTCTGATCATCTTCTTCTCGACCACAATCCATTTCAAAGCTTCTGAACCACTTGTAGGGATTCTCAGGTGAGCTCAGAAGTTTCCCACATCATCATCGCAGCTCCTCCAATCGAGATGGAGTGAATCGGATGGAAAATTCCATCAAGCGCAGATTCTGTTCAGAAACAACTTCAAAATCGATTGTCCATCGATTTGCTGAGCCTAGGGGTTCGAAGCCGGCTCTTGCTTGACGACCAAGAAGATTTTGAGCTTAGGGAAGATTGAGGAGTAGCTTAGATAGTTAGATTTCATTTTGTTGCAGCTGTAATTTCATTTCTGCATCTAGATTCTGTTTCTGATTTATATTCATTAGCTATAATTTCATTTTGAATTGTTTTTGCAGTAGTTAAGATTCAATTTGGGAAGTAAATTAGCTAGCTAGTTAATTTAGTGGATAATAGCTTCTAGTTTAAATTTCTTTGATGTTAAATTGTTGCGTGCCAATTACATAGTTCGTGCCATTCAATTTCTGCATTTTTCTTGTAGTTTCTGATACAAGTTGTTAAATTCTGCATTCGAGCTAGGTAGATGCTTGTTCAGTTAGCACAAAACTTAGCATCAGTTGCCTGAAATTTAGTTTCATGTTTTTAGCTAAGTTTGTGCCGTATCAAATCCCAGTTTATGGTCCCTGTTTTCAGTTTTTAGTTTCTGCTCATTCTTTGTTTCTGAACTCTGTAATCATTTCTGAATTCACTGATTTTGTATCAAGTGAATTCAGAAACTGGCTTTCCATTCGGATGTTCTGAAATTCTGTTTCTTTTCTGTAATTCCTGCATTTCTGCACTCCATGCTATGCGTATCAGTTTTTTCTTCCATGTATTCTACAATGAACTTCCAATTCTGCATCCCAATTTCAGATCTGTACCCAATTCATTTCTGCAACTTTTAATTGTAGCTGCTGAAGTTATATCAAGGAAGCCTTGCATTCGAACTCCATTGCACTTAACTTCAGTTATTTAATCAGACATTGCATCAAATCTGCAGCTTAAGCCTGAAAACCATTTCTGCATATTTTTGTTCCTAAAAATCAGTATCTGTTGCGCATCAATTCCACTGCATATGCAAGTTGTATCTGCACTTAGTTTAACTGCAATTTCAGCAATTTGTTCAGCTTTTCATTGCTGTGTAACAAGTTTTCAACCTGCACATCAATTGAGTTCTGATTTCTCCTGGGGTGGCAGTTTATTTTCTGCATACCAACTGTTGAATCTGAAGTTTGCAGTTTATTTCAGATTTAGCCTTGCACCAGCTTTAATCCCTTAAATTTGAGATAACACTGAGTGTGCCAATGTGTTAGATCTAAGCTTGCTCTGCATTTTTTTTCTGAACATAACTTCCAGCCATTTGTTTGTTTGATTTCACTATCAAATCTTACATGCATTCCTGTTTTCATTCTCTGAATTTCTGCAGCTTGTTCCTGCAGTTCAGTAGTTTTGTTTGTGTCTGAAATTTCTTCAATGCTGAGTATCAATTTCATTGATTCTGAAATGTGAATTGAATGCAATTTCAACCAACTGGTTGATGTCAGTTGTGTCTCATTAGGGTTGCTTTTGAATTCGAGTTTCATTTTTCAACTCATCAGTCATCATTCCGGCAGGGGTATCAATTGAGACTTTAGCATTGGTTGTTGCTTATTAGGTTGAGTAATTCCTGAAGTAGAACGCAATTTGTTTGAATTGTTGCACTCGATAACAGATTTTGTTCTTCAATTTCTGCAAGCTTGAATTCTTGGCAGATTAAGTTTTATTTTTATTAGTTGAGTCCCTTAATTGCCATTTGCCGAGTTAAGCTCAGGGGTTAAAATTCTTTTCTGTTCATTTCATTTTCATTTCCGATTGAAACCAAAACCCAAATCATAGTCGAAACCCAAATTTACAAACGACACCTAAACACAAGCTCGAATCACACAACGTCAACTAGTCCTGAGAAAAATACGACCTGTGGCCCCTATATTACATTTTCATACTTTTGATTGTAAAAGGGTTTCCAGTTATTCATTCTTATCTAAATTTGAGGCCCACATTCGTGACACATAGTTTCGGCCCGTCAAATTTTTGGCGCCGTTGCCGGGGAAAACAACTAGTTGATTTGTTTGATTTTTGCTTGTATGCTTTTGGACATATCATTGGGTTCTATTTTTTGTTGCTTATTCTTTTGTATACGGGTACTGCCATTTTTCTTGTTTGTTTTGTGACAGGGCTGCAAGATCAAAATGTTTCAGCAATACTATTCAAATTTTCAGCAACCAAGTCAAGACTTTCAGCAGCCTAATTCGAATTTTCAGCAAACATTTCAGAATGGGCAGCCACAATTCCAACAGCAATATCAGAATTTTCAGCCTCAATACCACCAAAATCAGCAAGTTCAAGGAAGCTGTAACGCCCCAAATTTTTCTTAAACATATGATCATAAATAAAATGATGAATAATGATTAATGATATGCATGATGCACTCTCTTGATAGGCTTCGGGAGGTGCCAAGGTTCAGGATTGAACCCAGGACCTCAAGGTTGAAGCAAAGCCCACGTAACCAATCCACCTAGGAAGGAATGTTGTTAAGAGGAGATTGGAAATGGTAGATAAAGAGAAAAGAAGTAAAGGGATGCAATGAAGGGACGCACGAAACTGCTTGTCGTCGCTTCACCTCTTCACTCCCTATAAAAGAGACACTTACGTACTCTTTTTCTTTTTTCTCCCACCGAGTGATTTTCTCCTCCCTCTCCTTTCTCCCTCCTTGCCGAGAGCCCCAGGAGAACTTTCTCCTTGCCGTGAGTCACCAGAGAGGCAGTAGGACTTCCCTCTTGAAGAGCCACGGACTCTACGATTCTGAGCAAGGAAAACCAGAGGTAAGACTCCCTCACCTGCAACGTAATGGTTCCGAATGCATTTTTATGATTCCTTATGTTGTTTATGATGATCCGTGAAAAGAATGAAACAGATTTCTCCATGATACATGAATGAAAGAACGGAAGAAAAGTTATGTCGTGTAGGGATGTTGTATGGAAAGAAGGGAAGAAGAAGTATTCTGAACGATTCGGTGTTATATCACTGTATCGAGTGCCCTGATCGGTCACCAGACCGATCAGGACACACCCTGATCGGTCAAGGTGACCGATCAGGACACACCCTGATCGGTCAAGGTGACTGATCAGGATGCACCCTGATCGGTCCCCAGACCGATCACGCTACACTCTGATCGGTCTGGTGACCGATCAGGTGTGTGTGCAGATTCCGAATTCGATGTTAACCCAAGTAAAGTTACAAATGATGCACCTAAACAAATGTTTAGTGAGTTTTATGCCATGAGACTCCCCTATGATGTGATAAAACTAGCATAGCGCATATATTTTTAAGCTATTTCCCCTATATGCAATTGAACAGTATGGAAGGGTGACTTTGAAAGGGGATAAGAGGTTCCTAAGGCTACGAATGCTGAAATAATATGAATAGGGAAATGATATGGATAAGGAAGGAATGCTAAGTTTTATATGCTTCATGCCATGCTATGAATATGAATGAATCCCATGTTTCATGTTATGCTATGTATGATTGAAATGCTCCATGTTATGCTATGAATGATTGAATGACCATAAAGAAAGGATATGAATAAGGAAGAAAGGATATGCTTCATGTATACTATGTACACCCTTTAGGAAAGAAAGAAAGAAAGAAAGAATGAAAAAGAAAGAATGCATGTATGTATTTTACCTTAAAAAGTATGGCTTGTACCGGATCTTGGAAAAGATCCACGGTTCTGGACTACCGAAGCTGTCCACGGTTCTGGGCTACCGTAGCTGCCTAACGGTTCTGGACTACCGAAGCTGTCCCTAGGCTGAAAGATAGTAAGCCTAGAATGGCCCCTGCAGGGGTATATGTGCGCAAAATGAATGAATGGGTACAAGCCAGGGATCCTAAGAATGAATGAATGCCTATTTTAAAGTATTACTTACTATACGTATTTCAAAAAGCATCCTTCATGATAATGCATATGATCGTTAATACTCATGCTAAGAAAGTTATAGGTTATGATTAAGAATGCTTAAAGTTATGTTAAATACCATGTATGCTTCATGATTATGTTAAATGCCATGCATGCCCTATGATTGCTACCTTACGATATGTATTGATGGGCTGAATGCAAATGTATGGTTTTAAGTGAGTAGGAAAGAGTCTTACTAAGCCTATGTGCTTATAAGTCATGTTCTTATGTTGCAGATCAATATGGAAATGTCTAAGGAAAGAGGAAGCTGCAGGAAGGTCCGGATGTGTGTGGTGGTGACTTGGCCGATGGAACTACTTTTCCTAAAGTCTAAGAAGAAAATATGTTTATGACTTAATGTTACCTTGACTGCATATGATTATAATAACGTTTTAAATTCCGCTGCATGATTACGATCCTTATGTTAAGTAAATGATTAAGAGTTAAGTATGAGTGTAATGAGTAACGCACCGCCCAGATGATGAACCCTAGGAAAAGGGGCGGGCGCTACAGAAGCTTTCAAAATTTCCAGCAGATGTCTGAGCCTTTTCAGCAAGGTTTTCAGCATCAACAGTCAACATTTAACCAAAATCAAGGTTTTCAGGGGAACTATCAGCAAGGGCAGCCCAATCAGAGTTTTCAGCAAGGTTCAAATCAAGGTTTTCCGGGGAAGAGTTTTCAGCAAGGTCCATCAAATTTCCAAAGCAATTTCCAGCCATATCCTCAACAAATTCAGCACCAAAATCAGTACCAACAGCCCCCACATCAATTTGAGTGTTCACCACAACAATTTCAACCTCAGATCCAAGAATTTCAGAATCAAAATTTTCAGCTATCTCCACCATGTTATGAGCCAAGTTTTCAGCAATTTAATCAGTCCATTCATCCATTTGATCAGCCCCTACAGTCTTCATTTCAGACTTCACAGCCTACTTACAGTTTTCAGCAGCCTTATGTTCCATTTCAGCAGTTTAACCAAGGAGGCTTTGATGATCCTGATTGGAGTGAGGCTCAACAACAAAGGATGATGGAGATGTTACAACAACAACAAGAGCAAAATCAACAACAACTACAACGCATTGCAAAATTAGTTGATCAAGTGAAACAAAGGCTAGCCCAAGAATCAGGACAATTATATTCTCAAGCAACTCTTGATTCTGAGAGCCCCGGAGTTGGTTTTATATCAGTTCAAGGTGACCCTAGTGCATGGCAAGGTCCTTCTTCAATTAATCTTGCAAATTTAGTAGAAGAAGAAGAAGAAGAATACATTAAAGTCTGGGCACCTACAGCATGCATTCCTCCGGAGACTCCTATTCAAAATCCAGTTCCAAATTTTTCAGCTCCAGAAGTAGAAATTGAAGCTCCACAGGACCATTCTAGACTTTTATTTTGTGATGATAGTGTTATTAGTGGTCCTAATTTTTCTAATACTGTTGTTGCAGATATTGTAGAGGGAGAATGCATAGGAGATAATTCCACAGGTGTAGGGGATTGCACTAAGCCCCAGGGACCACCACAATTACCAGAAAGTGTAGGGACTTGCTTGGTGGAAGCAAGCACCCAAGGATCACCAGTTGATTTTCCACCAGAGCCTGAGGCTGAAGAGGAGCATGAACTTGACCAGGAGGAGGCCACAGATACATCTACTTTTGTAGAACCTCCAGGTATTTTTCAGCACGATCAGGTAAATACTCCCCCAAATTTTTCTGAAAACTGCATAGAGGTACCTCAAACTGATTTTATTGTTTGTGATATACTTAGGGATACATCTCTTGTAGAAAATAATTGTGAAAAATCCCTAGAGGTACCTAGTGTTAAAGTTGCTGAAAATGAAGCATGTTGTATTACATCAGATGCTAATGCTGAGTGTGAAAATTTTTTAGGGGTGTCTAGACTTGATGTTGATTTTTGTGATGAATCTCTTGACATATCTTATTCTGGAAATAATTTTGAAAAATTCATTGAGGCACCTAGAATTGATTTCATAGGCTGTGATACTTTGCCTGATCCATCTGTGTTGAAAAATAATTGCGGAATTTTTATTGAAGTGCCAAAAATTGATTTTATTATTTGTGATGAATTTCAGGATGCCAATTTTGTAGGAAATAACTGTGAAAAATTTATTGAGGCACCAAGCATTGATTTAATTGGACATGATGCAGATTTGATTCAATTCATGCAGAAACTGACATTATTTTATTTCTTTCTGACCCTGCATGCTTGAGGAAGGTATTACATTGTTTTGCAAGGTCTAGAAGACTCCAGGAGTGGGTGCTCCAACTGAACAGACTTCAGCCTCCTGGAAGGACTTCTGAAAGGCATCAAGAAGGAGGAGAAGATCTTGCTTTAATCCATTGCCCTCCATTCCTTCAATGGCTATTATACCTGAATCGCCTTCGGTCACCGGAGATATTTTTTGCAAAGTTCAAGTGTGGGGGAGTCCTAATTCTCCCAGCCACTCATACCCCTCCACTACCACGATGGAGGCTACTTTTGGATCGACTCCGTCCACCAGAATAAAAGGGAGTTTGATTTTTCTTGTATTTTCTTTTATTTCATTTTCATTTTCATGCTTCCTAGAATTAGAATTTTCCTTTAAACTGAGTCCTTGTAAATAAATGCATGTTATTTTTTTTGTCACTTTCTCTTGCATGAGTAGAAATAAAAGTATCCCTCTAGGTTATCTCCATAGCATTTTAGAGTCTTTTGAAAATAAATTAAATTTGGTTGTTAAGACTTAAGGTTTGAGCTAATGGATGAAATCTTGGATGCTTGAGTACTACTTGCTTTAGATTCTTAATTGAGGACTTGGGATGAATTATTTTGACCTAGTGAGACTTAGCCTTATTTTGTGACACACCTATGTTATTGTACTCTAGAACTTGCTTAGGTTCTTTCAAAACCATATTTCAATGATTGGATCACATCTATAGAGGCTAATCCATTTGTTTTCCTTTCCACATCAATTTTTAGCAATAATCATGTTTATACTATTTGTCCTTACTTATTTCCTTCTCTTACTTTCACTTTTCTTTAGACTTGTGTTTGATATGTTTCTAATGCTATTTTGCCCGAGACGGACAAAGATTCAAGTGTGGGGGAGTGACTAAAGTTTTGGATGCATTTCAACTCGAAAAAAAAAAAATTTGCCAATTTGAAGCCAAAAGGGCCAAGTGAGTTGAATTTGATTTAAGTTTCAGAAATGAGCAAGAGGAGGAAATTAAATGGAGGCATCTAGACTCTTGACCATCAAAATGAAGATCCAAACAATTTGGAGCCAAGATGAATCCGGTTGAAGAATTTGTGTAATCCAAATGGCACACAAATGAAGGAAATTTATGCCATGACAAAAGAGAGGAAAAGTATGTTTTCTTGATGCTATGAAGCTATTCGGCCACCTTGCTAGAAGCATTAAATGCAGCTGCCTTTGCTGGAGAAAGCTGAACAAATCAACTTGGAGCTATTTTGAATCATTGAATGGCTATTTGTGAAGCTGAATTGGGGAACTTAGCAGTGTATCACTGATTTTAGATAGGAATAGCAGAATTGTGAGGCTGATTTCGGAAACCTGTGAATTGTTGAGGATGGAATCTATATTTCTGAGCTGGAATGGAATGGATTGCAGCTGAGAACAAGAAAAAGATGATTTGAATTGAGAGTGGAACAAAAGCTGAAAAAGAAGAAAAAGAAAATGATGAAATGTTTGTGCCAAAGGAAGTTTTGCAACAACTTGAAGATGAATCTGAGCTGCCGAGTGCTGAAGCTATACCATCTGGAAACATGATCTGAATTGAAACAGATGAAAAGAAGTTGAAAACAATGAAATGCAGCCAGGGAAAGCTTGTAAATTGCCAAGTGCTGAATTGAAGCTAAATTGAAGGCTGAAAAATTGATGTAGAAGCTGCACACAAGCTGGACAGATCTGAAAACAACAGAAAAATCTGTGCCAAAATCAGCAGTGAAAGAAAATCTTGAAATTAATGGAGTTTGTAGCACAGATGGAGGATGAAATCAGTAACACTTTGCAACAATCTGAATTGAGCTGCTGTGAATTTCTGCAAGTTGCTGGAAATTTCTGCATTGCTAGTAAGGCAGTTTATACTAATTTCTAATTGAATTCTTGTTCTAAATCATCAATGCCTTGCTGCCTTCAAACGAAATCAGCAGTGAAGGAAGTTGCAGGGCAGTGAATTCAGCAATTATCTCAAAGGTTCGGAAGCAGCAAGCTGAGAAAACAGTAGGAAAAAGGAGGAAGCAGATGGAGTGCAGTCTTGGCACAATTTCGTATCAATCCAAACTGAATTGTACTACCATCAAATCAGAAATGCTTGGCTGCAATTAGACAGAACTGGCAGAGAGGTTTTTGGATTTAAACGGCTGATTGAAATCAGCAGTGAAGTAAAGTAAAGGAAAGTAAAGTGCCATTATCTCAAGTGAAGTGAAGCTGTGAAAATCTGAAATCTGGGCAGATCTGAAATCAATGAATCTTGGATCAAAAACTGGTTTAGATCAAAACGTGGGAAGTTGGAATTATGACAAAAATCAGTAATGTAGGAAGTCTGAACCCAAGCTATACAAATCTGCTACTAAAGTGCAAATCATCAATTCGGAATCAATGCAGAAATGTCTCAAGTTTTGCTGAGATGAATTCTGGTTTTTCTGGTTTTTCTGGTGCAAACTTTGATGCTAACTGTTGTTAAGCAATTAAGGGATGATGAGTTTGAAATTGAAGCTGGGAGATGGATAGATATTAAACAAAACAGAAAATCTGAGTTAAAAAGCTAAAATCTGTGCTGAATTGAAATTCTGGGTGGATTAGAAGAGGAATTGCAGCTGAACAATTCATGAACCATATGATGCATGATTTAGGATTCGAAAACTGCAGCTGGTTGGGAGAAATCAGAGTGGGAAATGCAGTTGGAAAAGAAAATTCAGAAGGTGGTTTTCCCTATAAGCAGTTTGTGCAGAATTGTGTCAACTTGGAGGCTGAATTGGATTTTTCTGGGCAGTGAATCAACAAATAAAATTCAGAATTGCATCAAAGAATGTTGAGTACATCACAGCTAATCAAAAACAGAATGGTGGATGCTGGGATGCTTTAAATCAGACCGAAAAAATCAGAAAAGAAAAAAAAAGTTGTAGTGCCAAAATTCCAAGTGAAGCATTTAGGTTTTCCACCACCATTTGCTCAACTACTCCTATATGCTAACTGATGTGAAGAAATCAGAGATTTGAAATTGATTCAGTGGAGAAGCTGAAACAGAAAAGAAAAAAAAACAGTTTGAGAAAACAAGAAAAGAAAAGAAGAAGCAAGTGGAACACCCTTGACTTGGCACCATAAATCAGTGAATGTACTCTCATCTAAATTAAAAGCTTTGCTCCACTACAAATCTGACCTTGCTAGAGGATAAAAGAAGAAGAGAAAAATCAGAAAAGAGAAGAAAGAAACAAAAAAATGGCACACAAAAGGAAAATTGGCACAAGGAAATCAAGAAAGGGTTTTTCATCCAAATCAAAGGCAATTACTTAAAATTGACTTCACCACACTTTTGATATCATTAGAGGACTGTCAAGATGGGGCAAAGCACATTGGAAATATTTTTGAGCAACCAAGTCTCCCACTCCATCAAATTTTCCCTTTTCTTGTTTTTATTCCATTTCTTACCATTTTCCATGTTTTCATTTGTTTTTGTAGATGTTGATCCTATTCATGATTAATGGTGGAGATTAGATAATAAGCAAGCCTATGGTAGTGCAAGAAGCATGTGTGTTTGAGTGAGCTCCACTTCCATCATCAACTTAGAACTTAAGGAGAGAGCCACCAAATTTTCCTTGAAAGGCTAGTGATTTAAATTCATCTCAATGACTCATGATAGATGAAAAGGCCAAGTTGTTGATTTAAGGATAAGATACTAATCCATAGGGCTTAGATTTTTGAGAATTGACAACCCTAGGTAATTTCTTTTCATTTGTTTCTAATTATGCTTAAGAAAATCTAGGGGATACATATTTAGTGTTTTCGCGAGACGCTCAAGGTTAAGTGTGGGGGAGTTGATAAGCACCATTTTATTGATTATTTTAATTGCTAAAATCCATGTTTGACCCATGTTTTTATTGCTTAATTATGATTTTACCCTAGGTTTTGGAACTTTATCTTATTTTGGACTTAATTGTAAAATTACACATTTTTTGGGTTATTTGGCCACTAATTTTCTGATATATTTTTGTAGGCAAAAAAGGATCCTGGACCTAGGGCATATTGGGTCAAACTTGAGTCGGATGTGAACCGGATCGAATTATCAAGCCTACGATTAATCCGGGCCGTCCGATTCAAGAGCGGCTAGATCTGAGCCATCCGGGACGATCTAAAGCAATCCGAGCTAGGGTTAGGGTTGATCAAGCTCTATGATCAAGATCTAAAGGTTTCATCCCAATCAGAGCTCAATCAACCGTTGGATCAAGCAAGGAGGGCTCTAGAGCGTCCATTCACAGATAGAGTTGATCTGGACCATCCGTTGCATATCTGGAGGATCCGAGCTACCACAAGGCAGATCCTGACCTCAGATCATCATCATAAAAGTTTGGCTCAAATCAGAGTAAGATCTACCGTTGGATTTCATCAAAGCAATCTGAGTCGTCCATTTGTTTCTATTTAATCAGAAATGCGCCCGCAGCTTTCCTCGTCGCGTCTTCGCCGCAATTCTTCACTGTTCTTCGTTTGTTCATCGTTTTTCTTCAAATTTCTTCTCCAATTCGAGGCGCGACCACTCAATCTCTCTTTGGATCAAATTCTAAGTCTTTGGCGATCGTTCTTTGAAGAATTCAGCTCGAATTTGCACTGGAACAGAGGATTTCTTGGGGGTTCCGGCAGTTCTCAGTCCGATCATCTTCTTCTCAACCACAATCCATTTCAAAGCTTCTGAACCACTTGTAGGGATTCTCAGGTGAGCTCAGAAGTTTCCCACATCATCATCGCAGCTCCTCCAATCGAGATGGAGTGAATCGGATGGAAAATTCCATCAAGCGCAGATTCTGTTCAGAAACAACTTCAGAATCGATTGTCCATCGATTTGCTGAGCCTAGGGGTTCGAAGCCGGCTCTTGCTTGACGACCAAGAAGATTTTGAGCTTAGGGAAGATTGAGGAGTAGCTTAGATAGTTAGATTTCATTTTGTTGCAGCTGTAATTTCATTTCTGCATCTAGATTCTGTTTCTGATTTATATTCATTAGCTGTAATTTCATTTTGAATTGTTTTTGCAGTAGTTAAGATTCAATTTGGGAAGTAAATTAGCTAGCTAGTTAATTTAGTGGATAATAGCTTCTAGTTTAAATTTCTTTGATGTTAAATTGTTGCGTGCCAATTACATAGTTCGTGCCATTCAATTTCTGCATTTTTCTTGTAGTTTCTGATACAAGTTGTTAAATTCTGCATTCGAGCTAGGTAGATGCTTGTTCAGTTAGCACAAAACTTAGCATCAGTTGCCTGAAATTTAGTTTCATGTTTTTAGCTAAGTTTGTGCTGTATCAAATCCCAGTTTATGGTCCCTGTTTTCAGTTTTTAGTTTCTGCTCATTCTTTGTTTCTGAACTCTGTAATCATTTCTGAATTCACTGATTTTGTATCAAGTGAATTCAGAAACTGGCTTTCCATTCGGATGTTCTGAAATTCTGTTTCTTTTCTGCAATTCCTGCATTTCTGCACTCCATGCTATGCGTATCAGTTTTTTCTTCCATGTATTCTACAATGAACTTCCAATTCTGCATCCCAATTTGAGATCTGTACCCAATTCATTTCTGCAACTTTTAATTGTAGCTGCTGAAGTTATATCAAGGAAGCCTTGCATTCGAACTCCATTGCACTTAACTTCAGTTGTTTAATCAGACATTGCATCAAATCTGCAGCTTAAGCCTGAAAACCATTTCTGCATATTTTTGTTCCTGAAAATCAGTATCTGTTGCGCATCAATTCCACTGCATATGCAAGTTGTATCTGCACTTAGTTTAACTGCAATTTCAGCAATTTGTTCAGCTTTTCATTGCTGTGTAACAAGTTTTCAACCTGCACATCAATTGAGTTCTGATTTCTCCTGGGGTGGCAGTTTATTTTCTGCATACCAACTGTTGAATCTGAAGTTTGCAGTTTATTTCAGATTTAGCCTTACACCAGCTTTAATCCCTTAAATTTGAGATAACACTGAGTGTGCCAATGTGTTAGATCTAAGCTTGCTCTGCATTTTTTTTTCTGAACATAACTTCCAGCCATTTGTTTGTTTGATTTCACTATCAAATCTTACATGCATTCCTGTTTTCATTCTCTGAATTTCTGCAGCTTGTTCCTGCAGTTCAGTAGTTTTGTTTGTGTCTGAAATTTCTTCAACGCTGAGTATCAATTTCATTGATTCTGAAATGTGAATTGAATGCAATTTCAACCAACTGGTTGATGTCAGTTGTGTCTCATTAGGGTTGCTTTTGAATTCGAGTTTCATTTTTCAACTCATCAGTCATCATTCCGGCAGGGGTATCAATTGAGACTTTAGCATTGGTTGTTGCTTATTAGGTTGAGTAATTCCTGAAGTAGAACGCAATTTGTTTGAATTGTTGCACTCGATAACAGATTTTGTTCTTCAATTTCTGCAAGCTTGAATTCTTGGCAGATTAAGTTTTATTTTTATTAGTTGAGTCCCTTAATTGCCATTTGCCGAGTTAAGCTCAGGGGTTAAAATTCTTTTCTGTTCATTTCATTTTCATTTCCGATTGAAACCAAACCCCAAATCATAGTCGAAACCCAAATTTACAAACGACACCTAAACACAAGCTCGAATCACACAACGTCAACTAGCCCCGGGAAAAATACGACCTGTGGCCCCTATATTACATTTTCATACTTTTGATTATAAAAGGGTTTCCAGTTATTCATTCTTATCTAAATTTGAGGCCCACATTCGTGACACATAGTTTGGGCCCGTCACGCCCCCGTGCTCCCGGGCGCCCCCGCTATCCCGAGCGCCCCCAGCGCTCCGAGCGCCCCCAACAGCAAAGCATCGAAGCTCAACCAAGCGAAGCCAAGGGATAAAGTTTTGACCCGTTCAAGCCGGGCGTCCCCAGCGCTCCGAGCGCCCCGGTCAAGGTCTGATCCCGAATTTTGAAGGGATAGAAGCTGACCGAGATCGAGGTGGATCGTGTGACACGTGGGGGGGCGCCCCCAGGCCCTATATAAAGGGCCCTCGACCCCAGGCTTCAAACAACCTTCAATCAACGCTTCTACGCTCTTCTGCTCTCGCGCCTCACTCCGGAAACCTCCCAACTCGAGCCGACGATGTCCCGCCACTCCGAAAAAGACAACCTACATCGGACGTCGGTAAAAGAAGAGCCTCCTTTTAATTGTTAAGTTTACTGTACTGCATTTGTAAATCAATCTTTGTAAACTATTATTGCGCCTCATATAGAATTGCCCAAAGTAAACGGTCAACGACCGTGGGCCTTGGAGTAGGAGTCGACCTAGGCTCCGAACTAAGTAAAAATTACTGTGTTTGCGTTTGATTATTTTATTCCGCTGCGTAACTGCTCTAATCCTAAAATCCGAACGATTTCCGATATTCACCCCCCCTCTATCGGTTCTCTCGATCCAACAGGTGTATCCAATAAGATCAACATTAGGGGTTCTAGGATATCAAAGCTCGACATTGAGGGTACCTTTAACATACCTTAGGATCCTCTTAACTACAATCAAGTGGGAGTCTTTGGCACAAGATTGGTACCTTGCACACATACCTACCGCAAAAGTATATCGGGTCTACTAGCGGTTAGGTATAGTAGGCTACCAATCATGCTCCTATATTGCTTAGAGTCTACCATTTTCCCTTCAAGGTCACTATCCATTTTCACATTTGTTCCTAATGTGGTAGATGTTACCTTAGCATTTTCTTGACCAAATTTCTTTAGCATTTCCTTAGCATACTTAGTTTGAAATATATGTATTCCTTCATTAGTTTGCTTAACTTGAAGTCCTAAAAAGAAGGTTAACTCTCCTATAAGACTCATCTCAAATTCATCTTCCATACATTTGATGAATTCATGTAGGAAGTCATTATTTGTTGACCCAAAAATGATATCATCTACATACACTTGGGCAACAAATATGTCCTTATCCTTAGATTTTAGAAAAAAAGTAGGGTCAATTGTTTCTCTCCTAAACCCCTTAGACACTAAAAATGAAGAAAGTCTTTCATACCAAGCCTGAGGAGCTTGTTTCAATCCATATAGGGCTTTTCTCAATTTATAAACGTGTCTTGGATAATTAGGGTCCTCAAACCTGGGGGTTGTTCTGCATAGACCTCTTCCTTAATGATCCCATTAAGGAATGCCGACTTCACATCCATTTGGTGAAGTGTGAAACCCATGTGAGCGGCATAGGCTAGTAGAATTCTAATGGACTCTAATCTAGCTACGGGGACACAAGTCTCATCATAATCCAATCCCTCAACTTGGTTAAACCCCCTAGCTACCAATCTAGCCTTGTTCCTAGTGATTTTGCCTTGGTCATCTAGTTTGTTCCTAAAGACCCATGTTGTGGTCACAATGGTGCAATCATTGGGCCTAGGAACCAAGTCCCAAACCTCACTTCTCTCAAATTGATTTAGCTCTTTTTGCATAGCTAAGACCCAATCTACATCTCCCAATGCTTCATCAATAGACTTAGGTTCTAATTGAGAGATTAAGACGATTTGACTAGTTTGGTCTCTAAAATAGGACCTAGTCCTTACTCCTTGAGTGACATCACCCACTATTTGATCAATATGGTGATCTTGGTGATGTCTCAAGGGCCTAGAGGTTGTGGGTTCATTGACTACTTCTTCATCCTCTAGGGTACTTCTTACTCCCCATTGATCATTGTCCTCCAAATGTAGGTCTTGGATTCTTTGGTCAATGGGTTGGACTTCTTCCATATCCTTATCAATTGAGGCTTTTCTAGGGTAGGTATTTGTTGATTCATCAAAGTCAACATTTGAGGACTCCTCAATCACCTTTGTCCTTTTGTTGTAAACTCTATAACCCCTACTAGTGGATGAATAACCAACTAGGATTCCTTCATCGGCTTTTGACTCAAACTTCCTTAGGTCATCTTTGGTATTTAGAATATAGACCTTACATCCAAAGACCCTAAAGTAGTGAACTTGTGGAGTTCTCCCATTCCACAACTCAAAGGGTGTTTTGCCTAGGAACCTATGTACCAAAACTCGATTTTGAACGTAACAAGCGGTGTTAACCGCTTCGGCCCAAAAGTAGTTAGGAAGGGAATATAACCTATGTACCAAAACTCGGTTTTGAATGTAACAAGTGGTGTTAACCGCTTCGACCCAAAAATAGTTAGGAAGGGAATGTGCATTAAGCATAGTCCTAGCAGCTTCTTGTAGGGATCTGTTTCTCCTCTCAACTACCTCATTTTGTTGAGGAGTCCTTGGGCATGAAAATTCATGCTTATACTCATTTTCTACACAAAATTGCGAGAAACTTGAATTTTGGAACTCCCCACCGTGGTCACTCCTAATTCGATTAATTTTGAGATATTTTTCATTTTCTACCCTTTTGCTGAACCCTATAAAAATTTCTAAGGTATCGTCCTTATGTTTCATAAAGAAAACTTATGTAAACCTAGAAAAATCATCTACAATAACTAAACAATATTTACTCCCTACTAGTGAGGGAGTACTATGGCAATCAAATAAGTCAATGTGTAAAAGCTCTAATGGTAAAGTAATAGTGGTTAGGGTTTTACCTTTGTGTGATGATTTTGATTGCTTACCCTCTTGGCATGCATCACACAATTTGGTCTTCTCATATTTGATCATAGGTAGTCCCTTCACCAACTCCTCCTTGGTCACTCTTGCAATGCTTCTCATGTTGACATGTACAAGCCTCCGGTGCCACAACCACCCTTCTTCTTCTTTAGACATGAAACACTTAGTCAAATTGTTAGTAGCATAAGCAAGATCAAGATAATACAAGTTAGCCTCTTTATACCCTTCTAGTATGACATTATCGGATTCATTTTGTTTTATTAGGCACTTCCTAGCATGAAATTCAACCCTATAGCCCGCATCACATAACTGACTTACACTAAGTAAATTAAATTTCATGTTTTTGAATAAAAGTACCTTATGGATAGAAATTGTAGAAGATACCTCAATGGTGCCCCTACCAATTATTTTCAGTTTTCCACTATTTCCAAAGGAGACCGTCCCTTCTCTTAGGTAGCTAATAGTAGTGAACTTGCTCACATCTCCGGTCATATGTCTTGAGCATCCACTATCTACTATCCACATGGTTGAGGACTCCTTCACCTTCACCTATACAACATAGAAAACATACTCTTTTGGTACCCAGATTTTTTATCCACAAGCATCATTTAAAAATTTCTTAGGCACCCACGCCCTCTTGATGTTTCCCTTGGTCCCTTGTCTCTTAGATGCACCAATTCTACCCATGAGTGAGACAAAGGTCACTTCCTTGGTCTTTGGCCTATATCCTAATCCAGCCTAGTTATAGACGGTCCTTTGACTGTTAATTATCATATCTAAGTTGCTAGAGCCCACTTGAAATTTCCTAAGTGTCTTTGTGAAGTCCTCTACCTTTTTCCTTAGTTCCCTATTTTCAATTTCAAAACATTAATCATGTGATGTAAAAGAACAAGTATGTAAGTCTTCCTTAAGTTTTGTAGACTCTACTCTAAGCATGACAATTTCATCTTTCAAGTCCTTAATCTTACTTCTAGCTTTAGCTAAATCCATGTTGGTGCTAGAAATAATTTTAATTAAAGTGGAGGAGGGTAAGCTGTATACCTCACTTACCGATGCTTCTGACTCGGATGATGATGAAGCGCTCTCATCTTCACTGCTCGAACTTCTTTCATCATCTGATGACTCTGAGTGGTCCACTGCCATGAGAGCAAAGTGAGACACTTGCTCCTCTTCTTCCTCCGAGGATGAAGGATCATCCTAAGTCGCCTTGAGGTTGGTGACACTCTTCTCCTTTCCCTTTGACCTCTTCTTGTCGCCTTTCTTCTTCTCTTCCTTCTTTTCATCTCTTCTCTTTAGTTGAGGGCACTAGTTCTTCATGTGTCCCTCTTGGTGGCAGTTGTAGCAAATGATGTCATTTGCCTTACCCTTGCCTTTGGACACTTTCCTATCATAAGACTTATTAGAAAAACTTTTGAAATTCCTACGCATTTTTCTTACCATGAAAGCCTCTTGGTCGCTATCCATAGAGGCACTGGACTCCTCTGAGTCGGATGAGGAGGAGTAGACCACCTTCTTCTTCTCCTTCCTCTTCTTCTTCTCCATTTCTGCAATAAAAGCTATACCTTTCTCTTTGGCCGAAACATTAGCTTGCTCGTGCAGTTCAAATTCACAAAACAGATCATCTAATTTAACTATAGACAAGTCCCTTGATACTTTGTAGGCATCAACCATAATGCCCACAAGGTAGTTCTCGGGAAAGACTGTAGAACGTACCTGACGAGATCCTGATTTTCAATCTTTTCTCCAATCACATGGAGTTCGTTGATGATCTCCTTCACCCTTCCATGCAGCTGGCTGACAGTTTCGTTGCTCTTCATGGACAGGGATTGGAGTTAGGCAATGAGCAAGTCCTTCTTTGCCCTTCTGGACTCGTTGGACCCTTCGTTCAGTTCAACTAGTTTGTCTCACAACTCTTTGGCGCTCTTGAATGACCCCACCTTGTTGAGTTGCTCCTTTGAGAGCCCGCACTGAAGTGTGGTGGTGGCCTTGGAATTTGACTACGCCCTCTTCATGACATCCTTCGACCACGATCTCATGGGTGTCGGCTCTCCTCATTCGTCGATGGGTGCATCGAATCCATCTATAATACTAATCCAGTTTTCAATGTCATTCATAAGATAGTACTGCATTCTACCTTTCCAGTATGCGAAGTTGTTTCCGTCGAAGAAGGGTGGTCGTGCAATGTTGTATCCCTCTTGAAACGCTATTTAACTTTGCTCCGGTCGACGGTGAGTTCTTTCGAAACGAACCGGCTCTGATACCAATTGATAGATCGAAGACGTTGCTAGAGGGGGGGTGAATAGCACTTTTTCGTTGAATTCTCTACACAGAAGTTAGCGCAATACAAACAATAATATGCAAAGAACGAGAGAGAGCAATGCTAACACTGGAATTTACTTGGTATCCACCCAAATGGGTGACTAATCCAAGGATCCACGCGCGTACTCCACCTCCACTATGAAAAGTCTCCTTCAGGTGGAGAAACCTTTACAACGGTGTTGTCTTCCTCTTTACAGAATGCAATGATTAGAGAGAGAGGAAGATGAGAAGACTCTATGCACAAACAGCACTTCGTTACAGTACGAAACTGTACCGTTCACGTGCAAAAAGGTCCTCTTTTTATAAGAGAACAGGACAACCTCGTAGGTTGTCCAGACCCACACCAGTCGACTGGCCTAGCATTAATTGCTAGCCAACGGCTAGTTTTGGGGGATCACCAGTCGACTGTCTCTGGGCCAGTCGACTAGTAGAAAGTTGAAAACCTTCTGTGAGTTTTGGCAGTCAACTGCTTTCTGGCCAGTCGACTGCCTACTCACTTACAGCCATTCTTCACATTCTTCTTCACGTGTGCCTTCAGGTTCACTCCCTTGGCTCACCCCTTGAAGTCATCTTCCTCTGGCTCTCGTCCCTCGGATGCGCACACAAGCCTTCCCTTGGCTTGCCTCCATGCCACCCTTCACGTATGCCCTTGAAGTCCACTTCCTGGCTTGCCCTTGGAGTCCTCCTCCCTCAGCTCTCTTCCCTCGGATATGTTCACCATGTGTGATTCTCCAAGTCCTGCAAACTCAATCACACATATCAAATACAACATAATACTCTAACCTTAAACATATTCACACACACACATCAAAACCATGATCTTCCAATCATTTTAGGGTCGATTGCCTCAACAACTTCCCCTTGCCATTTTTGGCCTTCCCCTTGCCATAGTCATATGGCATCCTTGCATATGACTTTTCAATAGCATTTGATCTAATAGATTGGTATCCTAGACCCGGTCTATCATTGTCGGGGTTTTGACTACCCGACACCATGCCTAAACCCTTAGATCCATTAGTGAATCTTTTTAGGGTTTTCTCTAATTTATGAAGTCTTGCCCTCAAGACTTGATTTTCCCTCTCTAGGTTCTTAACCTTAACATTATCATGTTCATTTTGGACATTTCAAGATCTACCCATTTGTCTAGGCATGTGTCTCCCTTTCTTTGCATTAATGTCTTGATCCTTAGGTCTAAAAATCCTCGGTTTATCATGATACATAAATTCGATAGGGTTTTGAGATACAACATTAACCCTATTCTTATCACAATATTTAAAACCAAAATTATGCATAGATAAATAATTTTCATTATTATTTCTAATATGCAAAGGTTAACAATTTTCATTATTTCTACCACACATAAGGGAATTTGGAAAAAGCTTAGAGTTAGGAATTACCTCCCTTACCCTTGTAGCTCCCCCTTGATATGAGCTCTTCTTCTTCTCCTTTTCACACTTCCTCAAATGCTCCAATTTTCATGAATTCTCCTTTCCTTGAGCATTTGGTGTGGTAGTGTCCTAGCTCACCACACGTGTAGCACCTAATGTGCTTTTTCTTCTTCTTCTCCCTACAACCCATGTTAGATTTTAAAGGAAATGACTTGGGTTTAGGGTTTACCTCCTTTTTACCTAATGGACACTTGCCCTTATAGTGTCCTTTCTTGTTGCATCCAAAGCAAATGATGTGATCTTTAGACTTCGCTTTGGTAAAGGTGGACACTTCTTCTTGCCCCGGTATTGAGGATGGTCTCTCCTCCCCCTCAATCCTTGATATGGAGACATCTTCTTCTTCCCATGATGAAGTGGATGATCTTTCACTTTCTTGTGCAACTTCACTTGATGAGATGAATGAATCTTTTTCTTCTTTCTCCTCCTCTTCGGATGTTGAGCTTCTTTCCTCATCCGATTGGTCCTTCTCCTCTTCTTGGACCATTAAGCTCATTTCCTTAGGCTCTTCTACTAATTGAGCTCATGTAGGGTTCTCATGTAGAGCAATTACCCTACTCCATAGTTCGTGTGCATTTTTGTATTCACCTACACTACTGATAACATCATTAGGCAAAATATTAAGCAATATTGAAATTACATTCTCGTTTGCCTTTGGCAGAGTTTGTTGCTCCTTGGTCCAATATCTTGGTCGGAGCTTCTTCCCGTGTTTATCTCTTAGAACATCGAATGGCTCTTCTAGTGCCATCATACAATCCCAATCCATGCCAAATCAAGTTTTTGTCCGCATCCTCCAATAGTTGAAACTCTCGCGGTCGTAAGGAGGTGGAACACTAATATCTGTTGGATCGGGTTGGTCCGGCTAGAGGGGGGGTGAATAGACGGCTGGCTAATAAATAAAAGAAATGGAGGAACTCATCTATTAAAAAAAACTTGGTTGCAACTTGGTCGTTGCTTCCAAGACGGTTAAAGCAAAACAAACTCTCCTTGTGGCGGAGAAGCCTTACAACTGAAGCACACTAGACTTTAGAGAGAATTACAAGAAAAATGAATTGCTTTGAATCTAAATCTCTAAGCCTATTTATAGGTTGAGTGATATGATCTTGATCGTTGATACAAGATTGAGTTGCATCTTGATCGTAGATCTAAGATTATCTCAACCAGATTTTAAACTCTAATTAAAAGAGATAAATATTATTAATCAGAGGCACGCTTCATCTTGATCGGATTAAAAAGCTTCTCCAAGACTTGATAACTTTTGACTTCTTCAAGCCCGCTTCATCTTTGAAAAAGCTTCTTCAAGACTTGATAACTTTTGACTTCTTCAAGCCTTGATAATCGATTTTAATTAAAAGCTTTAATAAAAGCTTTAATTAAAAGCTTTAATTAAAAGCTTTAATCGGCTTTAATTAAAAGCTTTAATAAAAGTTTTAATTAAAAGCTTTAATATAAAAGCTTTTATAAAAGACGTTGCGCCCGTCTTGATCCAAGTCCAAGTCAAAGGCAACTTGACTGTTCGTAAGTAGATCTTCTTGGTGATTTCTGACCAACTGGAATTAGGCTCATCCGAACACGACTCCAGCCTTTCGCCCCTCGAGCGTCCTTCCTCCCGGCTTCTCGTCCCTCGGACGTCGTGCACGTCCTTCTTGGTCCACCGGCATACTCTTCCGCAACTTTCGCGTCCCTCGGATTGCACCAAGCCCGTCGGCTCACTTCCCCGCGCAATCCTTCTCGTCCGCTGCATCTTACGCTCGACTTCCTCCATACCTAAGTTCCTGCACACTTAGCAGAGAGATTAAAACCAACAGGACCTAACCTAACTTAGTTGATCACATCAAAACCAACCGGGGCACCAACAATCTCCCCCTTTTTGATGTGCATCAACCCAAGTTTAGTTAGGGATAAACGACAAACAAAAAATATTGTAACAGTATTAAGCATAAAAAAATTTTACAATCATGTACATAACCTCCCCCTGAACATAAACTACTCTCCCCCTTTAATCACAGCAAAAATGGGACAAAAAATAGGGAAGGGAAAATATAAATTTCACTTAATTTTTTTTATTATTAAATTCATACAAATATGAAAATTATTTAACAAAAATCCTAATAAATTCATGATAAGTATGCCAAGTACTCAAAAATATAAAATTAATTTTCTCTAGTAAACTTCGATCGAAATAATTTCTTAAAAACATTTAATAAATGATAAAGGACATAAAGAAACAAAATATTGGTCAGTTTTGTTTTTCATAAATACCAGAAAATTAATTCAGTATTGATTTTGGGACCCAAAATAAATTTTCATCTACGGGGTTAATCAAAAACTTTGGAGGAATATAATTTCTAGGAATTTTTCTAAGCTGGCCCCTATGATTTTTAACATACCAATTCAGATTTTCAAGATAAAAATTCTTTTTAATTCTTAAACATGCAATATCATTTTCTAATTTCTCCACTAAATTCTTCAAATTTTCATTTTTTGTTTTCAGTTGGTCGGATAGAACAGATGAACATACAGTGCCAAATCTTTCTTTTAACTCAGAGTTTTCTATCTCCAATTTATTCATTGACTTAAGCATGGATTTTATTACTGAGTATATTCGAGCAGGTGGAAGTAGACATACCTCACTTACTGGGTCGGTTTCGAAGTTAGGATCTTCCTCTTCATTGCTGCTTTCTCCCGAGGTGCTTTCTTCATCTTCGTCTTGGTGGCTTGCCATCAATACAAGTCCGACAAACTCTTCGGCTTCCGATTCATCTAACGAGGTCTCGTCCCAGGTGGCTTTTAGTGTCTTTTTCTTCTTTGGCTGGTTCTTGAGTTTAGGGCACTGATCTTTAAGGTGTCCCTCCTCATTGCAGTTGTAGCATCGGACCGTTCATTTTTTCTTTCTCTGCACCTTTTTTGAGCGGTTAGTATTAATGTATTTACATAATTTTCTTACCGCTAGTGCTGTTTCTTCATCATCCGCTGAAGATTCTTCGTCGAGTTGGATCTTCCTTGTTTTTAGCGCAATATTGTCAGCTTTCCTGTTCTTTTCTACAAAGTGTAATTCGTGAAGTTCCAAAGTAGAAAACAACTCTTCTAAAGTACTTATTTCTAGATTTTTTTGAAATATAATATGCATCGATTACCAATGTCCATTCCGGGGTTCTCGGAAACGCGTTTAGAGCGTACCTTTGAGCATCGCGGTTAGTTACCTTTTCTCCGAGATTTTTGAGGCTTGTGATTAGTTCTTTTATCTTTGCATGTAATCTCGCAACAGATTCTCCGTCTTCCATCCGTAGATTGGTCAGTCGGCTTCGAAGAACATCTCATCGCGCAAGTTTTGCTTTCGAGGTTCCTTCGTGCAGTTCCAAGAACTTTTCCCAAAGTTCCTTCGCCGATTCGTACTTACCGATCCGGTTCACATCTTGCTCTAGGAGGACGGTCAGCAGATGAAATTCTGCCTTTCCGTTTGCTACAGCATCAACTTGTTCCTTCTTGTTCCAAGAATCAGGATCCTTGATCTTTCCTTCATTGTCTTTGGGAGCTGCATAGCCATTTTTCATAATAATTAATAATTCATAATATGTAGTAAAAAATACCTGCATCTTCCGTTTCCATGCCGCGAACTCCCCCTCAAATTTAGGCGGGTATATTGCTGGTCCAACCATCTTAAAATTTGCTGCAGTTGGCGGTTAGTCCTTCTGCGGCGGCCTGACTCTGATACCACTTGTTGGATCGAGTTGGTCAGGCTAGAGGGGGGGTGAATAGACGGCTGGCTAATAAATAAAAGAAATGGAGGAACTCGTCTATTAAAAAAAACTTGGTTGCATCTTGGTCGTTGCTTCCAAGACGGTTAAAGCAAAACAAACTCTCCTTGTGGCGGAGAAGCCTTACAACTGAAGCACACTAGACTTTAGAGAGAATTACAAGAAAAATGAATTGCTTTGAATCTAAATCTCTAAGCCTATTTATAGGTTGAGTGATATGATCTTGATCGTTGATACAAGATTGAGTTGCATCTTGATCGTAGATCTAAGATTATCTCAACCAGATTTTAAACTCTAATTAAAAGAGATAAATATTATTAATCAGAGGCACGCTTCATCTTGATCGGATTAAAAAGCTTCTCCAAGACTTGATAACTTTTGACTTCTTCAAGCCCGCTTCATCTTTGAAAAAGCTTCTTCAAGACTTGATAACTTTTGACTTCTTCAAGCCTTGATAATCGGTTTTAATTAAAAGCTTTAATAAAAGCTTTAATTAAAAGCTTTAATTAAAAGCTATAATCGGCTTTAATTAAAAGCTTTAATATAAAAGCTTTTATAAAAGACGTTGCGCCCGTCTTGATCCAAGTCCAAGTCAAAGGCAACTTGACTGTTCGTAAGTAGATCTTCTGGGTGATTTCTGACCAACTGGAATTAGGCTCACCCGAACCCGACTCCAGCCTTTTGCCCCTCGAGCGTCCTTTCGCCCCTCGAGCGTCATTCCTCCCGGCTTCTCGTCCCTCGGACGTCGCGCACGTCCTTCTTGGTCCACCGGCGTACTCTTCCGCAACTTCCGCGTCCCTCGGATTGCACCAAGCCTGTCGGCTCACTTCCCCGCGCAATCCTTCTCGTCCGCTGCATCTTACGCTCGACTTCCTCCGTACCTAAGTTCCTGCACACTTAGCAGAGGGATTAAAACCAACAGGACCTAACCTAACTTAGTTGATCACATCAAAACCAACCGGGGCACCAACAATATCATCCCCCAATCTTTCTTCAATCGTCATTTTCTCTAGCTTTTTGCTCTCTTGGCGGTTAGTCCGTAGATGAGCGAACCTTGCTCTGATACCATTTGTTGGGACCTTGTCGTTTAGCTAGAGGGGGGTGAATAGCTACTTCTCGATTTTTCTTCCTACAAGTTGTTAGTGCGCAAGCGGACTAACAAAAACTAAAACTAACAACTAGGAAAGGCACACCGATTTACGTGGTTTAGAGATGAAACTCCTACTCCATGGTTGTCCATAAGGTGGACGATCCCGATCTTTCAGTGGATGATTCCCCAGAGCACCTCCGGCTAGCTCTTGTCACTCCTTGTGGGTGGAGAAACCTCACCACAAACCTTGACAACCTCTGAGCACTTGTAGGCTACTAACAGGCTTTGACCAAGCTTGTTTCGCCAAAGAAAAGTAGTCAAACACGAGCTCTCTTAAATAGAGCTCGATCCTGTTTTGACCGTTACCAGCCGACTGCTCCTAGGGCAGTCGACTGGTCTTCGCGAATTCGAATGTCACAGCCTGACAATTCGCATTCTGATCGACACCAGTCAACTGCCCAGTCGACTGCATCAGTCGACTGGTCCTTCACCAGTCGACTGATCTCTCTATGTTCTACCCCAGTCGACTAATCAAGCATTAGTCGACTGCCACCTAAGGTCTCCCTTCCTGAGTACAATTCTCTTAGCACTCGAACCTTAGGATTTCTCTTCCCGAGTATAGTTCTCTCAGCACTCGAAATCTCACGACTCAGTTGACTCTTCCTTCAACAACCTCGACCTGTTGCCTTCAAGCCCTCTTCGACTTTGGCTCTCGTCTCTCGGATGCATGCAAGTCCGAGGCTTGTCTCCCATGCCACCCTTCACGTATGTCTCGAAGTCCGCTTCCCTCAGCTCATCGTCCCTGCTCTAGTAGTCTCGATCTGTCGCCCCCAAGCCCTCTTCGACTTTGGCTCTCGTCCCTCGGATGCGCGCAAGCCCATAGCTCGTCTCCCATGTCATCCTTCACATATGCCTCGAAGTTCGCTTCTCTTGGCTCATCATCCCTGCTTTGTCCACGGTCCCTCGGATGCATGCAAGCCCTCGGCTTGTCTCCCATGCCATCCTTCACTGGCCCCGAAGACATCCAACTAAGTCAATGTGTATCCTGCAAACCTGCACACTCACATACACATATTAGATCAACATGAAACCCTAACTTACTCATATTGACACACACATCAAAACCCATGATCTACCCGATCAAACTTGGGTCGATTGCCCCAATAGCTTGCACCTCAGTGACTCGTCGTCCGCGTCAATTCCTTTCTAGAACAAGTTTGGCGCCTTCTGTGGGAAGATAAATCAAATCACCAAAAGGAGCACTATGATGGCGGATCCGGAGGGACAACCTATCGTCTTGACGAAAGAGGAGTTGTATCACCTCGTCGCCAACACCGTTAAAGGAGCATTGGAACAACATCAAATCAAGCAAGCCGCCTCACAACGAGTGGCTTTGGGGCAAGGCGAGATTCCAAGAATGTCTGCCTCGCATCCCTACAACCAAAGGTCAGTCTCTCCACCAGCAGGACTGGCAATGACAACTCTAACGCCCCGGCAAGATTCCTTGGGGGACCTGGAGAGAGCGAACTTTGCCGCCTCCAGTGCTTTACGACAAGAAGATGGACTGGGGAAGATCGAGGGGTCCAAGGCCCCTCAGAAAGCTCCGTCTACATCATTTTCTCTAAAGATTATAGCGGATCTCATGCCCAAGAAATTTCGTGGTCTGGAAATTGCTAACTACGATGGAAAGACAGATCCGGAGGATCATATCTACAAGTTCGAGAACACGACCACTTACTACACCAATACACAGATGGTGTGAAGTGTCGGGTGTTCTTGAACACCTTGTCAGGGGCCGCCCAAAGATGGTTCCAAAGGCTGCCCCAAGGTTCCATAAACTCTTTCCTGGAGTTTAGGACCGCTTTCTTGCATCATTTCACCAACAGCCACCGATACTAGAAGACGACGTTAAATCTGTTCGCCCTCAAACAGAAGGCGAAAGAACCACTGAAGGACTACATCTAGCGATTCAATTGGGTGGCTCAAGACGTGCCAACGGCTACCTCGGAGATACTCATCAACGTCTTTACGCAAGGACTCTCCGAGGGGGAATTCTTTCGATCGCTGGTGAAGAAGCCCCCCACCAGCTTCGACGATTTGTTGGGACGCTCCGTCAAGTATGTCAATGTCGAGGAGGTGCAGCACGCTCACTGCAAGGATTTGGCGGGAGTCCCTACCTAGCTCTTAGTGCGACCCGAGAGAAGAGAACCACCCACACCAGCCCGGGCTAAGGATCCTCGCCCCGGGAAGGACCACTGGGATGGTAAGAAGAGGCTGGTGGAGACGGTCGACATGGCCGAACTGGAGCCACCAAAGAAGTACTGCGACTTCCATGGAAGTACAACGCACTCCACCGAGGAGTGTCATGCCCTGAAGAAGAGGTTGTCTCTAGAAGCGGACGCCAAGCCTCGGAAGCGGTGGAATAAAGCGGGGTACCAATGAAAATCCCCACAGCAAAGTCCTTCTCCATGCAAGCGGCAGTCAGGAGAAGATGGAGCTAGGCGGCGATCCTGGTCGCATTCCAAGGGAAGGTGTCAGGAGATAGCACCCCACCAATCTCTCTCCCCGAACGAGATCCCAAGAAAGGCAAAGCTCCAGTGCAGGGGCCTCCTTCGGGCCATGTGGGGGTGATCTTCGGAGGTCCAGCTGGAGGAGACTCTGATCGGGCAAGGAAGGCCCACACTCGTCGGCTGGAGAACTATGCCATCGGGACGAGCAGTAGCTAACGCCAGAGCCCTATTATATCCTTCGGCCCTGAAGACCTAGAAGATGTGGAAGCCCCTCACGAAGACGCACTAGTAATTCTCGCACGCATTGCAAATTATGAGGTTAAACGCGTCTTCGTGGATACAGGTAGTTCTGTCAACATCCTGTACAAGGTAGCCCTGGATCAAATGTAAATCAATGAGGACGAGCTACATCCAGTCTCCACTCCGCTCTTCGACTTCACCGGATACCGGGTGTAGCTGATAGGGCAAATCTCCCTATCCCTGTTGTTGGACTCCTTCATCCTACAACGTCATCCTGGGGCGCCCAACGCTCAGCATATTCCAGGCGGTGGTCTCAGTCTACCACCAGAAGATCAAGTTCTCGATGGGTGAGCAATTGGCTGAGGTCAAAGGAGATCAGCTAGCTTCCTGGCGATGCTACAGCGAGAAGGTCAGGTCAGAAGCTCGCAAGAACCCGAGGGCTCATGAAGCGCTACAAATCTACCTCACCAACCCTCGAGAGGAGGAAGGACCCAAAGAGGAATGAAGGGAGGTCGAGAGCGAAGAGGTCCAAATTCATCCTCAACAGACGGGAGGGGTTACAAGAATTGCTGCCGACCTTACACCAGAGCTGAGAAGACGTCTGATCGGCTGCTTACAGAACCATCGGGACGTGTTTGTGTGGGCAACCAAAGAGATCGAGTCCCCCCAGCCTTGACCACACATCGTTGCACATAACCCCCGTGGCCCGACCGGTGAAGCAAAGAAGAAGACATTTTGCGCCCGAGCAGGACAAGGTTATCAGAGAGGAAGTCACCAAGTTGCTGAAGGCTGGACACATAAGAGAAGTTCAATTCCCAACTTAGTTGGCTAATTTAGTACTTGTCCCTAAGCCCGGAGGTAAATGGCGGGTTTGTATCGATTTTAGATATTTAAATAAATTCTGCCCTAAAGACTACTACCCCTTGCCTCAGATAGATCAGTTGATAGATTTCACCTCTGGTTGTGAGTTTATTTCAATGTTGGATGCTTACCAGGGATATCATCAAGTTCTTCTCACTCGTGAATACCAAGAAAAGGTGAGTTTTGTGATGGCAGATGGTACCTACTGCGACAATGTTATATCGTTTGGGTTGTGCAACGCAACCTATCAACGGATGATGGACAAGGACTTCCGACACCAGATAAGGAGGAATATTAAAGTATATGTAGATGACATCCTAGTAAAGACAGACAAGGGGAAGGACATGATAGCCAACCTAGAAGAGACGTTCGCCACCTTGAGGGCCAATAAGCTGAAGCTGAACCCCGCTAAGTGTTTGTTCGGGGTGAAGAGTGGCCGGTTCCTCGGGTACATGGTGATGGAAAGGGGGATTGAAGCAAATAAATGGCAGAATTACAGCCCTGTCCAGGTTCATCTCCATGTTTGCTGACAGAACACTGTCATTCTTCAAGATTCTAAGGAAGGCGGTCAAGTTCGATTGGGATGATCAGTGTGAGAAGACATTCACAAATCTGAAAGCATATATCGCCAAGCTCCCCATCCTTTACAAGCCCTTGGAGGGAGAAACGTTGTTAGACTACCTGTCTGTGGCTGAACAAGCAGTGGGCTCGACGCTCATTTGGGAAGAAGACACTATACAATACCCAGTCTACTTCTTCAGACATCTCCTGAAGGACGCAGAGACACGATACACTACCATGGAGAAGTTGACCTATGCTCTGATATTAATGGCCCGGAGGCTCAGGTCATATTTCTTAGTGCATCCCATTGTGGTACTCACCAACAGCCCGCTTAGCCGACAACTGAGGGCCATGCTCTGGTACCATGGAGAAGTTGACCTATGCTCTGGTACATGGATATCTATGAACAACTGAGGGTCTCTTTCACCGAGGTTGTTCTACAGAAGATCGTCAGGGCCGACAATGTTAAAGCGGACGAGCTGGCCAAGTTGGCTAGCTCCATTACATCGTGGACGTTGGACAAGCCCAGTGTTGTAGAGGGAACGGTGGCTCAGATTGAGGAAGAGGCCACTGATGCGCCATTACCTGATTGGAGGATGCCTTATGTGGAGTTCCTACGCTGTGGGAGCACGCCGACTGATGATAAGGAAGTCTGACTCATTCACCGTCGGGCTTCTAGATTCACACTGGTCAGAGATCAACTATACAAGAGAGCCTTCGTCCGACCATTACTCAAGTGTGTCGGCCCAGAGGAAGCTGACTACATCATGCGAGAAGTCCACGAAGGCATTTGCGGGAGCCATATTGGGGGAAGATTCCTAGCTCGGAGAAAAAGTCTCCTGCCCATTCGATCAGTGGGGAATGGACATTATGGGTCCCTTTCCAATCGGGCCCCAATAGAAAAAGTTCTTGCTGGTTTTGGTGGACTATTTCTCCAAATGGGTGGCGGCTGAGCCTCTCGCACACATCGCGAAGGTCGCAGTGATGAAGATCCTATGGAGGGACATCGTCTGCAGGTATGGCATCCCTCATAAGTTGGTGTCGGATAATGACAGATAGTTTACAGAGCGCAAACTCAAGGAATGGTGTGAAGGGCTAGTAATTCACCAAGCCTTCACTTCAGTCGCATACCCCCAGAGCAATGGCCAAGCCGAGGTCGTTAACCAAGAAATCATTAGGGGGCTCAAGATAAAGCCAGACCACGTCTGAGGTAGCTAGGTCGATGAACTCCCCAGCATTCTATGGTCCTACCGCACCACTCCAAGAGAAGGAACAGGTCAGAGTCCCTTTCATCTCGTATATGGAGCGGAGGCAGTCATTCCAGTGGAAGTCGGCGAGGAGTCCGTCCGGTGGCAACATTACAATAAAGAAGTCAATGATCAAGAATGACTAATTGACCTGGACCTGGTGTCAAAGGTATGAGACAAGGCAACTACCCGACCAGTGGCATATAGGCAGCGGATGCAGCAAGCATACAATCGCCGTGTAATTGCCCGAACTTTTCAAGTCAGGGACAAGGTCTGGAAAGAATCAAACCTGTCGGCGATCTCGAAAAGCTCGAGCCGCAGTGGAGCGGACCCTACATCGTCGTCAAAAAGCTCGCTGGAGGTAGCTACTATCTCCGAGATGACAAGGGCAAGAAGCTGGAGAGGCCATGACATGCCAATTATCTCCAGCCATATCACACTTGGTGAGACTTGTGAAATACAGTATATACTTGTTTATGTATTTCTACTGCCTTGCATTTTCACTTCTGAAATAAACAAGATGTCTCACCAAAAAACCTAAAGTCATTGTTTAAAAACCCTACTACCTCACGGTGCTGTGATGCCCGAGGTGAGTAGGCCTGGTCATGGTGCTGCGGATGTCCTACTAGGAGTGGCCAAAAAACCCTACTACCTTGTGGTGCTGCAGATGCCCAAGGTAAGTAGGCTTGGTCGTGGTGCTGCGGATACTCGACTAGGAGCAGTATAAACTCCTATCTTCTCGCGGTGCTGCGAATGCCCGAGATGAGTATAGCTTGGTTGGGTTGCCAAAGATATCTGACCAGGAGGAGTGCTAGATGCTAGACAAGCGACGACTAAACTGAAGCACGGTAATGAGGAAAGGCTGCCGGGAATAACTTTGGACTTACTTCATCTAAAGTTGAGGGCAATACTAAAAATATGTCGGCCCTGATTAAGCATTGAACAGACTGAGCCCTGTCCTTGCCGTGCAGACGATTAAGCTGGATATTATGTACTCGCCTCTCCCCCGATGTAGGGTCTCGCAGATACGAAGAGGCCTAATGGGGGGAATTGAAGAAAATTTTGTAGTGAACGGACCGCGAGATAAAGAAGATGGGCGCATTCCGGTTCTTTGCTAAAGTCATGCTTCGAATACATACAAACAGATAGTACAAATGTTAGATTTGACAACGAAGACATTTCATGCAATTCAAATTCGGAGCGCATCTCCTAAAATAACAGAAGGCAATTGCAAACATGAAATAGAAAGTCAAAGTTGCATCAATCAACTCAGATTACATGAGATAAGAGCGCAAAGTGTATTTCATTCAAAGGGGGTGATTACACTTGAAATACATTTGGAAATAAAGATAAAGTGTATAATACAAAAGATGAAGACAAGCAGGAGGGATTATAACTCCTTCTCCTCAGGCGGTAGCTCGTCTCAAGCTCTCCTGACGTTGGGAGAACCGAGGTCAACGTCTATCCTCAACACTCCTACTCGCTGGAGTTGCTAGATTGCTCTGTGGATAGTTGGGCCCGAATAACAGCTGCCCTTAGCCATATTATGGACCTTTTGGATGATACAAGAATTCATCCAGAGCCATATGAATTTGCAAAGAATATTGTCATAAGATAAGGAGGAGTTTGCTATGCTCTCTGGTGAAACGGGTGATACTATTTTAGAAGGGAGAATTGTTGAGGCCAGAGTGTGCCGGAATGTCATACGCTTCACAGGTGACTCTGAGAGCACCTGACTTAACCTTCGAAGAAGCGGCTTCGTACCGCTCTAGGCGATAAACCCCCTCCCTCTCCACTCCTTCCTGCTTGGGCCTCATTTCCATTCTTACCCATGAATTCTAACAAGAGGAGGAGAAGAAGATGGAAGCGGATGGTGTTTTCACCTTCTCTTTTTACAGTGAAGAGGCCGCCCTCATGCAGACAATAGGGTGCGACACGTGTACAATGATGGATGCATATCCCAAGGCGTCACCCCTTTTTCTGTGCCGTCATTTGGTATAGATAGCAATGCCTCGTAACTCGCAGAACCTTTTTGGAATAATCCAAGGGACTGCATTGGGCCGGATGACGAATGTTTTGATTCCTCGGACCCGACAAGCCGCCAACGAAGAAGTAATGGATATATGGACTCACAGATATATAGCTTCCCTTCACCGCACCACTAGTATAATCAGTCAATCACACTTCATTCGATTAGACTTGAAAGGAGGGACTTGTGATGGAGTTGAGCATCCCAGGTTTGACATGTTGCATAGGAAAGCTACATGTCAGGGTCCACAGAAACCGACCGTCGAGGTCGAACTCCCAAGACCACCTCGGGAGGACAGACACCCGAGGTCAGGCCAGACATTATACTCCCGAGACCACCTCGAGAGGATAGACGCCCAAGGTCGTGCAGGGCCTTAGGCTCCTGAGATCACGTTGGGAGGACAAACCCCCGATGTCATTCTAGGCCATAGGCTCCCGAGACCACCTCGGGAAGATAGACGCTCGAGGCCATCTCGGGGGAAGACACCCTGAGACCAACTCGGGATAGCGGAGCCCGAAGATCAATACATCAGATAACCCGACTTCAGGTAGCCGTCCTCTTTCTAGATTAGGAAGGTCGTCGAATAATTATTGTCCACTACACGCGACAATTAAGGCCTTAATAATTGCCGTGGTCATTACCTAAAAGTTATCATGTAACCGACGATTACGGAACATGGAGGAGAACGTGGAGACACGTGCGACCAAGCCCTCAGGTATATAAAGTGTTTCGACGCCCAGGTAAAAGGGGTAAGCTTTCTGAATCTAAGACAATTCTACTTCCTCGTTTTCCTCCTGAGATAACTGTGATTCCTGACTTGAGCGTCAGAGTAGGTGATAGATCCCAAAATAGATGTCTGTCATGAATGTGGGCCTATCGAATTTAGATATTTAGAAAACTGAAAACCCTTGCTAGCAAAATAGAAATGTAGAATAGGGGTCTCAGGTCGTATTTTTCCAAGGACTAGTTGAATGAATGTTTAACTCGAGCTTGCAGGTTTATTTGTCGTTTGATATTTGGGTTTTCTGGATAAAATGGAGTTTTTGCAATAAGAGGAAATGACAATATGAAATAGCAAATAGGAATGAAATAGACTGAACTAGCAGAACTAAAGTAGGGAATTGCGAGAATGAAATTTAACCTAATTGACAACTGAACAGTTAAATTCAAACTCTTGAAATGAAACTTAAAGAACTAATTGTAGGTAATAAATTGCAGAAAACTAATTGCATGAAGAAATTGCAGATTAAAGAAAACTAGAACAAATCTTGGCTTAAGCACATGGCTTGAAGTGTAATGGTATCAACTAGAACAACTTGAAGAAATGCACGTTTAAAATCAAAAATAATCCTAATTAAACATCAAATCAGTTTCTCGACAAAACTTCCCTTTGCCGTCACACAAAGGATGAGCTATGAACCCCCTAGCTCGAAAACCAATGAGGAATATATCTCCCGGATCAAGCTGCAAAGGATTGGTGCATTTGGATCTCCCTGATCGGTCGCTGGACCGATCTGGACTTCCTCTGATCGGTCTGGCGACCGATCTGGACTTCCTCTAATCGGTCTGGGGATCGATCAGAGGTGTGACTATCCGATCACAGTGACGTTCAGGGACTGGATTCACCTTGCGATCTCCTCCTCATCGACTGACTGGATGACGAATGACCTCAAAAACTATCGGGGCAGCTTCGAGAACCCCTCTCTGTTGCTTCGACAGCTCCGAATGACAGAGATCCAGCGATCGACAGTGATTCGATCAGTGAAAACCAACTCCGGCGAAACCCTCTCCGAAACTTCCTAAAACACAATCAATTAGCAAACTTAACCGGAAATTATACCTGGAAGATCTGAAATCCTGCTGAGAACTGAATCCGATGTGGTCGCGCATGCCTCAGAAGAAAACTACAAGAAAATTGATGAAGAAATGCGAAGAACTCGGAAGAACTGTGGTTGGGCGCCGCGAATTGGGGAGAAGATGCAGTTTAAATACTTAGCAACGGACGGCTGAGATTGTTTTTGCTCCATCCAACGGTCAGATCTCTTCAGATCTGAACCAAACTCCACAGATCTGATCAATGGTCCTGATCTACCTTTCCTAGCTCGGATCAACCAGATCAGTGGCGGATGGTCAGATTTCCCTTTTCTTGCTGGATGGTTTAGATCTCTTAAGCTTGATCCAACGGTCAATTGCTTCTGATTTGGCTGAAATCTTCATATCTTGATCTGTGGTCATGATTGACTCTATCGTGAACTCGGATTGATTAGAAGTTGACCGATGGCTCAGATCTAGCCGTTCTTTGAATAGACGACTCATATTAACCCGATGCTTGATCCCTTTGATCCGGATCCAATGCTGACTCAAGTTTGACCAAATTTGATCTAGGTCCATGATCATTTGAAGCCTACAAAATGATATTCAAATTTAGTGTCAAAAATATCCCAAATATACAAAGAATTGAATTAAAAGCCAAAATAGAGGAAATACATGAAACATAATATAAATGCAAACTTAAGTATATAAAATGTGGATCAAACATGGATTTTAGAGCCTAAAATAATCAACAAAATGATAGTTATCAACTCCCCCAACTTACTCTTGGGCGTCTCGCACAAGCCAACTAGTAAACTAAGGATGTATCCCCCTAGATTATTCTCAATCATAGTTAGAAGCAATTTAAAGGAAATTACCTAGGGTTGTCAATTCTCAAAAGTCTAAGCTCAATGGACTAGAAACTTGTTCTGAAATCAACAACATAGCATACTTCATCCATCATGACTCATTGAGATGAATTTCACAAAAACCTTGCAAGGGAAGTTCTAAAGTGGCTCTCTTCCTAAGTTCTACATTTTTGATTAAGGTGGAGCTCACTTAAACACAACATGATTCTTGCACTACCATAGGCTTGCTTATTATCTACTCTTCACCATCATTCTTGATTTGGATTCACATCTACAAAAGCTTATTCAAACAAGGCAAAGAAGATATATGAAATGACAGAACGAAATAGGTGCTTCATGAACTTTGATGCTAAAGACTTATGATAAAGAAAATAAAGAGATATGATATGACAAAAAGATATGGTAAAGTAAAGAAAATGATATGATAAGGAAATATGGAAAAGAAATAGAGCATGATAAGGAATTATGAAAAAGTAAGGAAAAGTGGTAGACTTGGACACTCAAAAATGTATCCAATGCACTTTGACCCTTTTGATGGTGTCTTCTAGTGAAATCAGAGCTGTTGTGGAGTAGGGAGCAAACCATGACTCTTAGATGGCTGAATTTGGTGTGCCAGCGTCTGCTGATCGGTCACTGGACCGATCAGCCAATGACTGATCGGACTGGTGACCGGTCTGTGATACCCCTGATCGGTCTGGGGACCGGTCTGTGATACCCCTGATCGGTCTGGAGACCGGTCAGGTGACAATCAGTAGCTGGTTTGCAGAATCTGTAGCTGACTTCTGCCTGAAATTTCAAACTTCCAATCAATAACTCACTCTGGAATACAACTTTCTTCTTGTTTACATCTTCAAATACAGAATCCAACCCATCACTTACTTCCACTTAATGATTTTTCTTTTCTTTTCTCCTCTTCTTTTCTTTTGTTTTCTTTCCTTTTTTTTTCCTGCAGCTGCTCTGTTTTTGCAGCCAATGCTTTAATTTTCTTCTTCCTCAGCTGCAATTCGATTCATAACTTCACAACTTGGAGCTTTTCATGATAATAGGGAACTAAGTGCTCCACTCGGTACAATTTTAAACATATGAAATGATACAAAAAAAAATTTCTTCACTTCATGTCTCTTCAAAATAATGCTTGCATCCTCCCCCACACTTAAACTTTTATCCGTCTCGGGCAAAGTAACATCAAGATACATCAAGGTAACCAAGTCCAATGCAAAATATTATGATGAACATGGAGAATAGGGACAGGAAAATGGAATACAAAGTAAACAAGTGATGTTGCCAAAATTGCTATGAAAAAGGAAACAAGTGGTTCACCTCTATAAATGTGGTCCAATCATAGACTTATAGCTTTGAAAGAACCTAAGCAAGTTCTAGAGTACAATCACATGTGTGTATCTCAAAATTAGGCCAATTCCTCACTAGGTAAAAAGAATTCATCTCAAATCATCACTCTAGAGTCCATAGCTAAGTAGTACTCAAGCATCCAAGAATTTTCATCCAATGGCTCAAATCCTAAGTTTTAACAACCAAATTTAATTTGCTTTCAAAGGACTCTAAAATGATATAAGAAAATCTAGATGGATACATTTATTCCTAATCATGCAAGAAATAAAATGCCAAAAGGAATAAAATGATATCTACAATGACTTTTATGCATTCTACTCTACTCTAGCATTGATTAGCAAGAACTCACTTTAACAGAAGAATTACTACTTGAAAATATGAAAAGGATATTTACAATGAAATAAGAGCATAAAAAGAAAACAACTCCCCTTTCAAATTGGGTAAAGAGCACGTAGCATCCATCTTGGGAGAACTATCTCATGTGATCATTCTGATATTTCACAGGTTTCTCCCTCTTCAATTTAGCACAAGTATGTTCCGGGGGTCGAAGACGATTAAGGTTCAGAATCCATTCTTGGGGTAAACAGTTAAAAGTCAAAGTGAACTCGACCCCTCCCACTGCATGCTCCTTAGAAGTCCTTCCGGGAGGTTGTAGGCTATTAAGTTTCAGTACCCATTCTAGAAGCCTACGGGATCCTGCAAAGCCATATAAAGAAAATACCTCCGCCCGCATGCAGGGTAAGAAAGGAATGAAATATGAACAACCTCTATATAAAATGAATCGAGATATGCATCACATCCAATGAAATCAATTTTCGGTACCTCTATGAATTTATCACAATTATTTTCTACAAAAGATGCATCAAGAAACTCATCACAACCAATGAAATCAATGTTGGGTACCTCTATCAGTTTTTCACCGTCAATATCTGCATAGGATGTATCAAGATATGTTTCACAACCAATGAAATCAAATTTAAGTACCTCAATGGAATTTTCACCATTAGCATCCACATATGATATATCAAGAAATGTATCGCAACCAATTAAGTCAACCTCGGGTACCTCCATGAGTTTTTCACAATCAATATTCACATAAGATGTATCAAGACATGAATCACAACAAATAAAATCAACATTGGGTACCTCTATGAAATTTTCACAATTATTTTCCACAAAGGATGTATCAAGTAATGCATTACAACCAATAAAATCAATTTTAGGCACCTCTAAAAACTTTTCGCAATCCATATCTACAAAAGATGTATCAAGTAATTCACCACATTCAACAAAATCAATTTTAAGTGCCTCTACAGGTTTTTCACAAACAATTTCTACAGAAGATGTGTCAATAAATTCATCACAATGAACAAAATCAACCCCAGGTTCTTCCATGAATTTTTCATAATCAGGCTCTACATGAAATGTATCAAGACATGCTTCACATTCAACAAATTCAACACTAGGTACCTCTATGGAATTTTCAAAAGAAATAGGAGGAATACTTACCTGATCGTGCTGAAGAATACCTGGAGGTTCTATAAGAGTAGATGTAACTGTGGTCTCCTCCTGGTCAAGTACATGCTCCACTTCAAGTTCAGGTTCTGGTGGACATCCAACTGAAACAGGTGATTCTTGGTTCTTGCTTCCACCATGCAAATCCCTACACTTTCAGACTTATCCTCTGAGTCTTCTAATATATCAGTCAATAGTGGTGGTCCCTGGGGATCTGTGCAATCCCCTACACCTATAGATTCCTCTCCAGTGCATGCCTCATCAATCATATCTACAACAACCATATTAGAACAATTAGGACCAACAAAAACTATATCATCACAAAATAAAAGATGAGAAGGGTCCTGTAGTGCTTCAGAATCAAGTCCAAGGCTATCACAAGTTTTTCCATCCATCTCTTCCAATGCCTCTGTCTCAATTACATCTTCAACCTTATCTGAGCTAAAATCTCCTCCCACTATGTCAAGTGAAACATCTTCAGCAACGAACTCTGCCTCAACAGTCTCATCTAGAATACCCATGCTAATGCTAGAAGGATCCTCTCTGGGGTGCTGAGGGAAGGGTAAAGAAACTTTTGGCTCCTCCTCTTGAGCTGAAAATTCTGAAATTGAACTCTGAACAGGAATTTCAGGAGGAATGCATGCTGTAAGTGCCCTAATTTTAATGATTTCTTCTTCTTCTTCCACCAAAACTGCAAGATCAATTGAAGAAGGTCTTAGGCTTGCACTAGGGTCACCTTGAACTGATGTAAAATCAACTCCGGGGCTGTTTTGAGTGGGGAAATGGAATGCTGGAAATTTTTCAGGAAATTCAGCATTTGGAGTGTTTAAACTTGAAACGACCTCTTCATTCCTCAAAGTTGGTGCATAATCATACCCCTTAAAATCAAGAGTAGCTTGAGAAGGTGATTGGATTGATCCTTGTGCTTGCATTAGATTCATTTTACAAACCAATTGTTCAACGTGTCTCTTGATGTTTTGAAGCGAAGAATGTTGTGCACTTCGTTGTTGTATCATTTGTTGCATAATCTACCCAAGCCTTTGTTGATGAGCCTCAAGCTCACTAGAATCCTCAAATTCTTCTTGATTGGCGTGGACCTCTTGTTGGTCTTGAAATGTAGCATTAGGTTGCTCAAAACTATAAGTAAGCTGTGAATTCTGAAAATCAAGTTGTTGGGGCTGCTCAAATGAATAATTGGGCTACTGAAGTTGTTGAAAATTAGTTTGACAACTTGGTGGAGGTTGCTGAAAATTGTGGGGGAGTTGATAATTGTGACTCTTTAATTTGCTGATCTGCTTACTGAAAGTGATGGTTGAAAGGTTGAAAATTCTGGGGCTGTGAAGATGGAAAATCTTGCTAAAAATTCTGGAATGGTGACTGATAAACTTGCTGTGAAGGTTGTCATCCTTGCTGATCATAATGAAATGGTTGTTGGAAATCTTGGAAATTCTGCTGAAACTACTATTGTGGCTATTGAAATGGTTGAACATTTTGCTGAAAATTAGGGTTGTAACCTTGTTGAAAATTCTGGAATTGTGGTTGAATTTGTTGTGGTGGCTGATTGAAAGGTTGGTTCTACTGAAAATTCGAGTGGGACTGCTGAAAATATTGGTTTTGCTGCTGAAACTGTTGACACGACTGCTGGTAAGTAGATGAATAAGCATTTGTTCTTTGTTGGCATTCCATTAGCTTCACCAAACATTTTAACTCCAACAATGAACTTTTGATCTCTATTTGTTCATTTGAATACATTTTGAACCTGCAGTCCTGTCACAAAACAAACAAAATGGCAGCAACCGCATACAAAAAGATAGAACAAATAAAATAGAATCAAAGAATATAAATATTAAACACAAGCTCAAATTAAACAAACTCAACTAGTTGTTCCCCGGTAACGGCGCTAAAAATTTGATAGATCCCAAAATAGATGTCTGTCATGAATGTGAGCCTATCGAATTTAGATATTTAGAAAGCTGAAAACCCTTGCTAGCAAAATAGAAATGTAGAATAGGGGCCTCAAGTCGTATTTTTCCAAGGACTAGTTGATTGAATGTTTAACTCGAGCTTGCAGGTTTATTTTGTTGGTGCAGGAAGCACCATATCGAACCTTATTTTGATATTGGCAAAGGATTCAAAGTTAAGTTTATTGGTGATCTAACAATGTTACTCAAGTGTGCAGGAAAAGTCCTAGCGAAGGACTGCTAGGCACCTGGCGAAGGGCTGCTAGGAAATAAAGTCCTAGCGAAGGGCTGCTAGGCACCTGGCGAAGGGCTGCCAAGAAACAAAGTCCTAGCGAAGGGCTGCTAGGCACCTGGCGAAGGGCTGCCAGGAAACAAAGTCCTAGCGAAGGGCTGCTAGGCACCTGGCGAAGGGCTGCCAGGAAACAAAGCCCTAGCGAAGGACTGCTAGGCACCTGGTGAAGGAATGCCAGGATACAAAGCCCTAGCGAAGGACTGCTAGGCACCAGGCGAAGGGCAGCTTGGTACTCAAGACCTGGCGAAGGACCGCTAGGCAAAAGTCCAACCAGAGGAACGGTTGGCATCAGGTAAATTCTCCCGAGAGGAGTAGGTGAGGACGCGTTCCCCGTCGAGGGAACAGTAGGCGTCGGTTTGACCTAGGGCTCCATTTTGGAGGCCCAAAGTCAGAACCAAGATAGCTAAGGCTGTATAAACATAATACTCTATTATTTTATATTATTTTGGACTAACCCTGGATGTAGGACCAAAGGAACGTGTGTCTGCAGCTCAGAATGCCCAAAGGAGAGAGGCAAGTAGCTGAGTAGGGCGCCCTCAGTGTCCCGGGCGCCCCCAGGGGCAACACAAAACAAGCGAAGCAACAAAGGCTTCGGCTAACCACTGGCCGGGGCGCCCCCAGCAGCCAGGGCGCCCTCAGTGCCCAGGGCGCCCCGCGCCTACGCCAGCGAAGCCGATTACACTTATCCAGCCGAGAAGCCCGCGCTAAAGGAGTCAAGCAGGGCGCCCCCAGCGTCAAACCTCATCCCTATTCGAGTGGGATAGAGGTTGACCGAGCGAAGCTCGGATCGCGTGACACGTGGGGGGGCGCCCCCGACGTCCAGGGCGCCCCGAGGTGCTATAAATAGCACCCAACGCCTAGGCTTTCAGCAACAACTTCAATTCAACGCTTCGACGCTCTCTTGCTCCCGTGCTCTACTCCGGAAACCTCCCAACATGAGCCGACGACGTCCCTCCGCTTCTAAAAGTCAACCTACCTCAGACGTCAGTAACAAAAGAGCGATCTTTTAATTTTGTGCTTATTACACTGCTATTGTAATCAATTCTTGTAAACTGTTTTTGCACCTCATATAGAATTGCCCAAAGTAAACGGTCAACGACCGTGGGCCTTGGAGTAGGAGTCGACTTAGTCTCCGAACCAAGTAAAAAATAACTGTGTTTGCGTTGTGTGTTTTTACCTTCCGCTGTGCAATTGCTCTTATTTTAAATCCGAACGCTTTCCGATATTCACCCCCCCCCTCTATCGGTTCTCTCGATCCAACAAGTGATATCAGAGCGGGGTAGTTCAAACTTGGTGCAACCACCAGTTTGAAAGTTTTTCGGATTTATAAAATTTTTAATCTTATTTCTTTTCTTTCTAGTCAATCAACACCACTCGATCAGTCTCGCTTTTTATTTTCAAATAAATAATATCTGTAGGTGTATTTAAAATATTCTTACGCCTTTTTCAATTTTGAATTCTTATTTTTTCACCATAAATCAGAATTTATAAAATGAACAATTTTTGAAAATTTGTCATAAACTTTTTTTTATTATTATTTTAATATTTTTCTCGAAATTTGTGCTACCTTAATTCGAGCAAATTTTTTTTCCATTAATTCTTACTTTTTCATATTAATCAGAATTGAAAAATCAACATTTCAAAAATTTATCATAAATTATTTTTATTATTATTCTGCCTCGAAATTCGTGTAATATTTTTTTGGGCTACTTTTTCTCTCCCGCACTACTAATCCAAGACCAAGTCTTGGTACAATTTTTTGTTATTTTGTTTGTGTGCAAGGTTTATATTAAATGGCCAACCAAGAGTGGAACAGTGCACGTCCACCACTATTCTCCGGCGAGAACTTCACGTTTTGGAGATGTCAAATGGAGTCCCTTCTGAAGGCCCACATGGACTTATGGCAGATCATCCAAACGGGATTCTCGTTTCCCGTAGAAGATGAGTCATCAATCGAGTGGGACAAACTGGATGAACACACCCTCAATCAAATTGAGACCGATGCAAGGGCAACTGCAATCCTACAATGTGGCCTAACCAAGGAGCAACTCGAGCTAGTAGGTCCATGCAGATGTGCTAGAGAAATCTGGGAAAAATTGATTAATCTTCATCAAGAGATCTCAAATGAAGAAGAAGATCAGGTAAGTTATCTTGCCCTTTCGGTCCAAGCACAAACAGCCGAGTCAGAGTCTGAACCCGAATCCAAAGTCGAACCAGAATCAGACGACGAATTGACTGAGACGGTAACTAATTTTGAATTCTTTTCAAAATTTGAATTAAATAATCAAACAGATACTGTAATGGTCGAGGAAGGTGTAAATTCTCTTGCAGGGAAAAATCTTAAAGAACCACCAAAGAAGGAGCTTCAACTAGTACCCGAGTCCGACTCAGACACAGAATCAGAAGATGAGCCTAGATCCGAGGTGGCAAGAATCAAGAGGGAGATTCCCAATAAGGAACCAAAAGGTAAAAGTGTAAAATCAGATTTTAAAAATCATGTAATTTGTTGCACATGCAGGGAGAGAGGGCACTACCAAAATGAGTGTCCTACTCGTAAGATTCAAACGACACCACCGATGGCGACAAAGGAACCAGTTCCAAAAGCACGAAGGGACAAAAGTCACATTCAATGCTTCAAGTGCCAGGAGTTCAGGCATTACCAACGTGAATGCACAGATAAAAGAGCTACCAAGAATGCCGGACAAACGATCGACAAAGGTAAATTTACAATATTTGAAAATCCGTTATTTACCTTGAATAATGTGATTGATTCATGTAACTTAAGTAAAGCAAACTTCAGAAAATTGAAAAAGAAAATGAAACCCTAAAACATAAGGTCAATAAGTTAGAAAATTTAATTCATAATCTTGCTGATTTTGAAAATCCGGAGTATTACTCCAATTGTGACCTTACTTAGATAATTGTTTGTTTTAATTATGCGTTTCTTTTTATTTTTGTTTTTTTTGCTTAGAATTAGGATCGGTTAGTGTAAGGACTAAATCAATTAATTGAAATTTGAACAACATAGTATTGGGTGGAGGTGAGATGATAGTACGTTAGGGAAGCCATCTTGGCGGAACTAGCCGAAGTTACCGATCCAAGACCCAAACTAGTTAGACCAGAATTTACCAAAAAGTAATTTTGAAGATGAAATTTCACTAAAAGGCATTGTCTAGGAAAGGGTTGATGATCCAATAAGGCTACGGCCAAAGAAGGCCTTGTGCCTCGCCAAGACCTGGAAGCCAATTTTTGAAATTCAAATTCAATTTACTCTTTGTTAAATTCGAATCTAACACAAATTTTCAGTTAATTTTAGATCCAAATATCTCTTTTCAAAATAAATTTAAATTGGGTTTAAAAATTAATTTAACTTTTCAAAATTAATCTTTCTATTAAAATATGCATCTCACAAAACAGTTAAGGATATCCTGTTTTGTCACTTAGAAATGGGTGAGATGCTTAGGACCTAAAAGTTGAGTCCAACCCAACCAACTAATTCAGATTAATCAAAATCAAATCTTAATTAAATCAAAATCAAATCTTAATTAAATCAAAATTAAATCTTAATTAAATCAATTAAATTCAATTAAATCTTAATAAATTAAATTTAATTCAATCAAATTCAAATTTAATTTAACTAACTTTTAAAATTCAAAGTTAAAATTCTAATTAATTTCAAAATCCTCAAAAATCATTTTTTTTAAAACTAAGGTTTAATGTTTCAAAATTAACCATTTTTTGTTAAAATTAAATATTTGTCTCACACAACCCATAAGGTTAACATGTTTGACCACGTAGAACCGGGTGAGACATCTAGGACCTAAAAGCATGATTCACTATCCTTTTAAATAAAAAAAAAGTTTGCAAAAATTATTCAAACTTACCTCTAATCTTTAATTTATTGTACTGTACCCTACTTTTTCATTTATCACATTTTTTTCAAATATCACAATAAATAGAGTCTAGAGCTTATTCTGATTTAGTCAAAATAGTCACCACTAGTCCATATAGTCAAACCTGGTCAACACTGAAGTCCCTTAAGGAACTTAGATAAAAGACAGACTGTGTCAGATATAGGGGGAGTTCTTCTTAATTTTTTTTCGAAAAATTCAAATTTTTCAAAAACCTTATGCTTTAAAACTTATTCAAAAACCCTCGATATTACTATCTCGTTGAAAATTTATCATCATGATTTTCGAAAACTGTGCTATCATTTCAAGTTATGTTTTTAAAAATTTATCTTGAAAGTTATCATACTCAGAAGATTGTTCAAAATTATTCTTTTGATTTTAATAAATCCTAAAGACACAGAGGAAGGTCCACTTCATGATCTACAAGGACTCCTAGGATGTGTCAAATTTAGGGGGAGTTTGAGTCAAAAGAATTTCTGAAATTTTTTTTGTAATTATTTGTTTTGAAGTTATTAGATAATTCTTATAATTTAAATCAAACCCTAAAACTCAGAGGAAGATCGCTTGTAGTCAACAAGCTTCCTAGGACTGGGTCAAGCTTTGGGGGAGATTAAATTAAAAGAATTATTGAACATCTTTTTAAAATTACATGTTTTCATGCACGGCAAGTTTAAAATTCTTTTGAAAACTTAAATAATTTTTATTCCAAAATACTATTATTTTATTTTTCAAAATTCTTGTGACTTATGAAGTTACTTTTATAATATTTACTTGGGTTGGAGAAATTTCCAGGACACTTAGGAAAATGTCCTTGTAGTCAACAAGGTTTCCTAGGATTGTGTCAGACTGGAAAAGAAACCTAGTCAAGTAAAATATTATGTTTTCAAAGTTGCATAATATCTTTCAAAAGTACTAATACTTTTCTAAGGCAATAGTATTCTAAGTACGTGAATTTTCTAAAGATTTGCCTATATTACAAATTTTTTTAAAATTGCACAATGCCTTTCAAAGTGAGCTTTGTTGGTGAAATTTAAGCTTTTTGCTAGGCTTTCAACAGTTATACTAAGTACTTTTATGTTTTCAAAACTTATAAGCTCTGATACATAATTTTTTCTTAAGACTTCTTTCAAAATATATTTCTTTATTAATAAACAGCTAAGGAAAGAAAAAGCTCAAATTGTTAAAAATCAAAATGTTTTTCAAAAGCTTTCTCTTATTCAAAAAGCAAAGTTGAATTTCTAAGTGTGCTTTCAAAAATTTCTAAGAGCATCTTTTTGCAAATATTTCTAAGTAGAGTTTTTTTGGTGAAAAACTTGTCTAGAAGTTTTACAAATTTTTTTTTTCAAAATACACAAAGTATTCGTCTAAGTGAGCAAATTATTTTTAAACAAATTTTTCCCAATTCTCAAAGATAAACTCTTTTTGGAAAGTTGACTTCAAAATTTTGCCTAAATTTTGCAAAGCCTTGTAAGTAAAAGTTATTTAACAAATGTAGATTTGCAAAATTTTTACCTTGTTCGCCCATGTATTGCTTTTGATATATGTCAAAGGGGGAGGAAAGGTCAAAGTTAAGTGTTTTAAGTGCCTTATAACACAAGTATTCAGGGTTTTAGGGGGAGTATGAGAAATAAAGATTTCTTTTAACTCTACATTAATTCTGTTCATAAACAGTTATACTTCATTGTTTACCTTTTATTCTTAACTGTTATAAGTTTTTAACTTAACTTTGAATTGTGTTGCCATAAATCAAAAAGGGGGAGATTGTTGGTGCAGGAAGCATCATATCGAACCTTGTTTTGATATTGGCAAAGGATTCAAAGTTAAGTTTATTGGTGATCTAACAATGTTACTCAAGTGTGCAGGAAAAGTCCTAGCGAAGGGCTGCTAGGTACCTGGTGAAGGGCTGCCAGGAAAAAAGTCCTAGCGAAGGGCTGCTAGGCACCTGGCGAAGGGCTGCCAGGAAACAAAGTTCTAGCGAAGGGCTATAGGCACCTGGCGAAGGGCTGCCAGGAAACAAAGTCCTAGAGAAGGGCTACTAGGCACCTGGCGAAGGGCTGCCAGGAAACAAAGCCCTAGCGAAGGACTGCTAGGCACCTGGCGAAGGAATGTCAGGATACAAAGCCCTAGCGAAGGACTGCTAGGCACCAGGCGAAGGGCAGCTTGGTACTCAAGACCTGGCGAAGGACCGCTAGGCAAAAGTCCAACTAGAGGAACGGTTGGCATCAGGTAAATTCTCCCGAGAGGAGTAGGTGAGGACGCGTTCCCCGTCGAGGGAACAGTAGGCATCGGTTCGACCTAGGGCTCCATTTTGGAGGCCCAAAGTCAGAACCAAGACAGCTAAGGCTGTATAAACATAATACTCTATTGTTTTATATTGTTTTGGACTAACCCTGGATGCAGGACCAAAGGAATGTGTGTCTGCAGCTCAGAATGCCCAAAGGAGAGAGGCAAGTAGCTGAGCAGGGCGCCCTCAGTGTCCCGGGCGCCTCCAGGGGCAACACAAAACAAGCGAAGTAACAAAGGCTTCGGCTAACCACTGGCCGGGGCGCCCCCAGCAGCCAGGGCGCCCCCAGCAGCCAGGGCGCCCTTAGTGCCAAGGGCGCCCTGTGCCTACGCCAGCGAAGCCGATTACACTTATCCAGCCGAGAAGCCCGTGCTGAAGGAGTCAAACAGGGCGCCCCCAGCGTCCAAGGTGCTCCCAGTGTCAAACCTCATCCCTATTCGAGTGGGATAGAGGTTGACCGAGCGAAGCTCGGATCGCGTGACACGTGGGGGGGCGCCCCCGACGTCCAGGGTGCCCCGAGGTGCTATAAATAACACCCAACGCCCAGGCTTTCAGCAACAACATCAATTCAACGCTTCGACGCTCTTCTGCTCCCGCGCTCCACTCCGGAAACCTCCCAACACACGCCGACGACGTCCCTCCGCTTCTAAAAGTCAACCTACCTCGAACGTCGGTAACAAAAGAGCGATCTTTTAATTTTGTGCTTATTACACTGCTATTGTAATCAATTCTTGTAAACTATTTTTGCGCCTCATATAGAATTGCCCAAAGTAAACGGTCAACGACCGTGGGCCTTGGAGTAGGAGTCGACTTAGGCTCCGAACCAAGTAAAAAATAACTGTGTTTGCGTTGTGTGTTTTTATCTTCCGCTGTGCAATTGCTCTTATTTTAAATCCGAACGCTTTCCGATATTCACCCCCCCCTCTATCGGTTCTCTCGATCCAACATATTTGTCGTTTGATATTTGGGTTTTCTGGATAAAATGGGGTTTTTGCAATAAGAGGAAATGACAATATGAAATAGCAAGTAGGAATGAAATAGACTGAACTAACAGAACTAAAGTAGGGAATTGCGAGGACAAAATTTAACCTAATTGACAACTGAACAGTTAAATTCAAACTCTTGAAATGAAACTTAAAGAACTAATTGCAGGTAATAAATTGCAGAAAACTAATTGCATGAAGAAATTGCAGATTAAAGAAAACTAGAACAAATCTTGGCTTAAGCACATGGCTTGAAGTGTAATGGTATCAACTAGAACAACTTGAAGAAATGCACGTTTAAAATCAAAAATAATCCTAATTAAACATCAAATCAGTTTCTCGACAAAACTTCCCTTTGCCGTCACACAAAAGATGAGCTATGAACCCCCTATCTCGAAAACCAATGAGGAATATATCTCCCGGATCAAGCTACAAAGGATTGGTGCATTTGGATCTCCCTGATCGGTCACTGGACCGATCTGGACTTCCTCTGATCGGTCTGGGACCGATCAGAGGTGTGACTGTCCGATCACAGTGACATTCAGGGACTGGATTCACCTTGTGATCTCCTCCTCATCGACTGACTGGATGACGAATGACCTCAGAAACTATTGGGGCAGCTTCGAGAACCCCTCTCTGTTGCTTCGACAGCTCCGGACGACAAAGATCCAGCGATCGACAGTGATTCGATCAGTGAAAACCAACTCCGGCGAAACCCTCTCTAAAACTTCCTAAAACACAATCAATTAGCAAACTTAACCGGAAATTATACCTAGATGATCTGAAATCCTGCTGAGAACTGAATCTGATGTGGTCGCGCACGCCTCAGAAGAAAACTACAAGAAATTTGATGAAGAAATACGAAGAACTCGGAAGAACAGTGGCTGCTGGGAAGACGCGACGACCTGCGAATTGGGGAGAAGAATTGCTTATATACTTAGCAACGGACGGCTGAGATTGTTTTTGCTCCATCCAACGGTCGGATCTCTTCAGATCTGAACGAAACTCCATAGATACTGATCAATGGTCCTGATCTACCTGTCCCCAGCTCAGATCAACCAGATCTGTAGTGGATGGTCTAGATCCTCCTTTTTCTTGAATGGATGGTATAGATCATCTTAAGCTTGATCCAATGGTCAAATTACTTCTGATTTGGCTGAAATCTTCAGATCTTGATCTGTGGTCATGATTGACTCTATCGTGAACTCGGATTGATCAGAAGTTGACCGATGGCTTAGATCTAGCCGTTCTTTGAATGGACGGCTCATATTAACTCAATGTTTGATCCCTTTGATCCGGATCCAATACTGACTCAAGTTTGACCAAATTTGATCTAGGTCCATGATCATTTGAAGCCTACAAAATGATATTCAAATTTAGTGTCAAAAATATCCCAAATATACAAAGAATTGAATTAAAAGCCAAAATAGAGGAAATACATGAAACCTAATATAAATACAAACTTAAGCATATAAAATGTGGATCAAACATGGATTTTAGAGCCTAAAATAATCAACAAAATGATAGTTATCAGTAGGCTCCGCCGGATAACCTTTCGGTGTGTTCCCATTAACGCTCGTGTTGATCTCGCAGGGCGCGATCATCTTCTCGTCGTCGCCATCCTCGTGGGATGCATCTCGGTGACTCGCCGTCCATGTCGATTCCATTCCGAAACACCCAGCATCCGAGGATTTACGTTCTATTTGAAGAAAATTTTTTATAAAATACGTCATAGTTAGAGATCAAATTATGAATATTTAAAATGATAAATAATCATCCTTCCACTAAATCATAACCCTAGAACGTCTTTTGGAGATTGGAGGACCTATTACCTTGGGACCGAACATAATCGAATCGGTAATCATATAGATTTGCAACACGAGGTCGCATTGTCTTTGTTTATAGTACGTAGCAAGGTTGCATTCAAATAAGGGATAAGACAACTAATTTGAATAGCTTCTAATTGAAATAAATTAACGCAACTATCCAACAGTGGAATGGAATCCAAATAACATAACCATATCAGCTATTGGCTGGTATATAGTTGCCTAATAACAATTTCAGTCAACTTAATTGGCATCTAGATAAAAAGGCGAAATCGCTCGCCCCTAACGCTCCCGCCGCACCCCGTCCCAAGGCCATCACGAGGGAGGTAAATCACGGTCCTCGGAGTAATTAGTGCACAGTTGGGCCGAGAATTGATACACCAAACGCCCAGAGTTTTAATCCAGTGCGTCTCGCGCGACTCGAACCCAAGACCTCTTAGATAACACTCCCATGCACTAACCACTCCAAAACCCCATGGGGACAACTTAATTGGCATCTAGTTGATTGATTTGGATAAGATCACAATGTATTTGTCAACTACTTTTATTTTTAATCGACTCAATCATAGTAAATCGATTGATACCTATGACAGTTGACAGTCCATTCATCTCAAAAAATAATTAACTAAATAATAAGATTAATTCATCTTCATAAAAGTTTCTCATCGCCCTAGAATAAATCGGAAAAGTACAACCTATCGTAACAACTAACAATATCAAGTCTCCGCTATCCATTAAGAAGAAAAACAATAGACAACTCATCTAACCAATACAATAAGTTTATCTTGCTCAATGGTCGCATGAGTCGATTCAATTGTCATTCCAATTGATTCAAATCAAATAGGAGACCAATACTAAGCTACTCAATCCTGATGGACCCGGTAGTCTACTAAGCGACACAATCAACTAAACCAATACACAAGCATCTCTGTAAAATACGGCGATTCAAAAATCCGGACCAGAAAATTTGTTGGGATTTTTTCGGATTGAGTCTAGGGTTTCCGACCCCTTAGGCGAAGTTTCGGGGAGTTAGATGGAATAAAATTATACATTTGAGGGCTTAAGGGCTAGTAAAGCAAACTAAGGGAGTTAAATGTTAAAAATCAGAAATCATAAGGGTTTAGTGTGAAATGGAGAAAAATGAGGGGCTTTTCTGCAAAAAGACCCCCTCCCTTTATTATAACTTCCTCCCCCTGTGCCCTAGCCGCAGCCAAAGCCAACGCTCGATTCTTTCTTTTCTCTCCTTCGTGTGCCCTAAACCCGACGTCGCAGCCGAAGCCTCGCCCGACCTCCTTCCTCAGCACTTCTCCGTGAACCCTAGCCCGTCGCCGGCGCCTATTGACGGGAGGCACTCTGATGATGCCCTAGCTCCTGTCATCTGCGGTAAGGTGTTGGATTTGTTGGGGGGAAAATCGGCGATTGGGCACAACAGCAGTAGAAGCTAGCGATATGATTATCTTCTCCGGCGACTGTGAAGGTTACGGTGGTGGTCGGGTCTGAGCGAGCTGTGGTAGCCTTCGTGTGATTTCTGAATGCCGGATCGGGAGCAAGGGAGTTCTGTAGGCGCCAAATCAGGTAATGTCTGCCTCGGTTCAATGCTCTCCTTGGAAGAGTTGTGTTTTGATTTTGGATGGTGGATTAGCAATCAAATCTGATTTTTGGATAGTTCTATATTTGGAGATTTGGTTGTGATTGGATTTTTGGCTATTCTGTTTCGTTGGTTTTGCCTTAGTTTCGATTCATTGGATGGAGTTCATGATGGGATTGATTCAAGGCAGTAGGGATAAGTTAATTTCTCTGATCAAGTTTTTGAATTCAGATTCTATAGAGTTCTTGAAAATAGTTATGATTAGAGTTGATTTCTATTTAGTGTTGATGTTGTTGGTTTTGATCGATGTTTTTGGCTCACAAGGTTGGATATGTGTTGTGTGTTGGATTATTGTTTTCCAATTGGTGATCATGTGGTGTTTTTGATCTGGATGGTGGGTTAATTAGAGTCAAGAAGATGAATGAAACTATTCGAATTGTGTTGTTTCTGATATTGTTAATTTTGATCATGGTTTAGTAATTTCGTTGGATGTTTCGGATCGGTTTGGGTGAGTTGTAAGTTGTTTCATTGATCCTGTCATGATACTGTGTGTTACCATGTGGAATTGGAGTTTTGGTATTTCATTGTGATGAGTTTCCTTAGGAGCTACCCCTTAGTGGGAGTTTTAAAACTGTGGTGAGCTTTATGCTTATCCTTATTTTTGATTTTTGTGTAGGAAGTGATACGTAAATTGCATGGATTGGATCATGCCCTAGTGAGCTTTACTTTGCAATTTGGCATGGTTGGGATTAGTATTCATGTTGGTTCCTTATGTTCAATTTGAGATTAAACTTAATAATCTAAACTTGATAAATTTGAATTCGAAAACATAACATGAATCTAATCTGAGTACCATGGGATAATTATGGGATACTCATTTAATTGCGATTAATTAAATGAAACGGGATAATAAGGACGATCTTAATAAATTGAGATAACTCGTTTAGCTATAAATTATATATTATTGTAGCTAAACATTATACCTTTGATACAGGGCTTCGATTGAGTTTATCGTTGTTGATTATTGGATGAGAGGTTCTTTCTGATATGAGTATCTCTCTTTTGAGGCGGGTACCCTTTGACTTATCTTGTTGATATTGTCATATTGCTATGCATGGTCTGTTATAGATAACAGTAAGCTTATATGCTATATCTGCCTTAGTATACATGTATTTGATATCTGTTACTTATCCTTGAGGTTATCTTCCTTTTAGCTTCATACAGTCTCAATAGTTGTTACGTGTATATATGTGTGCATAGAGGTAGTGATATGTTCCCTCTTGCATTTTGATATTTATAGATCACTGGTTACTTTTTCAGTATACCTAGTAGATTACTTGTATCCCATGATATAGGATTCAGACCTATACCTAGCACACTGAGGTGTTAGTGAGGACTTGGTGGGTGTTATGTGTTTGGGTCATGCACCATCCTTGCATTATTGCATGCTGACGATCATCGGCTCCTATGTAGTCTGAGCCCATCGTCAGTTACATGAGGATATGCACACACATCCACTCAGGGGTAGTGGCTGCCATAGAGTGTGTGCATTTGCCCTGTATTGCTCCGCACGGCCACTATTTGGAGGGTGGTTCTGGTGCGTGGTAGCAGCCAGGGATCCCTTCTCGTCCTGAGACACGAGAAGATGAGAGCTAGACTCCCCCATTGCTTGGGGTAGGAGAGTGACCTCCGCCAGCATCCTGTCCACTCGGCACTCAGGAGCAGTGATAGCAGGGTGCGTACAGTTGTCATAGCCCTACCCACGCGGACGTTCATTTATGATAGGTGGACGGTGCCTGACTGGCGTCAGGGGTGACACATGTCATTGTACCATGTGCATATTTTGCATCGTGCATTATTTGCTGCATTTGATTTCTGCACTTGATTGACATGCATATACTGGAGACTTGTTTACCTTGGATTATATGTTGTACTGGTTCCATAGGGTTATATTTCACCCTCTGCAGGATAGATGGATTCTGGTATGTACCTTTATTCAGTGTCTGTAGCATATACCCTTGTCCATTATTGATATGAGACTGTATCAGCATAGATCCTTATCGTTATTATAATGTACTATGCATATCTGCTGGGTATTCGCTGAGTTTATGGACTCACACCGTTGCCATACTTTTTGATTTCAGGTTGATATCTGCCAGGAGGGTCCGAGTCGCCAGTCCCGTGCTTGTGATTTCACCCGATCTGGTTTTAATATGTTACTTTATGTCTTTGGACCATATTATGCTTTATTTCGTTGTTTTGGATTATAGTGGACTTGTAGTTTGTGGTTGGCTTTATAGGATTGTACTTCTGAGTCCTATGTTGGACTGTGTGGGTGGTTTTGCTGTGTTCCTGCCCCTTGGCAGCTCAGGTAAGTTCGTGTTTTGGTTTTATGAGTAATTTGTCATATATACTGTTATTCTGTTTGGATTTGAGGCCTGAGGCCCATATAAACTGCATGGAATTGTTATACTTGTGTTATGTATGTGTAAATTATCCGCCAGACAGGGGAGGTGTTGTCCGATTTTCTATTGGATTAGCGGCTCTTAGGTCTCGGGGCGTGACAATCTCAGTCAACTCGTAATCTTCTGAGATCAATTTCATGCTTAGATTATGACTAGGAACTCATGTTCTCCTATCGAAAGCTCTCAATCAAGCCTAACTAACTTGAAATTATGATCTTAGACACACAATCTTTCACAACTTATTGTCTTCTGGTCGTCACAATTTTATATTGTCTAACAGTTCACATTCCATCAGCCCCTCGGTCTCCCGGTTCCACTAGGCCCATAGTCTACTTCACATGTCATCCTTTATTTTCACCTACGAACTTAATGTTGGATAATTAATCTTTGCCAGCAATATAAGAGAACTTATTAAGATAATATGAGCTGACAATTTTAAATTGCCAAGTAAGGAAGGATGAAGGAAGGATGAACGGCTATTTACCAAAAGACGTACCTAAGAATTGATATTTACCAAAAGGCATATCATAGTTTCATTTTTACCAAAGGGTGCACTCATTTTAGTGAAATTCCTCGTATACCCCTCCCGCTAACTACTACCTTTCTCTTTCTCTCTTAGTAACGAATTCCGAGATGTCTGAACATACTTTTTCAGACCTTTTATTTTAAAATAATATATTATCGAATCGGCTAAAAAACGTAGGTAAAAATTGAAAAAATATTTCAGTTAAAAAAATATCTCATCCAGCGTGATTTCAAAAATATAAAGAGATTATTTTTTATACTTGATTAATATAAATTAATATATTAAATAATATTTAATAAATATATTAATATAAAAAAACCTAAAATCTTTGATTTCAGGCAGCGTGGGCCTGAAATTTTTTATTTCAGGCCCAGCATGAGCCTGAAATCTTTTGATTTCAGGCCCACATTGGGCCTAAAATCTTTTGATTCAGGTTAGATATGGACTCAAATTTTTTTCTATATTAAAAATATATTAATATATAAAAAAATCTATCAAAACACGTAATTTCAGATTAAAATGCATGGTCTGAAGTCATGCTGGGAGGGCCTAAACACAAATCCTAAGGAGGGCCTGAACACAATCTTAGATAAATGTAAGTAAATTAAATAAAAATATCAATAGTTCTAGTTAAAGTGGAGCTAGGAGATGGTATTTTTGATGTCCAAACTTCTAATGATTATAAATTATGTTACAATAGGAGATTTTTAGGTCTATCAGTGGGTTTTCACTAAAACCCACTGATGGACCTAGGATATTTGGATTTCTCAAAATCCAATATCAATAGTTAGAGTTGAGCTAGGAGATTGTATTTTTGGTGTCCAAACTTCTAATGATTTAAATTATGTTGCAATAGGAGATTTTTAGGTCTATCAGTGGGTTTTCATCAAAACCCACTAATGGACCTAGGATATTTGGATTTCTCAAAATCCAATATCAATAGTTAGAGTTGAGCTAAGAGATGGTATTTTTGGTGTTTAAACTTCTAATGATTATAAATTATGTTATAATAGGAGATTTTTAGGTCTATCAGTGGGTTTTTACCAAAACCCACTGATGGACCTAGGATATTTGGATTTCTCAAAATCCAATATCAATAGTTAGAGTTGAGCTAGGAGATGGTATTTTTGGTGTCCAAACTTCTAATGATTATAAATTATGTTGCAATAGAAGATTTTTAGGTTTATCAGTGGGTTTTCACCAAAACCCACTGATGGACCTAGAATTTTTGGATTTCTCAAAATCTAATATCAATAGTTAGAGTTGAGCTAGGAGATGGTATTTTTGGTGTCCAAACTTCTAATGATTATAAGTTATGTTGCAATAGGAGTTCTCTAGGATGAATCAGTGGGTTTCGGTGAAAACTCACTGATGGACCTAGGATACTTGGATTTCTCCATACTTGATATCTCTATTTAGAATTTACTTAGGAGATGTTATTTCTGATGTGCAAACTTACTACCAATAATTTTCAGTTATGTTCTCTCACCGTATCAGTTGGCACACAAAGATATATAAATATTACTGCATCTTGGGCACAGTTAAAAGAAACATCTCTTTCAACATGATTTCAAAAATATAAAGAGATAATTTTTTATATTTGATTAATCTAAATTAATATAATAAATAATATTTAATAAATATATTAATATATAAAAACCCTATCAAAACACGTGATTTCAGATTCAAATGTAGAGCCTGAAGTCACCCACGTAGGGTCTGAAATCATCTGATTTCAGGCCCTGCTCCACTAATAAAAACAGAGTAAAAGGAAGCAGAGGTTCTTCTGATAAAAACAGGGCATTTTGGTTATTTGGGCAGGGAGAAATTTTGAGAAGGTATATGGTCAGGTGCCTATTTGAAAAATAAAGGATTAGAGGTTTTTAATCCCATAAGAAGAGTTTTCTGAAGTAAACTAAACTGCACATTCCGGAGAAAAGTTGACTTTGGAAAATGCTTTTAAAAATATGGTTGCATTTTAGATTTCTTAGTTGTTTCTGTGCGGATTCAAATGGATCAAATCAGTGTGATCATACTTATGATTATTCATACCTCTGTTTAATTGCCTCTGTTTTTATCAGTGGAGCAGGGCCTGAAATCAGATGATTTCAGGCCCTGCGTGGGTGACTTCAGGCCCTGCGTTTGAATCTGAAATCACATGTTTTGATAGGTTTTTTATATATTAATATATATTAAATATTATTTATTATATTAATTTAGATTAATCAAATATAAAAAATATCTCTTTATATTTTTGAAATTATGTTGAAACAGATGTTTCTTTTAACTGTGCCCAAGATGCAGTAATATTTATACATCTTTGTGTGCCAACTGATACGGACAGAGAACATAACTGAAAATTATTGGTAATAAGTTTGCACATCAAAAATAACATCTCCTAAGTAAATTCTAAATAGAGATATCAAGTATGGAGAAATCCAAGTATCCTAGGTCCATCAGTGATTTTTCACCGAAACCCACTGATTCAGCCTAGAAAACTCCTATTGCAATATAACTTATAATCATTAGACGTTTGGACACCAAAAATACCATCTCCTAGCTCAACTCTAACTATTGATATTGGATTTTGAGAAATCCAAAAATCCTAGGTCCATCAGTGAGTTTTGGTGAAAACCCACTAATAGTCCTAAAAATCTCCTATTGCAACATAATTTATAATCATTAGAAGTTTGGACACCAAAAATATCATCTCCTAGCTCAACTCTAACTATTGATATTGGATTTTGAGAAATCCAAATATCCTAGGTCCATTAGTAGGTTTTGGTGAAAACCCACGAAAACCCACTGATAGACCTAAAAATCTCCTATTGCAACATAATTTATAATCATTAGAAGTTTGGACACCAAAAATACCATCTCCTAGCTCAACTCTAACTATTAATATTGGATTTTGAGAAATCCAAATATCCTAAGTCTATCAGTGGGTTTTGGTGAAAACCCACTGATATACCTAAAAATCTCCTATTGCAACATAATTTATAATCATTAGAAGTTTAGACACCAAAAATACCATCTCCTAGCTCCACTCTAACTAGAACTATTGATATTTTTATTTAATTTACTTACATTTATCCAAGATTGTGTTCAGGCCCTCCTAGCGTGACTTCAGACCATGCGTTTTAATCTGAAATTACGTGTTTTGATAGGTTTTTTTTATATATTAATATATTTTTAAAATAGATAAAAAATTTGAGTCCACGTCGGGCCTGAATCAAAAGATTTCAGGCCCAATGTAGGCCTGAAATCAAAATTTTCAAGTTTTTTTATATTAATATATTTATTAAATATTATTTAATATATTAATTTATATTAATCAAGTATAAAAAATAATCTCTTTATATTTTTGAAATCACGTTGGATGAGATATTTTTTTAACTGAAATATTTTTTCAGTTTTTACCTACGTTTTTTAGCCGATTCGATAATATATTATTTTAAAATAAAAGGTCTAAAAAAGTATGTTCAGACATCTCGGAATTCGTTACTGAGAGAGAAAGAGAATGGTAGTAGTTAGCGGGAGGGGTATAAGAGGAAGTTCACTAAAATGAGTGCGCCCTTTGGTAAAAATAAAACCATGGTACGCCTTTTGGTAAATACCAATTCTTGGGTACGCCTTTTGGTAAAAAGTCGATGGATGAACTTCTAAGGATGATTGAGCGGCTTAGAAGACTAGGCTGCTTTAGGGCTGAACTGCCTTGTAAGGTTAAGCTACAGAGTTGGTCGAGCTGTCGAGCTATCGAGTTGCCAAGCTATCGAGCTGCTAAGTTGGTCGAGCTACCGAGCTACTGAGAGAGTTGTAACGCCCGCCTTTCCCGCCTTACGATGTAGGCGGAAGGCGGCGCTACGCGAACATACATATACGTATATGGAGATCTTAATGCAGCGGAATAATTTAAAACTTCATACATATGCGTTTAAACCATGCAATTACAACTTGAATCATGTTGACATATCTTAGCTATCATTCTTAAACATGGTTACTTGGTAAACTTAGCATTGTCATAACATAAGACATAGCATGTGAGACATAACATTCTTGAACATGCTTGCATTAAACATAACTTACCCTACCATCCAGCTTAAAGCCAACATATTGTTCTAAATGAACACATCATGGTATAGCATATTAACATCATAATTTAGCAATGATAAGTATAGCAATAAAGCACGATATAGAAATCATCATAAGTTGTTCATAAGCAACATAAGTAATAAAATATTCCTACTAAGTTGTTCTTTAAGAAAACCATCATAAAGTATAGCATGAAAGTAAAGATGACAATGCAAAACATAAGACATGTGACAATTATGAGTAATAGGATCTTTTTCTTTTTCTTTTGCCATGTCACTGCCAGACACACACTTGCCCCTCCTACTGCTTCCCTTAGCTTAATATCCTCTTGCTTGATCTGCGGTATAAGAAAATAAAACTTATAAGCACATAGGCTTAGTAAGACCCTTTCCTACTCACTAAAACCATACGTCACATATAGTCAATGGAAAGAGCATAACATAAAGAGTATAACATAAAACAAAAGCATATCATGAGTAGGTATTCATAAAGCATTTGACATAAGGAGGCATATAAATGTACATGAAAATATATAATCATATGGAAGTGCTTAACATGTGATGGAAGTGCATAGAGCTCATGGCATAAGAAGTACTTGACATAAATATAAGCACATAACATACTTGACATAGAGAAGTTCTTGACATAAAACATAAGCATATAAAACACTTAACATAAAGAAGTTTTTGACATAAAACATAAGCATATAAAATACTTGACATAGAATAGATGCATAACATGAATGAATGCATGAGTTAAATGCACATAACATAAGGATGCTTATTTGAAAATCATAATTATAAGTACTTAAACATAAATCTCAACATCATGGGGGGGCCCGACTTGTACTACATACATACATCCATCATTTGCGCGCATCCCTAAGTAAATACGAGGTAGCTAGTCTCGACCTACTAGAATACTAGGTTACCTTCAACCTAGGAACAGCTACGATAGTCTAGAATCGAGGCTTTCTAAGGAGCCCATCCCTGTTGGACAGTTACGGTAGTCCCAAAACCGAGGACAACTACGGTAGTCCCAAACCGAGGCTTTTTAAGGAGCCCATCCCTTGGACCTTACTTGGGTCCAGTACAAGCTCATCCATAAAGTAAAATAGCTTCACATGCTTCTTTTTACATTATAAGAAATGCTCTTGGTATTTCATCATTCATAGAACTTACATAGCATAATTAAAGACATGATCTTAATACATGAAGTATGGTATAAAGCATTCTTAGCATTTCATCATTCATAGTTAATGCATAACATCATTATGCCTTAAAGGCACAAACATAGACTTGATTCATAAGGTATGTCATGCACACATCATTATGCCTTAGAGGCATGAACATCATCTTCATTCATAAGGTATGACATACATACATAATTATGCCCTAAGGCATAAACATCATCTTAGTTCATAAAGCTTGCATGATCATGGTACATAAGGTAAGCATGCATAGATAAGTTTTTTTCATACATGGTACATATCACATAGCATACATGATCATGGTATCTATCTTAAAACATGCATGGGTAGGATCCATATGAATATGATACATACTACATAGGTTCATGACATTCAACATAAACATGCGTAGGTCTACATAACCATAATATATATCTCATCATACATATGTTCAAGGCCTTTAACCTAATGCATGCATAATTCTATATAAACATGATGCATACTTCACAACACATGTGTTCATGGTATATGGTTTAAAACATTCATGAATAAAACCTTCTAAAACATGGCACATAATATAAGCATACAAGGTCGTGATGCATAGCACATAAAGTTAGGTTTTAGGTATCATAAAATTCATACAACATGCTTGAACATATATCTACATCATAATAAGTCATAAACAAGTACCCTTGAAACCTTAGACTAACCCAAACCCTAGAATTGGTGCTTGGCCGAAAGTTGTAGATGGGAGTCCCATTATTCAAGTAACATGTGAGGTACCATAAGTAACATAACACTCATACAATACATACAATGCCATAGAAAGCCATTAGAACACATGATTGGGGCTAACCCTAATTTCTAACCATGAATTGGGTCTTTGGCCGAAACCCTAGAGGAGTCACAAGTCCATGGAAAATTCATATAACTCACAATTAACCTCCATTGTATCATAGGGAATCATAATAAGCATGCTTGGAGGGTTAGATCTAATCCTAACCATGAAATGGGGAAGGTGGCCGAAACTTCATGAGGGCTTTTGGGTGCTACAAAAATTCTATAACTCACAATTCATTCTTATTTTATCATGAGAAAGCATTAGAAACCATAAGTGAGGTTTTAACATCATCCCAAACCCAAAAAGGGTGCTTGGCCGAAACCCTAAGAAGCCCTAATTCCATAGTTTTCTCAACATAGATCCCAAACAAATTTTAAATCATGAAAGACAACATAAAAGCTATTATACCACAGGTGAGGGAGTCTTACCTCTTGTTGCCTTGGTTAGGAACCTTAAATAGAGAAAAGAGTGAAGACCTTCTTGACCTTAGAACACCCCTTGCCCTTGTAGCCTTGTAGGAAACCTTGGATCTTCAAGAGGGAGTCCTCTTGTGAAGTTTTCCAAGGGGAAAACCTTCCTTGTGGCTCACGGCAAGAAGGAGGAAGAAGAGAGGAGAGGAAGAGCCTTGGTGGAAGAAAAGAGGAAGAAATAACTTAGGTGCCTCTTCACTTCTCATCCCTCTCTTTTAGTGAAGGGGCATGGTGCCTCTTCACATGGTGTCTCTTCACCTTCTTTAGCCTCAACTAAAATCTTCTTCCTTTTCCACTAGCACTCCCTTGCTAGGTGAATTAGTTAGTACATGCATGATGAGGCTTTGCCTCTATTCTAGGTCCAAGCTTCAATCCTTGGTGCATGCACTTTCTTTTTATTCTATTTACTCTTATTTTTGGCAAGGCCCACATAAGAGCCCACCAAGAGTTATGCTAATATTCCTAATTAGAACTCATTTCTATTTATGTTAAAATTCTACCCAAGGTCCACTAATAGCCATGGTGCTAGAAGGGCCCATGTAAGGCCCATTAGTACTTAGCTTTTTAATCCATATAAGAAATCATGCTAAGGTTCATGCTAGTATTCATATGTTACTCAAGAATCCATATAGGCATGATCAATATTTTAAAGAAAAATATTGAGAGGATTTTATGGGCGTTACAAGAGTATTTGGGAGAGTTTCTGCTAACTGTTTTTTAGATTCTAGCTACACAGAAGTACTTTTGAGTGTTTGTGAGTGCTAGATTCTACTTTAGCTTCTATAACTTTTGCTCAAAAGCTAGAAGCAAAAATTTGATACATTTATTTACTTCTGCTTTTTTATTTATGATATAAAATTAAAAGTTAATATTTATGTCTTTAAATAATTTATCATTTTATATAATTGTGTTAAAATAATATTTTATATTTTTATATAATTTATATTTTCAGAATTATATATATATATTGTATGTTTAAATAAATTATGTTAGTTTTTTATATATTTATTTTTATTAATTTTAAATTCAAACATTCATATTATTCAAAAATTAATTTTGTTATAATATTCAAAATATAATAATAATTATATAAATATTCAAAATATAAAATAATTATATAAATATATTATTGATATCATATCAAAATTATAGTTAGATAATTAAAAAAGATTCATTTACATATATAGTTTAAGGATATTGTTGTCATTTAACTAAAAATTAAGCTTGGAAGCAACCCAAACACTCCAACTTTATCTTGTATTAGCTTTTAGCTTATATTTCCAAACACTCTATACTTTAGTTTCTCATTAACTTCAAAATAATCTCTACAAGAATCACTTTTAAATAAGCAAAAGCTCTCTCAAACACTCCCTGAGTCGGCAAAGCTACCAAGTGTCGCCCGAATCCGAATGGGTTATTGTACTCAGTTGGGAAAGTAATGTAGAGTACTCAGGAAGTAATCCCAAGTCAAAGTGGATTTCTGATTGCTCGAAAACAAAGACGATGAGGCTTGCGTTTGTTAGGATGTATACTATAAGTCTAGCTTTGTATGAACATCTATTTTGGAATAAGAATCACAGTGGTCATGTGTTTGAATTTTATATTTGTTATATATATGCAATTGTCTATTACTTCACATTATAGGTAACATGGTGTGTGGTGTAACACAGAAGATCGTGTTATCGGTTCCTTATAAAGTATAAGTAGTAGCTCACAACCAAGATGGATTTGGACAAACTATTGGAACGGTTGTAGTGTAATTTAGTATTAGTCTATCTTAACTATAGAATTACACTAGTGCACTTTGTGTGTATTGAGCAGGACTATTTTGAGGTTATTCAATTTATACTAACTATATAATCAAACAAGATCTCGGTTATTATGGATGTACATGCTCTTAATCCCGATATAATAACGGGCACATATACTTAATATTTATTTCTTTAATTTACCAATGGGTGAGATTTATTCGTTAAGTCAATAGGCCTGGTAAATTAAGAAATAATATTATTTATATGGTGTGCCGTTGATTATAGAAGGAAACCGTGTCCTAATTATTTAGGTTAATAGTTGTTAGGACCTTTGTGTTTGCTAGAGGGGGGTGAATAGCAATTCTTGATTCTTCTTCTTACAATGTTAGCGTGCGCAAGCAGAAATACTAATAACAAAATCAAACAATCGCTAACATGTCACCTTTACGTGGTTCGGAGATAAAGCTCCTACTCCACGGCTGTCCGTAAGGTGGACGATCCCAATCCATTAGTGGATGACTCCCCGGAAGACCTCCGGCTAGCTCGTGTAGCTCCTTATGGGTGGAGAAACCTCGCCATAATCCAGACAACACTCCTGAGCACAAAGACTACTAATTGGCCTTTAACCAAAGCCAATTCTGTCAAGAACTCTCAGCCAAAACTGAGCCCCTTTAAATAGTGCTCTAGGCTGATATGACCATTACCAATCGACTGGTCCCACTCAAATTTGATTGTTACAGCTTAACGTTCAAATTTGAGCTACCATCAGTCGATTGCCCAATCGACTGCATCAGTTGACTGGTCCATGGGCAGTCGACTGATCTTTCTGTGGACTTCATCAGTCGACTGCCCTGGCACCAGTCGACTGATCCACTTCTACACCTAAGGTTTTCCTTTCCTGAGTACATTTCCCTCAGCACTCAAACCCTAGGATTCCCGAGTATAATTCACTCAACACTCGAACCCTCATGACTCAGCTGACTCTTCTTCCAGCAGCCTTGATCTGTTGCCTTCAAGCCCTCTTCGACTTTGGCTCTCGTCCCTCAGATGCGCACACAAGCCCACGGCTTACCTCCATGCCATCCTTCGCGTATGCCTCAAAGTCTGCTTCCCTCGGCTCATCGTTCTTGCACCAGCAGCCTCGATCTGTTAACTTCAAGCCCTCTTCAACTTTGGCTCTCGTCCCTCAGATGCGCACACAAGCCCTCGGCTTGCCTCCATGCCATCCTTCACGTATGCCTTGAAGTCCGCTTCCCTCGGCTCATCGTCCCTGCTTTGTCCACGGTCCCTCGGATGCATGCAAGCCCACGGCTTATCTCCCATGCCATCCTTCACCGGTCCCAAAGTCGTCCAGCTAAGTTCATGTGTATCCTGCAAACCTGCACACTCAATATAACGCCCCAAATTTCCCTCTAGAACGATGTAATAATTGAACATGTGGCCAAGAATAAAATTATGAATTTAAAGGGGGAAATTGCGAATAAAGAAGATATTAAGCACCTTCTTGATATATGGTGAATGTGGGTGATAATTATGCTATTAGAAGAGGATAGGAAATTGTAGATAAGTGAGAAAGAAGATGAAGAGACACAAAAAAAAATTGAAGAGACACCATTAAAGATGTGCTTGCCTCTTTACTAACCATAAAAGGCCATGAAGAGGAGGAAATGCCTAAGGCATTTTCGGCCAAGAAAACCCCCCCCCTTTCTCTCCACCAAACTCTTCCCCTTCCTCCTCTTCCTCACCGAAATCCTTGCTGCCCCTTGCTGCCATTTTCAAGTCTTTCACCTCCTAGAGAAAACCGAACCAAAAGAAGAGAAGAACAAGAGGAGTGCTAGAGTTTAAGAGGTCTTTTCTTCTCCAAAATTTGGAGATCTTTTGGGAACATAAGCACAAGTGGTAAGACTCCCTCACCTGCAACATAATGGTTTTTTATGTGTTTTTATGATTTTTATGTTTGCTTGTGATGTTGAGTGAAAGAGAATGGAAGAAAACCTTGAGGGAAGTTTCGGCCATAAAGGGGTACCCCCCTTTTCTATGTCCAAAAAACTTAAAGGAAGAGTTCATGAAATTGTTACTACCTTTTTGTAATGAATATATGATGGATACATGGTGTTTGAATGCCCTCCATGGTGTAAAGGACTTGGAAGAATTCGGCCAAGTCATGAAATGGATAAATGTTGATGCATGAAGTAGGCTATTGTTCTAATGATTGTTTCCTTGCTATATAAATGTTTTAGGCCAAGAAGTTTTGTGGAATCTATGCTAAGGGACCCCTGTAACATTCAGCCAAGGGACCTTAAATTATGCCTTAAAACAGATTTTTACAGACCTTCATGAAGTTATAGTTAAATCAAGTGATATGCATGTGATTGGGTGTTTTATTTCATGATGGAAATAATTTATACCTTAGGGTCAATACCTTATCTAAGTTGTTTGAGCCTAAACTCATGCTTCATTCTATGTATTGATGTTTAGAAAAATGTTACATGTACCCATATGCATGATAATCCAAGTAGAACTCTAGATCATACACTTAAACTAGTATTTGGTGAAGTACAAACTACTTTTGCACTTGTGAACGAATTCTTATGAAAAATATGATTTTATTCCATGTTATGTGAATGATTATGCTATGAAATCCCTACTGTGAGTTTCGACAAATTACAAGAATAAGGGTTAAGAATAGGTTCGAGTACAAAGCATGCCCCTAAACTAGTGTTTAATGAAGCATATACTACCTTTATGCTTGTATATGACCTTAATGGTAAAATATGTTTTTGTTTACATGTTATATGAACTTTTATATCATGTTATACATACTGTGAATTTCGGCAAATTACAAGAGTAAGGGTTAAGAATAAGTGCAAGTACGATTCATACACCCAAACTAAGGTTTAGTGAAGATTAGTTTACTCTTATACATGCTAATGATCTCTCATGTAAATTATGTTTTATTTCCATGATTGGATGACTTTCATGCCATGTTATCTAGCTGTGAATTTCGGACAAATACTGGGATAAGGGTTAAAAATAAGCTCAAGCACAAAACATGCACCTAAACTAGTGTTCAATGAAGCCTAGACTACCCTTGTGCTTGTATATGATTCCATGTGTAACGTATGTTCTTATTTCCATGATTATATGACTTTTATACTATGTTATCCATGCTGTGAATTTTGGCCAATTACTAGAATAAAGGCTAAGAATAAGTTCAAGTACAATTCATGCACCTAAACTAGTGTTTAGTGAAGTCTAGACTACCAGTGTACTTATAAATGACCTCTTATGTAATGTATGCCTTTATTCCAATGTTATGTGGGTTTTATGCTATGATATCCTTGCTATGAAGTTTCGGCCAGCATGTATTAAGATGAGAAAAGAAAGATTAAACTAACATATTCCTTGATTAAGACAAGCATGTTATATGTATGATGTATTGATGAAACTAGCATGATGGTTGCTTCACTTACATGTGTTAAAAGAAAGGTCCTTCCATGTCTTACTATTTATTTTAATGATTATGCCATGAAAGTATGTCTATGTTTATGAATGATTGAATGCCTATAGTACATGCAATATGAAAGAAAGAAAGAAAAAGAAAGAATGCATGTTCTATATATGAAAGTATGCTTATGATTATGAATGATTGAATGTCTATAGTACATGCAATATGAAAGAAAGAAAGAAAGAAAGAAAGGAATGCATGTTCTATATGAAAGAAAGAAAGAAAAGAAAAGAATGCATGTATGTATTTTACTTTAAAGATTGGCTTGTACCGGATCTTGAAAAGATCCACGGTTCCGGACTATCAATGATGTTGTCCCTAGGCTGAAAGATAGTAAGCCTAGAATGTAAACCCATGTAGGTCGGGATTAGCTACCTCGCATCCAACATAGGGGTATGCGCGCAAAAGAAAGAATAGGTACAAAGCCGGGGACCCCAAAGAAGATGATGTATATGATTTTAAAGTATTATTTACTATGATTTCCAAAGAGCATCCTAATGTTTTGAAATGCACATGTTTTATGTTTATATGTCTTCATGTATCTTATGTGCCTTATGAATTTTATGTTATCCATAAAATGTTATATGTTTTAAAATGCATGCGACGTACGGATTTAGTGAGTAGGAAAGAGCTTACTAAGTTTTATACTTATAGTTTGTTTGCTTATGTTGCAGATCAACATAGAAATTTCTGAGGAATGGGCAGCTACAGGAAGGGCTAATGTGTGTGGTGGTGACTTGACTGATCGATCCACTTTAGTGTCATCTATAGACTTAGTTTTTATTTCTAATAAGACATATGTTGCTACTTTATGCATGATACTTGCTAGTTCTTTTGGAGTTTATTTAAGTATGGATGCTATTAGATGTTATATGATATTATTACTTCCTTATCGTTGCATATGCCTTTAGTTATGTTTCATTTCCGCTGCAATGTTAGATTCATACGCAATGATATAAGTAAGTAAAAAAAAAGGTTAAAGGTAACGCGCCGCCTAACGGTAAGGGGCGGGTGTTACACTCAAATACACATATCAAATACAAGGGTGAACCTAACTTAAACCCTTTGCCCAAACATCAAAACACATGGTCACTCCGGACCATAGATTACCCCAACAATGATGTCCCCTTGAGGAGCTTATAAGGATTATCATGTAAATCCTGTAGGTGGATTTGGTCCGACATGATAATAAAGTTGAGTGGTACTACTCTTAGAGTTATATGTTAATTAATTAAATTGACAGTAATTTAATTAATTAACGGGCATGCGATATCTTAAACATGGAGAGATAATGTACACATAATAAGAAGGAGCCCATATTTTAATATGGGGTTGGTGTGGTAGTTCGATAATAATCCTTTAGTGGAGTGGGTTATTATTAACGGATCGGGTTAAAGATCCGTTAGGAGACCATAACCAACTTCTCCTTTTGGTCTCTATTGTAGCCTATAAATACCCTCTTAAGCCATCATGAGACTAACCCTAACTTGGCTATTTCTCTTCTTCTCCTCTTGGGCGTGTGGCACAACCACAAGGAATGGGGCATGCGGCTAGGTCAAGCAATGGAGAAGGGAGAGTTAGCTTCTTTCTTTCTCTTCTCTTCTTTGGGCGTGCGCAACCTTGAAGAAAGGCTTGGGTCGGCGCAACCTTGAAGAAAGGCTAGGGTTGGTGCATCAAGAAGGAGGAAGGAGGAAGAAGAAGGGTGAACGGCGGTTGTGATTCTTGAAGGATCGTCGCCCACACGACGTCTAAGAAGAGGATAGGAATACGATAGAAGATCAAGAGGTATAATTTTGGTTTGTATTCCACTTGTATTCATATTTTTCTTGGATCCCAAATCAAAAACAAGAACTGGCGATCGAGGCTTCATCTTCTATTCCGCTGTTAATCAATCAAGAGCTTGATTACTTGAACAACCAGTTTGTTCAAGCGATCACTCAATCGATCAAAGAAAGGTTGATGAAGTAGGTCGTTCGGGAAGCTTTCTGTCTCTGTGCGGATTAATTCTATTCATAGAATTTAATCCGGGGAAACAGAGTGGAATCCCAACGCCAACAACGTTCAATACACTTTTCTTTAAATAGATTTGTCCCCCTCAGACAATGCTATGAGGTCACATTGGATGTTTGTTTTCCCAGGATACAACTGCAAGACCACAAACACAACCAAGCACAGGTTGTTTGTGGTGAACTGAGAGAGTACTCGAATGCTATCACGGGTATATTTCCAATCAAAATAAGGGACAACGAGGAAAATTAAGGAACAAAGGTGAAAGATAATCTCTTTGCTATTATTATTTTTCCTTGCTCAAATTGAGTGGACTAACTAGAGAGGGTGAATAGCCCTACAATCAACTTCTTTTGCTACTTACTTAGCAAGAACACATTGATTAATTAGATAAAAATAAATAACATTAAAGAAATAAGAGATTAGAGATTTTACTTAGTTAAAACCTAGGTGATTGTTAATCTAAGACAATGGTAGTGCACTAACAAACTTCTTGTACGACAAAGGTCAGATGCGACTAAGCCCCTTATATCAATTGGAAGCTTAAAACTTGATTACAGAAGTTGATTATAAGTGTGTCATGAAACTCCTAGCTCTACGGTGCTTTTTATAGACCACGATCAAAAGTTATCATTACTGACATAACATTGGAGGTGCCTCCAATGAGACTCGGGGCACTTCAGTTCAACTGAAACTTCATCCGCTTCACAACAGATCTCCAACGGCTCTATAGTGTTGAAGGCACCTCCAATGTGATCGAAGATGCTTCGACTACTGATCATATGAGCCGCCTCATATGACACTCAGGGCACCTCAAATGTTGTTCGTTCGAGGCGCCCCTAATGACATCGAAGGTGCCTAGACTCCAAAGAATGGCTAACTTCAAACATTGATCATTCTTTAATCCGCTCGCATGGGTGATGGTCTGGTCATCTAGAGTTTGAGTTTACCCGAACCCAACTCCAACCTTTTTCTAGAGTAGGCTTCCTCCCAACTTCCCTTCCTTCGGATGTATTAATGTTAGTCCTAAGAGTCAATCATAAGTTGATTGACTTATGATATGTTGTATCATATTTATAATAACCAATGTTTTGCTTTTTTATATTTAGTTCATGTTTGTACTAGCTGAGTAAATATAATGCCCTAGAATAGTAAGTTCTAGTCTACAACATATTAATTGTTTGAATTAATTGTGGAAGACTCCGATATATATCAATATGTTAAGACTAGCATGTAGGTTAATTGATGACTTATTCTCACAAGTCATAGATATAAGATATCAAGTTAACACATATGTATATATTAGAGAATTTGTGCTGAATTGATCTGTCATAAGAAGTTTCATGAATCATTATATGAGTATCATAAATATTCTCATAGTGACTATCAGTATAAATAGTTCTTAGATCAGTTCCCTACACAAGGAGTTGTGCACTTTGGTATCAACAAACATCACATATAACAAGGTGAACTATAAAGTTATTCACTGGATATGCAATAAGTTATACTGAAGGATATGAGTGATGCAGATGGTATTTGTCTCTTCCATATAACAGAAGAGATATCTGTGAGCCCCTTGATTAAGTAAGGCTATTGAAATGCAAGACCATGCTCAAATAAGTCAATATGAGATATTAAACTTATTTGGTTAAGTGAATCTACTTAGAGATCAAGAAACACATAAATTGATATGAGGATGATATGGTCTATACCTCATGAATCAATTTAGATATCAAGGACAAAAGGATTTAGCTATACAAGATAATAGTCATAGACAGGTTAAGTCAGATCTCAATATTCTTATTACTTGGGTAACAATGATGCATTACTAGATATCATTCATTGCTTGTGTATCTAAAATAATTTTAGAAACACTTCCAACATTACGAGAACCTATTGGATCACACACAAAGAGTATATTGATTTGGAAATTGGTTTATTTTAGTTTGATTAAATAGTGTGGGTCTGAGCCTTAAGTCCGAAATTAGTTTTAGACCTTAAACTTATTGATTTAATGAGTTAATTCAATATGCTTCCTTTTCTTTTAAGGCCTAACCCAACTATAGAGCCCGCTTAGAGAAACACTAATAACCATCTCTTTTAAAGAGGGCAGAGAAGGTGAAGAGTTAGTATTCCTTTTGCCATCTGAAATAGCCATCTCTTTTTAAGAGAGTGGAGAAAGTGAAGAGTTAGCTTTATCCATTGATTGTCACCTTAAATAGTCATCTCTAGTAAGAAGGTGAGGGTGGCTGAGACTCTCCAATTCTTGAGTTTATGAGATGAAGGAAGGGGGTGTGCTCATTTGGATACCATAGAGGCGTGAACATTCTGATTAGGCTCAAATCAACCGGACTAGTAGACTTTCAAGGGTACTTCACGCATCAAAGGTAGCAATCCTATTCGCTAAAATAATTGCATGAGTAGTTTTGAATTCACATGGAACTCTAAAGGGATCGATTTTCGCATTTTTTTTTATTTTTCATAATACATCCCTACAGTGGTATCAGAGCCACTTGCGAATGCATTTTACATCTTGTTTTTATTTGATATAAATGAATGAACATGTATTTATTATGATTTTCTCAGAATGATTTATAGGTGGCTTTGACGGTTGTTATATTTTATTTGCTAAAATAAAATAGTTTATATTGATCAAACTATAGTGATTCTGGCATCTTCATATTAAATATGAATGCGTGCTACAATTTGGTTTCATTCGACGAATCATAAATCCTTGATTTTCATTATAATTGATGTGATTTTCATTATAATTGATTTTCATAAATCCTTGATTTTCTGTTGGTGTTGGAAGTACCAGATTGAACCTGATTTTGATAATGGCAAAGGGTTCAATGTTAAGTTTATGTGGTGATCTAATGAATTTACTAAGTGTGCAGGAAAGTCCTAGTTTACCTAGGCACGAAGTCTTGACTTGAGGACTGGTCATGAAGTCCTAGCCGAGGGCTAAGCACTGAAGACCTGACCGAGGGTTGGGCATGAAGACTTGGTTCGAGGAATTGGGCACGAAGTCCTGGTCGAGGACTGGGCACCGAAGACCTGATCCGAAAGATCGGGCAAGAGATTTAGCCGAGTGAGGACTACGGACAAAAGTAGAGATGAGTCGAGGTACAAATGTCTCAAGATCCAAGAGTCTTGGAGGCCGAGCAAAAGTCTAACCGGAGGAGCCGGTTGGCAAAAGGTAACTTCTCCAGTGTGGAGTAGGTGAGGACGCGTTCCTCGGAAGAGGGAATAGTAGGCGTCGGTTCGACCTAGGATTTCATTTGAAATCCAAAGTCAGAACTAGACAGCCCTAGCTGTCATTCATGCATACATTTACTTTATTATATTGTGTTCTTGGTCTAACCTTAGTGTAGGCTAAAGGAATCAGCTATTACGATCAGGGCGCCTGAGAGAGCGTAGACGCTTGAGAACCCAGGCACCTGAGAGGACTCAGGCGCCCCAGATGGGTTTTCTCAGCAGGTGGCGAAGTTGAGTTGGCAGTGGCTGGTTAGACACGCCACATCAACTCCCAGGTGCCTGATGAACCCCGAACTGTCACGAATGTGGGTCTCAAATTTAGATATTTATAAGCTGGAAACCCTTTTTGCGATCAAAGAATAAAAGCGTAGTAAAGGGACCACAGGTCGTATTTTTCCTAGGGCTAGTTGAGATTGTGTGATTCGATGCTCGAGTTTTTGTGTCGTTAATATTTTTTTGGGTTTTCAAATAAAATGTGGGTTTGGTTTCAAATAGAAATGAAAATCACAAAGGAAAAGGAAAAAAAAACTAAACTAAATTAGCTAAGCAAAATAAATCCAGCTAATGGACTCAAACAATGAAGAGCTCTATCAAGCAATTGAATGCAACTTGATTCCAGAATGAGAAAAACTGATTTGCCAAAGATTGAAAATAACTGTAGAATTTTAACTGATCAATGCAGCTTGTAAAGGTATGCTATCAAAGAAGGAATTCACAGGACTGGAAATGTTCAGAAACTAGTAACTAATCAATCGAAAACAACTAATGTAGAAAATCAATGTGCAAGAATTAAGAACCTTTGTGAAGGAATGAAATGCAGCATGAATTTGATACAAAATCTAACAAATCAGCGAAGAATAAATGCTTGAGACTAGCTTCAGAGATGACCAACTAAAAATTGCAGAAATGTCAATGGCAATTTCAGAAACACTTGAATGGAAGAGACAAATGCAGAAATTCAGCAGCTGTATGCAGAAATGCAGTGACAATCAAATGTAAATCAAGCAATCACACTGGAATTGACGCATAAATCTAACTTCATAAAAGGTCCAAACGAGCTGATGTAACTGCTACAAGCTTCAGCAACTACAAGCATAAGAACTGCAAGATTGAACTTAATTGCAGAATTGAAAACTAAGTTGCAGAAATAGAGATGGATACAAAAATAAGCTAAACTGAAAATGCAGAAATAAAACGGAATGCTACACTAACTCGGAACAAATGCTTTAGCAACTTAAATGTTGTCTTTGATCTTAGGAATTATAACTAGTCACTAATTGAATTCAACATAAACTGAAAAATTCAGAACTAAGCTGAGAATTGCAAAAGCAGGGCTGATACGCAGTAACAATTCTGATACGCAAGGATTGAAATAAGAAATTTAACTGAAATTGCAACTATTGCTCACTAAACAAATTCCCTAACTGTTTATCTCGCAGTATGAAACCTAATTAAGGCTGGAACAATTCAGAAATGAAAATTACAACAGTTGATACAAAAATAGAAATGAAATTGCAGCTGAAACTGAAATTACAGCTAAAGAAAACAGAAATGCGTTAAGAACTAAGCCTCGAATCATTTCCTTGGTTCAAAACCTTCTTGCCGTCACACAAGGGCAAGCCAAGAACCCCTTCAACTCGCAAATCAATGGAAAATTGGCTTCAATTTCAAATCTGCTCACAGATTTGCACGCAGCTGGAAATCCAATCCGATCTCTTTGATCTGGCGATGAAAGAATGCTATGAAAATTGAGTGATGATCAGAGTGCTCCAGAGACCCTCCAGATAGCTCCGATTGAAGAAAATAGCACAAAATCACAATCAAATTGACCAGAAATCAGAAACTGATGAAACCCTCACTCAGCCCCTGTTCTGATGCAAATCCGAGCTAGAAATTCCATAGAAACCTCCTCCAATGATCCAGATCTTGCTCCAAGGTGATGATCGAGTTGGCCACGCCTTCAGATGGAAGAAATCGCCGAAGAAATGAAGAAGAACGAGTACTGAAGCTGGAAATGGCGAAGACGCGACGTGAGATCTGAAGCAGGGGATCAGTTTAAGTAGTTAAAACAGTGAACGGCTCAGATTAACCCCACTCCATCCAACGGTTGATCCTTATCCGATCTGAACCAAAATCCTCAAATGTTGATCAAGGGTCAAGATCTATCTCTCAGTGGCTCGGATCCTCCAAATTTGCAACAAATGGCTCAGATCAAGCTGATCTTTGAATGAATGGTCTAGGTCTCTCTGATCGTGATCCAACGGCTAGATGATCTCCGATTGGCCTGAAACCTTCAGATCTGGATCTGATCGCTCGATTAACCTTAATCCCAGCTCGGATTGATCAGAAGTTCTCGAATGGCCAAGATCTAACCGTTTCCGCATCGGACGGTCCAAATTAGTTGACGCTTGATCACTTGATCCAGTCCACTTTTGACTCAACTTTGACCCAACATGACCCAGGTCCCTAATCCTTCCAAGCCTACAAAAGTAGATTAAAAATTTAGTGACAAAACAACTCAAACATATAAAAAATTTGTAATTAGGTCCAAAAAGAATATAAATCCTAGAACCTAGGGTAAATCCACCATTAAGCAAGTAAAACATGGTTCAAACACGGATTTTAGCATATGAAATGATCAATAAAATGATACTTATTAGTGCCTCACTGCACCCAGGTGCCCCAGTGCTCCCAAGCGCCCAAGAATAGGATAAAGGTTGGCTGAGTCTACGGATAAGGACATGGCTGATCCGGTGATGTGTAGGGAGCCCCTATAGCCACTCAGGTGTCCAAGATCAAGTATAAAAAGGGGTTCACCCCCTTTGCTTTGAACATTAACTCAAGCTCTCGAAATCTCAATGATAAAGCTTTCGTGCTCGAGTTCTTTGCACTCGAGAAGTTCAAGATCGATGACACGCTGCTTCTGCAACAAATTCCTTCTTTTAGTGTCGTCGGTATAATTTTTATTTTTCTGTACTTAATCATAACTTTTGTACTTCATTCACGAATTATAATATTGCCCAATGAAAATGGTCAAGGATCATGGGCCTTAGAGTAGGAACCGTCATAGACTCCGAACCAAGTAAAAAAAAAAGTGTTAGTCGTGTTTGACTTGTTTATTTCTGTTGCATTTAATCTGATTTATCCGAAAAATCGTTATTGATATTCACCTCACCCCGCCTCCCCCCTCCTCTATCAATCACATCGATCTCACACAATCTATGGGGAATAGATTGAGATACTAATCGAGAATCGTTTGTGAATAGATTGTGAATAATTAGTTGCAATATTACATCAATTCGTTGTGAAAGGTTTAGGGTCATAGTTCATGGGATTTGGGTAGTAACTCATTCTAGTAAAACGTTTTTTCGCCAGAGTGTTGCCCCTTGGACCTCGCCATGGGCGCTGCCCCTTGAACCCTTTAGGGGCACTCCCCTAGGACCCCATATGATTTCTCCATATAAATCGTTAATCGAAATCATAATAAAATGATATCATAGATCTGTTACATATGATGCTTGACATGGTTCATGATTATGGACTATTACCCAATTTGATTCGATTATGTGTATGAGTGTTGTAAATTCATAATACGCCCTACGTGTCGTGCCTTTTAATTTCATATTTCAAGTTATAAAAGAATTTCTCTTCTCACTAGATCCCCTCAAATGTAACTTGAGGTTCTTTTCTTTATAAGGAATAAATTAGAATAGTGCTAGTATAATACTGGATGTCGATTGAAACAACTAAGGAACCACTTGGAGAAAATACAATTCCTTAGGTTGACTTATCTATTCTTTCATTGGCTTGTGAAGATCATAGTAGATGAGTCACAACTATATCACGTTTATTTGCTTATTTTGCATATATGTTGATGTATGTCATGTTTGAATATGATGCATGTCTAATTAGTAGTTTTATCATAATCAAGTCAATTTAATATGATTACCAAAGTCTGGTACTCACTACTACCTTAATCAATTGTAGACATGTTTACCAAAGCAAAGTGCCTCAATTTTTATTGGAAGAGTACGACAGAACAATTGTGATATCCAACTATTTAATTTTAGGTGAGACTTATCTAAGTTATCTTACTTGGATTGAGAACTTAAAAACATATAACCATTGGATAAGCAAAAGAATAAATAGTCTTGTTCATCTAACCATCCAAGAGTTGCATTCGATACAATTGGTAAATGTTGTCTACCTAAAATATCTGAGTCTTTAGTGATTAGCTAAATCTAACTCAAGATAAGATAAAATATGGATCTTATCTCACTTGAATATAATTGCTATTTAGGGTTAGAGCTAGTAATGTGGGTGAACTATGTTGCCCACATCCAAGACTTGTTCCTACCAAGCTTCATTGTTCAATGGGAGAATCATTTGATTAAAGGCCTAATTAAGTGAAATAAATATGATACTTATTTCTATGTTTATTATTGTTGTAGATAATCATATCAACAAATACGTCTAATACCCTCTCAGTGTGACCTATCCTTGATAAAAACATGAGTAATTGAGCTAATTTCTTATACCAGTACAGAAACTCGAGAATTTCCTCAAGCAAGAAAGAAAGCTATACGCCCTAAAGCAGCCTATTTCTGAACCACCCACCTTTAATGCTACTCATGCTGATAAGGATACTCATAAGAAATATTAGGATAATGCATTGGATGTATTATGCTTTATGCTTGTCACTATAAACTCTAAGCTCCAGAAGTAACATAAGAACATGGATGCTTACGATATGGTTGAACATCTTAAACAACTATATCAAGGGCAGGCAAGACACAAGAGATTTGAGGTATCTAAGACTTTATTTCAATGCAAAATGCAAGAAGGAAGTCTTGTAGGAACTCATGTACTCAAAATAATTGAATATGTTGAGAACTTTGAAAATTGAGATTTCCATTGGGCCAAGAGTTGGCCATTAACCTTGTTCAGCAATCGTTGATAGAAAACTATAGTTAAATTGTCATGAACTATAACATGACCAAAATTGATAAGTCATTGCTTAAGATGTTAAGTATGTTGAGAATTGTTGAACTCAATTTTAAGATGACTAAGCCTAGTACCATATTGATGGTGGAAAAGGGCAAAAGCAAATGGAAGTCTAAAGGTAAGAGTAAACCCTAAGCCAAAGATAAGACCAAGTCTCATGCATTGACCTAACTTAACTTAGTTGGCCATTTCAAAACTAATTCGGGGTACTTACAATTTCTCCTTTTTTGATGTGCATCAACCTGAGTTAATGTTAGAGTTATCAAACAATAAAATTGATTTAAAAAATTACAACATCAAGTTAAAACTTTTTAATTTTGATTTTTTTTAACAAGCATGGTTAGTGCAGGGAGCACCTATATTTTGATGTTGTCAAAGATTCAAGTTAAGTCTTGTTGTTATCTGATGAACTGATCAAGTGCGTAGAAGACTCAACTTGGAAAGTCCTAGTAGGTCAGCTGGACTTGATACTATACAACGGAAGTCTCAGCAGATCGTGGAAACTAGGCAGCAAGTCCAAATGGGTCAAGTGGACATGACATCTGACAGGTGGATTTGGTAGGTTTGGAGGACCTGATATTGAATCAAGTAGAAGCTCTAGCAAGCCAATCCGATGCTGAGTGTTGAAAGTCCAAACAGGTCTGGAAGATTCGATGTTTGGCAAGTAAGTTGAGGTATGCTCCTGGGGGGAGTGTAGTGAGGTCGTGTCACGAAGGGACAAACCTTAGACATTAATCCAATTAAAGAAACCAATGAAGGTTTCTAAGTTGAGATCAAGATAGGTCATACTATCTTAATCATGCATACTACTTATCTACTTGTACTAACCTTATTTTGCAGGATTACTTTTTGTACTATTGCATGTGCTAAATTTGTGTTGCAGATAAGCTAAGACTAGTTTGATGAAGGGCTTGGTCGACTAATAGATAGGATCAGTCGACCGATCCAACCAACATGACACACAGTACAAAAGGAAACTTAGAGGTATCTATTGACTGATAGATTGGATCAGTCGACCGATACATATTTGGTAAGCACAAAGATCAAAAGGAATTCTTGTTCAGTCGATTGATCATTAGGATCCGTCAGCTAATTAAAACAAGGAAAGACAGACAAGCATCGCAAACAAGAAAGTGTGCGGAGTTCAGTCGACTAAAAGGAGGATCAATAGACAAATTATTCCAGTCGACCGAACAAGTTATCAATCGATCGAACGATGGCTATAAAAGAGGGTTTCGAGGTTTGAGCCAAACATTTCATTCACTGCTCACTTCATCACATTTCTGCTATTATGACTACGCAAGTGCATTGCTATTATGCCGGCAGACTCACCAACAACCTACTTCGAAAAGCTCCTACTTCATTGTTGGTATAATTTAATTCTAGCACCTGTATTCATTTACAAAGTAGATAGTAGATTGTTACTATATTCCTCTCATTGTACGAGTTTGTTTTTCTCTGAATGGTTTCAGAGAAAAGAGTTATAGTGGATTGCTCAACGAAGTGATTAAAGATCGCGGATCTTAGAGTAGTAGTCATTAGACTGTGAACCAAGGAAAATCGACTGAGTATTTTGTCTCTATTTTTGTTTCGCTATTATTTACTTTGATTCGATTTTACGCAAAGAAAAAAAAAGATTTAAAACTATCAAGATTCACCCTCTCTCTCGACTTCTACGATCCTACAACAATAACATTGCAATCTCCTTATTTCTTCCCTTTGATCACATCAAAAATAGGGTAAGCATAATGAAAAAAAATCTAAAAAAAATTCTAAGTGATTTACATATGTGAGGAGAGTCTGTGTATTTTTACCACAATTATTTTTTCAAACAAAATAATTTCTATGAATTAAAAGATAGATTTCTCAAAAAAATTGAAAATTATTTTTAACCTTTGAAAAATATTGAAAATTTTGGTCAATACTAAACACTATTAATCTGATAAAGAAATAATTTTATGAGAAAACAATTTTTTTAAGTGAGAAAATAGTTTTCTTTATAGAAAGAGTTATGGTTGAAATTAAACGCTTAAAAATATATTTCAACATCAAAATAACCTATTTTTTTAATCATTCAAAATATAATGGTCATTTGCAGAGAAATCATGTTTTTCAAAATAAATCTCTGAAAATATTTTATTTTAAAATTTCATTTTTGGTAAAAAAAATCATAAAAAATTACATAACAATCAAAATTTGTAAAAATATTTCTACTAATAGATAACATTTTTGTCTATCACAAAAATTTAAAAAAAATACAATAGGATAGAATGTTTGTGAAAAATAATTTTTTAAAAAAATTCAAACATGCAAATCATTTTTCCAAAAAAAAAAATTAAAGTCTAGCATGTGAATTGAGACAATAAATTGGGTAAATATGTTTTTGGAGCGCAATATAAATTTTACCTACTAGATTTATCAAGAATTTTCTAAGAATATTATTTTTTGACATTTGTAGAATTTGGTCCTTGTGATTTTTAACATACCAATTATGCCTCCATAATAACTAAAATTTCTTTTGGAGTTTATAAGAAATTTGAACATGTATTATTCTTTTCTAACATTTCTATTTTATTTTATTTTTTTTCAATTTTGCATTTTTAGTTTTAATATTATCAAACTCTTCTGTTTTATTCTCTAATTCATAATTATTTTTCTTTACTTCAATGTATTTCTTTCTAATTTTGCACAAGGATCTACTTAACATCTTTATTGCATCATATAATTTGTTGGAGAGTAAAATTGTACCTCACTTACCGTATCGAATTCGTAGGTGGATGCTCTCCCTTCATCCGCCCATACAAGATGAACAATGCCATGAGCTTGGGCTTCTATTGCTGACATAAAATATCTCTTTCCATGTCTTAGGCAGCAACCCAAAGAGGCATATGTATTCTTTATATATATTAACCTTTGTGAGAGTTTTATGAAGTTTCATTATCTATCGTGTTTCCTTGAAAAAGTCCCCTGATCTTCCATCATAAAAAGAAATAGCATATTGATAAATCATAATCCTAACCTAATGTTATGGATATAAGAGGTTCTTCTATCTTGCATGATCGCGCTAAATTAAAGATAAAAAAATAAAAAAAATGGAATTGAACAATCGTACGGGCATTTCTATGTCGCATACGACTCCACAATGGAATTTACTTTATTCTTCTATTCTATTGAAGAAATATAATTTATCTGATTCAGATCGTTGAATTATCCATTTACCACCCTTCCTTTCGTAGGAGTAAAAAATACTATGATGGTTCTGTTGCTTTATACAAATATCTTATCTATGATTTAGCAATCCCAAAGTTCCCTTTTGATACAATCAAATAAGGAGAATTTATTTTTTTCCCCCATACTCTTTCATAAGATGAATATCAAAAAGAGAACTTTGGTGTGGAAGAAAAAAAGTTTGTGAGGCTGAAATGTACTCCCAACACGTAAATCAACAAATTGGAGATACTCTTTGTTTCATATACTATCTCAATACAAAATCTCATTTATAAAAAAAATAATAAAATAAAATAATGGTTTGTTTAGATCGAACTCAAAGTGTCATGCTTTTATTACTTATTATTCATATTCAATTTGGCGAAGGCATAGTGTTTCATTATTTTCAAATCAAAATTCATTAGCACCAAGCGTGAGAAAATGCTAGACATTTGATAATTTCTCCTCCGACCAGGATGAAAGATGCTATCGAAGCGGTTATTCCCATGCATATTGTATGCATATCGAGGGCGACACAAATTTCATAGTATGAAAAAATAGTTATTCTTGATATTACCTATTCGCTGGGAGAGTTTATAAATAAATAAAGATCCCTACTCTGATCTTTTATATTGAGATATACCATGAGATCAACAATAGTAATCGAGATTTCCTCCTTGACCTCTTGTCATAACAAAAGTAATCTTTCTCAATAAAGTCAGTTGATTGGGACAAAATCCTATCCTTTAGTCCTTTAGGAGTCGTACACGCAACTTTGGATGCATATGGTTCAAAATCAAAATGAAATGGAGAAAAAATAATCAATGTGTTGATTCTTGTTCTATTTCTTTTTTCTTTAACTTAATAGGTTTTTCTACAAAAAATATTTTTATTCCATTTTTCAAAAAACATGAGATGTGTTCTCGTTTCCTTACCTTATAAAAAAAAGAATTTATTGAACTAATTGAAATTGAACTAATCTCTCTCGTTGATGTATTATTTCATCGATATTCAAATCATAATGCAATTTTCTTGTTCCTGAATGGGCCCTTGCAATTCTTTTAGGTTCATGTTCTACTCCAGGAAAAGATCTATCCGAATTTTATTTGCACATATAGGACAAATAATCTCAATATCACTTCTTTTTTTTCAATTCGTTTCATGTCTTTTCCCAACTAAACTATTTGATGAATTCATCAAGCTATTTTATTGGTTATTGGTTGGACATTTGAAATCACTCTTATAGTAATTCGTCTTGCTCATAGTAATATAGTAAGGGTAAGAATCCTTTATAAAACAAGTAATAATCATTCATATATTACCAATTTGGTATTTTTCTAAACAGAGTCTGAATACTTTATTTTTATATTTTCAAGTGAACCATAAATCCTCCTAATTGATAATATGGGTCCCAAAATGTAAATATGAATAAATTAATCTAATTACATTTCATGCTCTGAATGATTGATGCTTCCCTCAATACAATATTTCTTGGGTGAAACAAAGGATGTCTCGATCGAGGGAGAAAATGGGTAAATTCCATATGTCTCAATATGTCTAACAAGTCGCACTATAACTCAACCCAAGTTGCATCTTCCTCTCTGGGATTTCAAAAAGGTACTTTTGGAACACCAACAGGATTTAATTTAAAGAGAAAATTGAGTACTATACTTCAAGTTAATATGGAAATGTAACAATGGTTTCATCATCTTTATCTCTTTTTCTCTTTATTATATTTTATACATAGATTGAAAGGTTTCTATTAAAAGGTTTATAGAGTAAGACATAATGAATAAAGAGAAAATATAAGTACTAATGTATTAATCGTTGTAATGATAGACAAGTATCTATGTATTTGGTTTCCCGAAAGTAAGAGTAATCCCCTCATTGTGTATTGGTACTTATCAGGTATAGAATAATCCACTTCTCCTTGTTCTTATGAACAAATTTTTACCTTATTTTTAATGCAATGGAATAAATATTAACCTTTTTTCATATAAAATCTGTTTCGGAAGGAATCGACGTCGACGGCCAGTCACCAGGGTTTAACCCACGCAGACGCTGACGCTAGAGAAAGAGTTCACACCCTGCGGGATTAACACGAGCGTTAAGGGAACACGGTGGAGGTTGCCCGACGGGGCCCACTCCGACGCTCAAGTCAGTGCCTCGATCTAGGAGATGAAGAGAAGGCAAAAAAGTATGTGTGAATTAGAAAGAGTGTAACCCCCTTACTGAAGGGGTTGGAGTACCTTTTATACCTGAGGTGGTCGTTCCACGAATCTCCATGATCTTCGCCACCTCCCCCTAATTGTCGGTTATGGGATCACCTTTGTAACGGTCCACGTAGTCATTAAGTTCAGACTGTTGAGATAATTATAGGTCATAATTATTCCGTAATAATTGGTGATGATTATCCTCAGATTTGAAGAAAATGGGGACCGTTAGTTGAGGTCGAATGCTACTTGGGCTCCGCTCCCCCGAGGTGATCTCGGGGTCTTCTGGCCCGGGGGGTCCCAGGCGTTTTGCCTTTCCGAGGTGGTCTCGGGGACCTGACCTCCCGAGGCGATCTCGGGAGTGCGCCTTCCGACTTAATCTCCAGGATGTGTCTACCCGAGGGGATCTCGGAGGATCCCCTTCCCGAGAGGGTCTCGGGAGTTCCGGAAATAGAGTCATTCAGACTCGATGCATCTTGCCACATAGCTTCTTTACTCCACGTGTCAGCCATGGGGTGCTCAACCCCATCACAAGCCCTTCCCTTCAAGTCTGATCGAAGGAAGTGTTGCTGACTGATTAGACTAGTGTTGCAATAAAGAAACTATGTCATAGTGGGTCTTTACACCCGTTACTACTTCCCTGGTTGTTATATTGGGTCCAAGAAATTGTAGTATTTGCCTCGAGGCTCGAGGCAATCCCTTCTTGATTTTGTTTTTCCACAAAGGCTTCTGTGGTCTTCGAGATACTGCAATGATGCCCGTCCACCATCCTTAAAGGCGCATGGTGATCTTTAATGGCGACAAAGCCCCTTCACGAATTCCTCATCGCCATGTGCCCCAACTGCTCTCCTCGCGATCTCTTATTGACGTGAAGCGGTTGTTCCTTGGCACTACCCTGACGTGGCGGTTTCTTGTCATCCATGTGACTTGCCCCCATTGTACACAGGTGGGCGGCTTTCTCCGTATAAGAAGGGGAGGCGAAGACGTTCGACCACCTTCTGGCTTTGTTGTTTGGTGAACCTGGTCTTCGTCTTCTTCCCTAAAGATTCTTTTCGCGTAAGTCTTCTGCCTCCTTCTCTCTTTTTCCTTAGGACCCATAGAAGGTTATCGAGCGGAGTAGTATGAGTCTGCCTCTTCGAGAGTAAGGCCGGAGGCTTTGCAGGCGACCATTGAGGCCTACGACATTCCGGCCGAGCTGGCGGCGGTGATCCTTAGAGTATACCAGACACTGGTGGAGCCTCCCGTAGGTTTCTTTACCTTCTTTCTGGGGCAAGTAGAGTCAGGGCTCCGCTTCCCCATTCCTCCTTTTTCATGAATGTGACCTCCTATTTTGATATCCCCCTCCACCAGATGGCTCCCAACGCCTTTGCTCAGATGGGCGGGGCGTACATTATCTTCAAGTTCTTCGACATCCCCCTGACCTCTCACCTTTTCCATTCCTTCTTCGTTCTGATCGGATCGCGAGGGACTTTTAGCTTCTTGGGGCGTCCTAGCCATAGGTTCTTAGGAGGGTTCCCTTCTTCTCATAAAGGGTGGAAGGAGAAGTTTTTCTTCATCCGACTGCCTGAGCGACCCTTCAGTCCTCTTCGCTAGATGGAGGACCTGCCTGCTCCCCCCGTACTGGGGGACTTTCTACAGAATCCAGCCTACTAGCGCGCCAAGAGCATACTCTCCGGCATGGAGTTCAGCGGCCCAGTTTGGTGCAGAGTGAGGAGCTCATGTACCGAGCAAGCCTTAGCCCTAAAATCACCTGCATTAGTCCCAACCTCGGTAAGTTCATATTTTTCCTCAATGCCTGTTAATTCTGATTGATGTTCAGTTGCTTGGTTATTGCAGAGGAAATCATGCTTTCGAGGGCGCTTCACCGACTTATCAAATGGGAGGAAGCCAACGAGGAGGCTCTGGATCCTCCCCCAGCCGCTCCTGGTGCGCCCTCTACTCCAGCCAAGTCCTCGGAGGGGACTACTGAATCGCCCAGTGAGTATGCCATGCCAGAGCGGGCAAGGGTTCCTGTTGCGCCTCTGCCATTTGCTGACCAGAGGACTTCAGGCCCGCCGGATGACCAGGAGATGGGCGTCCCTTCGGGGGATGACCCACGCCCGGCTGCTATCCATCTGGAGGGGGTAATAGAGGAGTCGTCGCCGAGTCATCGCCCCTGCTACCCCATCAGTCTCCCAATTCTCTAGTCGACAGAAGAGGAAGGTCCCAGAAGGCTTAGGCCCCAGATGGAAAAGGCTGCGCCCGAGCGACCTCAGCACACTTCCATCTATTCCTGAGGAGGATGTTCCACCTTCTGATGGTGAGGAAGCTATTCCTCTATCTCCGTCGACTGCCACTCCAGAGGAAGGTGGTCAGGCCTTCGGCTCTCCTTTGGTCGACCCTGCTGAGGTCACAAAGGGTAAGCAAGCATTGCCCACCCAATATCGAATGCAGCTTAACCGCCTTCGTAAAAGGCTAGATGCGGCATCAGAGGC